>OW799234.1:56119480-56724792 GCA_941918925.1 Phyto melanocephala
ATTTAGCACAAATATAATTATAAAGAATCCTTTTTGTTTTATTTGACCATTTTTTATTGTATTGTGTGTTTAAAGTTTTCATTTAGTATTTAATTTTTTACTCTTGGCATTTCACTGTAGCACCGTAAAGCACAAAGAACATCTCTGTCACCGCTGCCACGGACAAGCACACAAATGAACAACATGAAAAAATAATGTAGTTGTATTGCCAACTTAAGCATATACGAAAAAAATATAAGAAGAAAAAAACATAAATAACAGCAACAATATTATACGAGTTTAAAATGAAAGTTTCTGTGTTATTATCGTCTGAGTTGAATTTAATTGTTAGGAATTGTCAATGCTATGGCATAAGTAACAGCAATACAAGGGCAATATAGAATAATTAAATTTCACCTCACCCTCGCTGACAATGCTTCAAATGGTGGAGTTTTCGCTGATTCGCAAAAATATTTCGGCTCGTCCAGAAACTTGACGTACTTGTATGATCTCGGCGATCAGTTGATCCGCGTTTGGTGCTAAATGAAACATTCGTCAAATTTGTCATTAAAAAGTTTGAGCATAGTGTCGATTTTATTGTAAATAGTCGTCATCTGGTTAGCACCACAATTAGAATTGATCTGTGTTTTAGAATCCTCCGCTGATGACGTCATCGGAACAAATAGTTTTTATCCGAGAAGTGTTGATGGGTGGAACACTGGATTATGTTTGCTTAAATAATTGCCACACTAACAACCACTGAGCCAAAAAAAACTCTTTCAAGAGAACAATTGAAAAATTGGATTCGCAGGATTCAGGATATAACATTTCTATTTCGTATAGGATTCTTTACCGTACACTGCCTATATTTTTTACTAAATTTGGAACAAAATTTTTGTCCAAATGTTACTAATTGTATTTAAAGACATTTTAAGCTTACTATCGCACAGCTGACCACAATAGTTTACACACAAATCCATACACACATTCACATAAATATACATATACCGACACAAGCAAACACCAAAACGGTGACCAAGCAAATCTGACTTGATATACATCAACGACGTACAAAAAAAACAAATACCCACACATTGGGCCACCAAAACACGAAATCCAGGGAGAGCAACAAAAACAGACGCCAAGAAAAACATCATAAATACACACACTTATATACAATAGAAAATGAGAATCATTTGTATAAACAGAAACAACGAAGCAAGCAACACCAACAAGTACTTTCACACACTGTGGTTTTCATACGCCATGATGTCCTGTCACCATTCATTTGCTTGTTTGTATCACACTCATACTACCTTCATATGTACATGCAAACATACATATGTATATATGAGTGAGTTAAATTTTATCGAATTCATGTGCTTTTTAGTTGTTTGTATTTGTTCCATTATGTACGTAGTGTTTAATGAAGATTCCTCCATTTGTCCATTACATTTGCTGTTTGTTCTGTTGTGGCATTAGTGGTGGTCTTCATTTTTGCTACAAGTACAACTGCTGTTTGTTCATTCACAGCCACAGCAGCTGTTGGTGAAAAATTACCAGTTTTCTCGTATTGTTGTAGGTGTGCATGTTATGCTTCTTTCCAGCATTTGTGTTTTCTTTTTCCGGTTTTTTGTTTTAGTTATTTTTTATAGCGGGAACTTTTTTTATTTTTCATTCAACTTATTTATTAGTTTGTGTGCAACTTCATTGTCTTTAGAGTTGTGTTTAATGAAAATCATATGCTTTGGTTAGATTTCCTTTTTTTATACATTTTCTTATGTTGGCGTTACGGTTTGGCCTTGCCCTCCTTTATCATCATGGTCATGTTGAGAGTTTATACAGACGTAGTGTGGAATACCACAATATAAATACTTAAATATATGCATATGACAACATATGTATGTCTGTATATGTTTACACAATTATGTTTAAGATTTGCATATGGCGATGAAAAAAAAAATAAATAGAAAAACATATTTTATTTCATTAAACTATTTTAATTTTTATTCTCGTTTTGCTTTCGTTAAGAATATAAAACGATGAGCTTTAAAGCAAATAACATAAATAAGTGAATAAGTCATTTTGTAAACAATCCTCGCATTATGCTAAATATAACTTAAACGTATTTATTTTCTGTGAGTAATAAAAAATAATTTATTTACATTTCGTAAATATTATTTAATAACTTAAAAGTTTTTAAGTAAAAACTAACCAACATAACTTTAAAAAAATACCTACTCAGTTCATAATTATATTATAAATTTACCACAACTGTTCTAAAAAAAAACCTTCATAAACTAAGTATTTCATTTTGTCAAATTTTGGCACAGGCTTTGAAAAGCATTTAAAAAAGTTTATTTTATAAACTAATGTATAATTATTTAGAAAATTTTCAAGTACCATACAAATTGACTTTTCAATTATATACAAAAGTGAAAAGGGTATATATAGGTTTGTCATTCCGTGTGAAGTTTTTTACAATTTTCATTTTCGACCCCATAAAATAAATATTTTCTGAAAGCTTTTGAAGATAGAAATTAATTGAGTCATATCCGTCTGTCCGTCTGTCTGTGTGTATGTTGAAATCAACTTTTCGAAGCCTTTCGATATCCCCTGGACCCGTATGAATTATTAAAATATCAGAAATATTCATGAGCAGATCGGTATTGAAATCAGAATAAATCGGTACATAAACAACTGGAATATGAGGAAAAAACCACAACCTCCTACCTCGTTTTTTTCACAACAACAAAGTACAACATACATACATACAAACGTGGTATACTGGTCAGAGTTAACGTGGTATCGAGTCCCAGCTGAGTGAAAAAAAATTTTTTTTTCATATATTTTTATTTTTATATATTTTTATTTATTTTTTATCAATTTGGCCAATAGAGATACAAATAAAATATGAAGCGGCTTTGAATGCTACGAAATTATTAGCAATAGATGAATGGCTTATAAGAGAAGATAAGACCAGATACCAAAGAATAACGGACATCTTACCGATGGGAAATAATACGAAAGTAATATGTGACAAAATCCCGATGAGATATGAAAATACTAACTGCATCACCATAATATCGAAAGAGGGAGAATGGGATGAAATAACCAGGATAGGAAACACCCACGTAATCGATATACAGACGATTCAAAGATTGGTGACCAAACTGGAGTGGGCTTGTAACCCGAAACAGAAGCAAATACTTCCGTCTACCAGATCACAACACCATTTTTCAGGCTGAGATCATGGCGATTACGGAAGGAATTAAGTGGATAAAGAAAACGAATACAGAAGCCCCGATTCGTATCATTACGGATAACCAATCATTGATTAGGACATTGAGAAAGGAGAAAGTTGAATCCCGGAACGTTCTGCAATACAAGAGCGAGATGCACTCATATGCAAATTGTGAACATCTGGAGATAATATGGATACCAAGCCATCACGGGCTGATCGGAAACGAGAAAGCCGACAAATTATCCAAAATGGGAGCTCTTCTGAGTACTATAACTTTGGAGAACGCGGAGCAACATGTCAGAAAATGGCAGGGCACTGATGTCGGTAAAGTGACAAAAATACTATGGGATGACCCAAATCTTGGGAAATCAAAGGAAATTCTGAGACTAAGTAGACCAACATTCAGGAGACTTTCTGAGGAAACGACATGTAGAGCATGCGAGGAGGATGAAGAGACTTTGATATACTGTCTCTGTCAGTGCTAGAATTTCATATGCGAGAATTTCACCTTGGGAACTCGAACTGGAGATCCATAAGGAATTACATTGAGAGGACTGAGTTCTTTGGCTAGTCCGATATTTATGGGCAAATATGATTATGGTTTTTGTTTGGGAATTCCGTTTCCCACATGGAGTGCACAACATGGCAACTGGGCAGAAGTGTATACCTGCCAAAGGTTTGGGTTGTTAGTGCCCCTCCTTTTCAACCTTACCTAACCTAACCTTTTTTTTAATTTTTTTTGGTTTGTTTTAATTTTTTTATATTATATTTTTTTTTAAACATACATACACATATATAAACTCAATTTATATTTTTACAATCGGATATTTTTATATATGTATGTTTTTTTAAATGTATGTACGTATTTCATATGTGATGAATGGTGATGCAAACAATTGTTACTGCATGACTACACGTTGTGAAGGGTATATAAGATTCGGCACGGCTGAATATAGCACTGTTACTTGTTTTTAACTATATTTTTACCACATGTAGTGGTGGAGGAAATAAAATTTGTTCATACACAAGCCTGAAAAGGTTTATACACATTAGCCTACTGACAAAGTAATAAGAGTAAAACTTTTTTCTTTATAAAAACGAACATTTAATTTTTAAATCTCAAATGTTTTTTAAGGATCGAAAGTCAATTTGGAAAGTGGGTGGAACACTTTTATCTTATTTTCAATAAGTTTTTTGTTAACAAGGAGTGTGTCAAGCAAAATGAAAATAAGCTTCAGATATTTTGGTCGACACTTCTTAAACCATGAGAAAAATTTCTTTAATATACATATCTAAAGATTGTTGACAAAAGAATTAACATATTTAAAATTTTCAAATATTTTAGGAGAGCTAAAAAGCAATCAAGAATTCAAAACAGAATTAAATTGTTATTGTTTTGATATGTATGTATATATTATTCTATAACTCGTAGCAAGGCGCCGAAAAATAAAAATTATTTATAATTTTGTGCACTGCCGACATTTGGTAAAAGACTGTTATCAAATCTTAAAATTTATTTAGGAAAACACATTAGTATCTAAGAATTAATCAAATAATTATTAATTGTCCTTTTACCAAAATACGTTGGCCAGTGCACGCGAAGAGTAGTAAGATCTTATTTTTTAGATTATGAAAGCTAAAAATTTTCTTATCTCGACTCAACATATTTCCTCAAAAGTCATTATCTATATATATAAAAATCAATGTGTGTTTGTATGTTTGTTTGTGCTTTATAGACGGTTAAACGGCTGGACCGATTTCCTTGAAATTTTCACAGAATCTTCCTGTATGTCTGGAAGGAACTATAGGCTATACTTTGGTTTGAAATTTTAAGTGGGCGGGGTGCCACGCCCTATTAAAGAATAAGTATTATATATTATGTATCACGAAAGTTAATGCAGCTAGAGTCTTCAAATTAAGTACGGTAAACTTTGCCATCCACACAAACATTTAGGTAAAAAATGGGCGGACTTTCAATAGTAGGCGCGGCCACATGAATAAAATACTAAATTTGAAAACAATGTCGATTAGAGTACTAAAATTTTGCAAGAGCAACTTTGACACCCAAATAAACATTTCTGGGAAGCGATAACAGTTAGAGTACCCAAATTTCGCACGAGAAGCTTTGACATCTATATGACTATTTTGATAAGAAATGGATGCTTTAGTAATAGTGGGCGTGGCACCTGTCATATGAATTAAATACAAAAATTCGTACATCTGGGAAGCGATAATAGTTAGAGTACCCAAATTTTGCAAGAGATACTTTGACGTCTATATGATTATTTGAATAAGAAATGGTTGATTTAGTAATAGTAGGCGTGGCACTTGCAAAATAAATATATTTTTGAACTATAAAATTTTTATTCCATTACGATGGGGGTGGCGAAGCACGCCGGGTATCAGCTAGTTTTATATATTTTTAGACAAATAAACAAAGTTGGTAAAATTTAAGTATATTGCTTTTGACTTTTTAATGTGTCAATATTCATTTTTGTACAGGCTTAAAGTCAAGCCAATATGGGTATTTAATAATTATTTTAAGAATTTTATTAAAATCCTATATTTTTAGTCATTTTGATACTCTACTTTAGTAACAAAAATTTAGTAAAGTCTTTTTTGAAGAAGTCATATTTAAATTATAGTGTCAAAAGATTATCTTTCGAATAAAGAAAATTGCATGCCCATTAAAAAAAACATCTTTGTTACATTCCATTTCAAAGTTCTATCTATACCTTAATAAAAAAAAACCCATTAACTAAAGAGTTTCACAAGCATAAGAAAAATGTCCTACAAGAAATCTCATTAAACTTATTTACATTTATACTTGCATAAACAAGTATTTTACTTTACGATAAAAAATACTGAAGAATAAGACAAAACTGAAGTGGAACAACGTTGGAATAAAATAAAGCTGAATCGTAAAAATAATGAAATAGAATATTACAACTTAAATAAAACATTGACTGGACTTGGGTCCATTATATTAATCCCTTTGTGATACCGGAATAGAATACAAAGAAGAGAAAAGGCAACAGACCAGTCCAGAGTCTCTGGCCGAAATGAGAACCCGCATTCCTCAAACTAGCAGACCAGCACATTACACCATTACACAGCACACCGGGGCACCCTTATCGTTCTCTGTAAGTTTGTACGTATATTTGTTGTTTTTAGGCAGTCTGTATTAAAGCTAGTAAAACCTTTCCCAGTAGTCATTTTAAAATGCGAATTTTGAGTTGTGACTTTCTTATAGAAAATAGGCAATAAAGTTTTATATTTTTTTTTTTATATTTATTTATTAAAACTTATTAATTTTATCAATATCGTTAACAGAGTTATGAGAATTTACATATAGTATTACAACAATTAACATCTGATTAATTAAATAAAGAAACTACTAATATCACAGTTTAAAGGAAAAGTTGTTCATAAAAAACCTCGTATCAACTTAGAAGTCATAAGAGATTTTAGAACAATCACTGAAATGTGTCTTTTAAACAAAAGACCCTCAGTGGTTGTTCAGCAAATTTCTTATTATTTCAAAATTTGACCTTCTGCATTTTTCATTAAATGACAGCGTCAGTTCCCTTGTCAATGAATTAAACATTTTAAAGTTAAAGTTTCTATGTAGAAGATAAGTTGGATATCTAAAAGGTAGATTGTGTATTATTTTCAAGTTTTTATTTTGAATGATTTGCAATTTTTTTGTATGCGTTTTAGCAGCCTTTTGTGACCAGATTTGACAACCATAGGTCATAATCGGTCGAATACACATTTTGTAAATAAGTACCTTGTTCTTTATATTAAGTTTAGATCTTCGGCTAATTAAGGGGTATAAGGCACGGCTACACTTAATTGCCTTCTCACAAATGTAATTAACATGCTGTTTAAATAAAAGTTTTTTGTCAAGGATAACTCCTAAATATTTAATTTCGTCCCTCAATGGAATTATTGTTCCCCTAGACGATAAATATCTAGTAGGAAAGCGTTTTCGCGATTTGTTGAATGGAAATATAATTGCTTGAGTTTTATCGTCATTTACTTTTATTTTCCATTTGTCATAGTATTTACGAATTAATTTAAGATTAGTTTCCATTCTCCTAATTATCGCATTCGACACTTTACCGCAACAAATAAAGGCGCTATCATCCGCGTAAAAAGCCGCATCATGGTCTCTTCTTAGAGTAACATCGGATGTATATATCGAGTATAGTGTAGGGGATAATACTGATCCT
This sequence comes from Phyto melanocephala, assembly GCA_941918925.1. Taxonomy (NCBI): domain Eukaryota; kingdom Metazoa; phylum Arthropoda; class Insecta; order Diptera; family Rhinophoridae; genus Phyto; species Phyto melanocephala. The sequence continues at coordinate 56,126,939 of OW799234.1, forward strand.
TGTGGCAAGCCCGCAGGTATTTGCCTTTCACTAGAAAATTTGTTATTGACAGATACAACAAACGTACGTTCATCTAAAAAGCTTTTGATAAGTTTTTGTAGATAATTTGGAAAATGCAACGTATTTAATTTATACACTAGTCCATCATGCCAGATTGAATCAAAAGCTTTTTCGATATCAAGAAAAACGACTCCAGTACTTTTCCGATTACTTTTATTACATTCAATAAAGTTTACAACTCTATTAAGTTGATGTACAGTGGAGTGCTCTTTTCGAAAACCAAATTGTTCTTGATTTATAATATTATTGTAATTTGAAAAATCTAAAATCCTGGTGTGAATAATTTTCTCGAACACCTTATCTAATAGGCTTAGAATACTAATTGGTCTATAGCTGGAGGGTAATTTAGGATCCTTTCCAGATTTGTGGATTGGAATTACCTTAGCCATTTTAAAAACGAGTGGGAAGTACCCATTGCTTAAACAAAAGTTAAATAGTTTACTTAAAATTTCAAAAAAGTAATCGGGCATATTTTTAAGTACTATGCTGTTAATCCCATCTAAACCAGGGGATTTATTATTTTTTAACAAATGGACAAACGATTTGACTTCAGACAAATTTGTAAGTTCAATACTTGTATCATCGGTAAGAGTTTGATTAAGGTCATTAATGTATCTTGATACAACCGATTCCATGGGGATGGATTGTTAAAAGTAATGGTATGTGAACTGGCAAATACGTCAGCTATTGCATTTGCCTTTTCGACGTCAGAATTTAAAATTGTTCCATTTAAATGAAGTTTAGACAATGTGGAATTTTTTCCTTTAAAAGTTTTTGTTAATTTCCAAAACTTTTTAGAGCCGGTAGGCAGATTTGATATGAATTTCGACCAAGAATCATTTCTGTCTTTATTTAGGTGATAGTCAATAAGCCTATTTAGCTGCCTTAAGATACAGTTTAATTGCATTTTAAAATTACTATCCCTACATCTTTGAAATTTACGTCTATATTTGTTTCTCTGTGAAATAAGCATTTTACTAATTTCTGAAATTTCACGTTGGAAGGGGTTTCTATGACCAACTGGTAAGTTTTATATATTTTTTCCAACAAAGTCTATTTATTATCAACACGTTTTATTGACTCCATTTAACAGTTATCTAAATATGCATGCAATGACTCAAAAGCAGTTGTACATAAATACATATATACTCATATATATATATATATATATATATATATATATTTATATACCTCCAGATAAGAATTGCTGTTTTTATCGGAGTAATAATTTTCATTGCTTTCGTTTTTAACTCATATCTACGAATTGATATACAAGACTTTGCCATTAAAAAGTTGCAGGTTGATTAAATAAGTTAATAAGTATTTAGTCGATTAAAACAATTTCATAAGTAAAGTCATTTTTTGTTAATACTTTGGAATTTTTTAACATTAAAATACATGGGTAAGAGCATAGTATGCACGTACACAAATAGTTTAGATTTAGTAATAATTTTTTATTTCGTTAAAAGATCATAATTGGATTAAATGTGCTAATGGAGCTGTCACCTCTCTAGCAGTAATTGCTGGTCATGATTGTGATGGTGATACTATTTATATAGGCCGTGCTGAATATTCGGGTGACCTCTTGCCTGCTAAGGTTATACCAAATAAAGGCAAAGCCTATGTGTCTTTTGGTGGCCAAGAGATCGAAGTTGATGCATATGAAGTGTTGAATGGTTTACGCTATCAATGGATTCCTGCTGCTAATGGTGATGTACCACCTGCAGCAGTTAAAGTTGGTCGTGCTGCCAATGGTGAATTTTTATACGCTGGTCGTGGCCACCACGAAGGAAGTTTAACTGTGGGCAAAGTTCATCCCTCTCATGGTTGCCTATATATACCCTATGGTGCCGAAGAAGTTAAACTCTCTGAATATGAAGTACTAACGCAACCCGAACAATGGATTGCGGCTACTGCCGATTCCATGCCTGACGATGCCTTAGAAGGTGGCCGTGATGCCGATGGTGATGCTATTTATGTAGGTCGCGTCTTTAAAGATGGTGATCTTTTACCTGCCAAAGTTATTCCGAACAAAGGTGGAGCCTATGTAGCTCTTGGCAGCGAAGAACATAAAATTGAAAATTTCCAAATTTTAGTTGGTGCTGGTTTCATGTGGTCTCAATCTGAAAATGGCAATACTGTGCCTGGAGCTGTACCTGCTGGCAATACTAGTGGCGGTGAAACCTTGTATATTGGCCGTGCTGAACACGAGGGCAGCATTTGTGTGGGCAAGATTCACCCCTCACATGGTTGCTTGTATTTACCTTTTGGAGGAGGTGAGGTTAAGGTGGAGTCGTATGAAATTCTTGTAAGAGTTTAAGGAAAATAAATTATTTGAGACTTTTTTTTATTTTGAAAACTTTTTATTTATCTTTGTGTTTATTACTCGTATTTTAAATTTTAATCAAATACGTTGCGAATTTAGTACATATTTTTTAATCGAAACCTAATCCATGTATATAAATATTGTATAGATAAAAAACTTCTAACTCTTAACCATTTTCTTAAAAAGAATTCTAATCGAAAAATTTTTTTAATAGCAATATATTTGATGTATTATGTTTAGATAAAACATTTTTTTAAAGATAAGTTGACGAACAAAATACCACTTATGGATATATTTGTCTGTCTGTCCTTCTGCCTGTTTGTCTTCCTAAGCTTGATTGGTATAAAAACTACTGGATGCATTTTGATCAATGCGCAGCTACCTTGATACTATGTATATAGGATACTTTTTATTGCTATTAAATAGCTGACTTCTAACAAACAAAAAAAAAAGACATCAAATAAATTGCTATTTAAAATGTTACTGAAAGGTTGGTTAGAAATAAATGCATTTTCGTACACGACGAATTTTTCTTAAAGTTAATATAATGTAGTTTTAGATAATATTGCAGCTCGATTTCAACTAATTTTATAAATATTTTTAAATTAATTAAGGGTGTCCAATATTAAGGTAACACCGGTTAATAGAAATCGCTATAGGGCGATGAATCGAAGCTTTTTGTGACAGAAAATTGTTGATTTAAACACAGAAGTTTCAACAGAATAATGAAACTTGCCACACATCCAAAAAAACAATGCATTCTTTAAAAAGAAAGCTCGGAAATCGCATTTAATTGGCCACTAATAATGTTCAATTTCACACCTTTAGACTACTTTTTGTGGGGTGTTTTGAAATGGAAAGTGTACAGTAATAAGTCCTCAACAGAACAAGTATTTAAAAACAACATTATCGGGCAGAAAAAACGTATTTAAGAATTTTGGAAAATTATTGGGAGCCTGCCGAGCCAATAAGGGGGTCACTTGACCGACGTCATTTTTTATTTTTAACCGGAATCTATCTGTAACAAACTCAAATAAAAATATTTTTATATATAAAAACAAACATTTTACTATTAATCAAATTTGATTACCGTCTATAAATCAAATTTTTATCAGAAATTTTGTATCTAATTTTAAATATATTTCTAAATTGTACAACTCTGCGTTTTCAAACCGCGCAAATTTGGCGAATAAATTTTTTTAGGCGATAAAGCACATTTTAATTTTAATTCTTTTGTTAAAGTTTTGTTGAACTCAGGCTATGGAAATGATTTATTTCACTATACTTTTTTGGCTGACCAAATAGTTATGTATGTCACTGGTGTTTGATGTCGTATAAGTTGTGTTTTTAACAATATGGCAACGTATACCATACAGTTCGTGAAATAATTTGAATACTGCATAAGAAATTTCTGTATTTTTGGTTTCGGTTATCATAATTGCTCAGATTTTTATTGAAAAATTCTTGTTGTCATTTACCGATATCTATATAACTTGGTGCACAAGGGTATACATATATAGCTTTGTCATTTCGCCTGTAATTTCTACAATTTTTATTTACGACCTCATAAAGTGTATATATTCTGAAAGCTTATGAATAGAGGAGCCATTGTGTCCGTATGTTGGTTGAAATCAACTGTTAGAAGCAACGATATGTTCCTCAGATCTGTGTATGATATCAATCTTTTGAAAATATCCGGGAATGATTTGCTATTAAAATTCAGCACAATCGTCCCATAACTTTCTGAGACATGAGCAAATAAATAGGACTTTCTCTGTTTGTTCCATATTTCTACCACCAAAATAAAATTTTTCAGCCGTAGAATAATTTAAAGGTACCTTTGCTACTATTTGTAAATATAATATGGCTTTAGGGATATTTGTGAAAATTTTTGGATAAATCTGGCTCTAATCGATAAAGTTATAGACAAAAAATTACAAACGAAAATCAATTTTTGTTCATCTTATAGACAACCGAGAGAGTCAATATTGTTATTATCTAAAAGGACTTGACTAGAGCAATATAAAGCACTATAAAAAAAATTAAAAATCATGTTGGCCGCCACTACAAAATAACGGACAATAAATTTATTTATAAGCCAAATCTGGTATTTTAAAATGTAACTGGAATTCAATATTGGAATCAAATTAAAGGGATTGACAAGAACAATAAATTTAACTACGTAAAAATTCAAAATCGAGGATGGCTTGGGAAATAATAAAGAAAAATGGCGTATTATATGAAATATAGGTTAAACCACGATGTGCCATTATGCCTATATACATGATGGTGAAGGGCACTCTTACTTGTTTTAAATTGTTTTTATTAGCAAATTTTGTTAATTATTCAAAAAAAGAATAATCGCCTCGAATTTCATTAATGTCTCTGCACCCCTTTATTGAAAGTTCAGTTTTTTTAAAACAGCTGGTAATATTTATTATTTATTTTTTAAACAATTGATAATTAAATATTGCTAAATTGTTTTGTTTAACTTTTCTGTGTTAATAAATATAATTAAACACATGTAGTTCATATATTGTTATTAAAAGAAAAATATTTTAATTAAACACAATTTGAGTGAAATAATCACAAGTGTTTCCTTCAAAAATCTACACAATGCAATATTAGGCCATACCGAATCTTATATAACCTTTTATGTCATGTACATAATATAGGTATGTATTGTAAAATTTAAATTAAACCACATCGCAGCGTAGTTTAGTTTATAGCCCCTAAAATGCGGTGAAACCTTGTATGTTGGCCGTACTGAACACGAGGGCAGCATTCGTGTGGGCAAGATTCACCCCTCACATGGTTGCTTGTATTTACCTTTTGGAGGAGGAGAGGTTAAGGTGGAGTCGTATGAAATTCTTTAAATTAAACCACATCGCAGCGTAGCTTAGTTTATAGCCCCTAAAATGCCTTAACATGAAAAAACTATCGCTATTTGATGTTGAGCTTTAATGTGGGTTTAAAATTATATATATACGGTATACGGGAGTGGATTGTTATTTACTACATTAGAAGCATATATCCGTGATTTCCTTTTTTTGATGTTAACTTGGATTTTGAATTTTCTTATTTTATTTTATTCTACTGATCAATCCTTTTTTTGTAATACTGTTTTTATTCCCTCCAGAACTGAGTGGGCTGGAAGTGACCTTACAGAGGGCTTCGACATTAGAAACTTTATGAACAGATCTTGCATAGACTGTTTCTGGTTAACTATGGATAGAAATCTCTTACCGGATTTTGCGTATTTCACAATGAATTATCAGCTATCTGGGAGGCATGTGGGATACTGAATAACAAAAATATTCACGGAAATATATGGCACTATTGTCACTCAACACATCTAAATTCGTGGGTCCACGTCCCAGTGAGCTGACTGACGTTACTCTAGTTTGGGTCGCTGCGTATAAAAGCCACAATGGTAACGAGCGAGCTGGTAAACTCACCAGATAAGTATCTACTTTGGACGTTTTCAATGTAAATTAAGTCGCAATCTTGTTTATTACTACAAAACGCAAGATCATCAAACACTTTCATAAAATGGCCGAAAACGGGTGGCATTGACTAGACACACGTACAGTAGCCAAGCTCACTTGGCCGCTTTTTAATATCAGGTGCATATGGCAACTTACGAGTCGGAAATAAATCTCGAGGTTGCAAGACGACTTTCTCATCCCTCTAATAACCATTGTCGTACCTATACCTTCTACAAAGTATCTGTGAGATATCTAAGGTCAGACGGAGCGACTCTTGAGAGACCTCACCGTCTTTGGGGTGAATATAGTTCACCTTCTCTAAGAATTCTTCAAAGAGACACTGAAATCTGTCGAGTGATGTGATCTTATCAAAAGGGAGTCATACCGATTCCACACTATTTGATTTTAAATGTACTTATCTAAAGTCGAACGTAGATATTAACAAGTCTAAAACAATTTGTACGTTCAGGAAGGAGACTTAATGCTAAATCAATCAGATTCAGCAAAATTTTGGACATAAAAAAAACAGAGAAACGTATACAGTTTATGATTAAACTAAAAACTAACCATCAAGAACATAAGTAACAATTTCCAATGCAAATTAAATTTATCTTTTATTTTTTGGAAACAAAAAACAAATAAAACATTCTTCACTGTGATTTTGTTTTTAAAACTAGTCCCTATTTCATTAGGAAATAAATTACAATTGAAACAAAAATATTTTGTTCGATTTAGTTGGAAAAAATGCATGCACACTAAATGTCCTCTACAACAATACAAGTATTTGCATAATAATGACTCTGATGATGCACTTGTCTCCATATGCATCGCGATAATAATAGTTTTTAAAACTGTTTTTAAGCGACAACAACAATTTGAGCGCTTTGTGAGTTAAAATGTAGCAAAAAAAAATAGATTAGAGCTTAGTGCACGCTCGCACTTCTTGTCATTGTAAACACTAATGAATTTTTATCATTTAAAAAAATATATTTGAATTGTATGACATGAATAATATATAAAAAGTTTGAATAAAATATTTATGCATCAACTATTTCGCTAAAACAAATTGTTTCTATTATTTTTGTAATTTGTTTGTGTTCACAATTGATTTTTTGATTATATTAGAGAGTTGAAAATATGATGATTTAATATGTATTATTGTGGACAGAAGAACATTTTACAAACATATAAACACAATACTTTTTCAATAATTTTACGTACATGAGCATCTTTACTAATAAGTTCTATTTTAACGGGAGGGCAGGTGCTGGTAGGCATACTCAGTTTGGTTTGATTTATTCCACACCTTTAGTATGAGGAAGTACGAGTCCAACTATCAGGTTTGTAGTATGAGTTGGATAACATGTTGGAGTGTCGAGTGCAAGTGAAGAGAATTCTCATTGCACTTGATAACCTGTCGTGGGCGACGGATAGATGTAAACTTCTTATTTGTCCCTTAGTGTGTTTAGTAGTTCAATATGTTTACTTCTATAAATGAGTTGATAGTGATGTGGGTTAAGAGACACGTGGACATAGGTCGAAATAAAGCGGCGGACGAACTTGCAGAGAGGGAATCTGCTACAAAATTTTGTCGAGTATATATATATATATATAATTTCCTTTTAATCCTGCAAGGAGCATAGGGCCGAGTATTACTCATAATTTCCCTAGATGATGGGTTGGTGCAAGCAAAGGTATTTTATTTAAAAACCTACAAAGATGGGCGGAGGATACTACTTGTAGGCAGGCTTATATGGTACTCAAACAGCCGATTATTTAGCTGGAATGTAGTTAAGGTACTTTAATTTAACAAGACATGGAAAAACATGCAGATCGCGTATGACTATGTTTGTAAAATATGCGTGGAAGATGCTAAAATAACAGCGCATGTATACGAAAATATCCAGCATTGGCTAGCGGAAAATTGAGTATCACACTTAGGCACAAAGCAGATGCTAGCGATTGCAATGAGGATGGTCGAGCGTGTGTAATTTTTTTTTTTTTTTTAAGCTTAAAACAAATGTTTGTGGTGGCATGGAAGTTTGGATGTTGGAGACCGAGAACATATGGCCATGCGAGAATTTGGACCGGGTTTTTTTCGAACTTGCACCAACCTTCAGATTATATTATGCCCCATATTAATTTTGACAGGGCGTTTAAATTTTTAATTCCCTCCAGCAGTGAGTGGGATAGGGGTGACCTTTTACGGAGCCTCGACAACAGGATTTATACTGACTGTTATATATAGTTGTTCTCTGGCTAACTAAAAATAGAGCTCTGTTTTCACCTTCTGGACTGGTGACTTATTCCAAGCTGAAATATTCGCTATCTGGAAGGCACTTTGGGCACTAAATGATTAGAATATTCACGGCAATATTGTTTTTCTTTCCGTCAATTAGGCAGTACTCATATCATTTAGGTCATACATAACCACGTCTAAATTAATCAGAAAGTGCAGGAAAGAGTTGTCAAAGCCTGGTCAGCTGGCTGACGTTGCACTGTTTTTGGTCCCTGTACATAGGTGCAACTACGTTTAAGAACAGTCGGAGCCTTCCAGGAGGCGATCTGTTTTGGATATCTCCAACGCAAATGCAGTAGCAATATCGTTGGGAACTATCAAGAGCAATATCTCCAGATATTTTCTTGGAAAAAAGAGCTCATGTACTAGAAACTTGTAAAGTGGCTAAGCTTACGTAGCCTTATTTAAATATACGGAACATATCGGAACTTACGAGTCGAAGTCGAAAGGACATCTCGAGATTGCTAGCGATATTGACAGATTACCAAATGTAAGGGAAACATGCCAGCTCATTTGGATTTCTCTCGAACTGCCATTGTCGTAGCTATAGGGGTTTGAAAAAGACACAGAATATATTCTGTATAACCTCTCTGAGAAATCCCAGGTCAGGCTTAACGAATTTCTGAGAGACCTCAAGGCTACGGGGAGGATATGGTACTGCCCTCGTCTTTTAGACTGATTTGAAGAAACACCAAATCTGGAAGTTAAATATGCTCTTATCAAAACAGCATATGTGAGTAAGTTTTATGAAAATATTTTTAAATTTCATTAAAAAATTTTCACTTAAAAATAATATTTTTCTAGCATTATTTAAAAGTTAGGGTGCCCCGGTGGACTAGTCAGTACTGGACTAGTCAATAGTTTGGCTGTTGCGGTTCGATTCCCGCCAGAGACTCTGGACTGGTCTGCTTCTCTTTCTCTTCTATTCGAACTATATCTATTCTTCTCTTTATTCTATATTAAGGCATCACAAAGGACCGTAATGGTCTCCCGGTGAGGGTGGAGGGTAACTTTGCACCAGCCTTACCTACCTACCTACCCTAAGTGTAACGATTAGTAAAAATCTTGGCAAATATTTTGTATGGTGCGGGTGGAAAACAACATTCAGCAAATCATGTTGAAATGTCAACACTATTAAAGAAAATAATTCGAATAAACAAAAATAACAAAACTTCCTGCATACAACACAAATTAGAAAACGTTTGGAAATCAGAAAAACTATTTTATTCCACCGAGATTCTTTTGAATTCAAAAAACAAGTGTTGAATAACATTTTATTACCCAACTGAATGGACAAACGAGTTCTTTTACACTTCCATACATCCAACTTGACATGTTTGTCCCATTCAAATTTAAACACATGGACACACACATACTTACACTCACTCCTCTGGAGTAGCTGTTATTGTTTTTGTTGTTGGCAAGTTTTGTCAACACGTTGCAGGTTTCCAACTAAAATACTGTAGAATGTTGTATAAAGAGAAGAAAAAACTGTTTATTTACGAACAAATCCAAATCCAAACCGTTATCACCAAGTATTTAAAAATTTGAAAACTGAAAGCAAGCAAACGATTGCAATAGAATGTGAGTAAAGCAGAGCAGGAAGCATATCGAGCCAACAGATGAATGTGTGAAAAGTGACAAACTCTCCTCGTTACAAGTGTATTAAGTAACACGGACAAAACTTCAATGAAGTTTGAGTAGATTTGTAAGTACAAGTATGTGGGTTTAAGAATGTCCTTATGAGGATTGGATAAATGTAAATACATATGTACATATGTACATGCAAAATGAAGGTAAATAAAACTTTTTTTATATGTTTTCACAAACACATGCACTTATTCTCCCATATACGTACAAATTAGCCGATGATAGGATGCTAGTGGAGTCATTTTACTAATGTCGAAAAAGATTTCAAGAATTTTCCAACAAAAAAAAAGGAAGTAAAAGTTTAGCACATGATTAGTTCTGCTAACTTTGTAAATGAGGTGTTAAATTTATTTTTTTGTTTCTGTCATTAGAAAAAAATTCTTAGTTTTATGCATACATTGAATTTGGTTATAATCTTACATGTATTGAGAACATTAATACATTTACAGGGTACACCATTATTATAAAAGTGTTTATTGACTATAGATCGAAATGAAGTTACAGTTGAAAAAAATTAGTAAAAATGTTTGCCTTTACTTCGATACAATTCGGTACAATGTATGTAAATTTAAATATTATCTTTGTATACAATTTTTTAAAAAGTATTTTAAGTCTATATTGGGAATTTTTTACAAAACGACGAGACTAGTGAAGAAAAAATTTATTAGCAAATTCTGATAATATTTTTTCCTTCACCATCCATAGATTAAAAAGAAATTGACTTGAAATTAACTCAAAATTCTAAGGGTTGCCAAATTTTAATAATCGTTTAACTTTTCGTCATGCAAAATTTAACCTAATTTCTTATATAAATTATAATAAGAAATAAGAGTATATAATGCCTCTAAGTAGTGACAAAAAAATTTATATTAAAAAAAAATTATAAAAAATTTTAAAAACTTTAACAGCCACAAATAACATAAAAATTTAAAATGATATAAAAAAAAAAGAAAAAATCTGTAACTTTAAGAATAAATCTTTAAGAATTTAATTGTATTTTACGTTTCTCAAATATATTTCTAAGTTATGGAAACATTGCTAAACTGAATAAATGCATGCAAATATTTCTTCATTTCAATCTAATATACCCCTCTATTATAACAATTATAACAAAAGGTTTAGCGAATGAAAATGAATACGTATTTTAGTTAGGGATGAACCTTATTTTTTTCATATAAAAAATAAAAAAAACTACATTAAACTTGAGTCTGACAACATTGAATATTAATTAAGGTATTGCGCACAACATGCCAACTGAGCATAAGTGCATACATGTCATGGGTTTGGGCTTTTAATGCCCCTCCTTTTCAACCTAACCTAACCTAAGGTATTCCTTCCTTAATTCATTCTCTTATCAAATCCTGCGTTAGCTTTTGACTTAAAAGTAATTTTACAGTGCTAACTGGTGATTGTGGATAATTCTCATCACACAGATTTTTTAATCGCCAGCATCTCCTTCACACCTAGGCCTCTCAAATCATCCTCACTTTTCCTCAATTGATCCCCAATTTTCTGTTTGCCTATAACTGGCATTCACACACTACATGCACTGCTGTCTTAGCATCATCTAGGCACATTTTGCAAATACCATTATCCTTTAACTGTATTTTCTTCAGATGATATTTTAAGTTTCCTTATTCTATAACCAACACAGATATCCGGCCCGTCGTACTCCGATTAACCCCGAGTACTTTTACTGCATCCCTGGCAAGAGGCTCTACCTGTAAACGGACTCGTATATCTGTTCACAGGTAGTTACCTTTATCCACGTTTGCAAGTTTATAGAATTAAATACATTTAAACAATTCTCTATTCTATTCTATAGAAATGTTTGCAAAATCATTTTATAATGAAACATGTAAAAGTGCTATTTTCGGCCGTAGCGAATTTGCAAATACACTTCACCATAATAAACACATCGTATCCTAGATTTCATAATCGCCATTTTGTTCTATTATTTCTGACAGCATCTTTCGAGTTTTAATGTTTGCGTAGTTATCTGTATTTTAGTCAAGCCCTTTCATTTGTTATTCATATTTCTGGGCTTAAAAAAATTTGTTCCATGATTTTGCTGGGAATGCAATTTTAGATTTTACACTTTCTACTGGTATGGTACTAGTCAAGCCCATTAATATTATGGAGTATATATCTCAGAATGTTATGAAGCAGTTGTTCCAGATTTCATTAGCCAATAATTTCCGAATATTTCCAACAAATAAATACCTCATCCCCTAGTCATAAGCTTTAAGCAAATATATTCTTTATGGGGTCAATTGTATAAATTATATATAAATTGAATCACAAAGCAGGTGAAGGGTATAAAAATACACAAACTTAGGAATCACCCTTTTTTTAACATTTATAGTTGACTAACGTCTAATTTCAACAACTATTTAAGTTCTAGTTTGTTTTTGCCACAAACTCGTATTCAATTTAGGGAAGTAGAAAAAGAAATATTTCCAGTTTTGCAGTTTTAAATAAATTTGTAGAAATATATTTTTGTTTTTGTTTCATTAACTTATGTACTAAGAGCCAAGTGTTTATGCTATTAGCAAACTATCAAACCTGAAGTCCTTTTAAAAGTTTCATTAAATACTCAAGCCTTTGAAGAAAACTTTAAACAAATAAGAGAATAAAAGTTATTTCATTATGAAGCTAAAAAAAATTTACTACAAACTTGAAAATCTACTACAAACATAAAAATATTTTTGTTATTTCATTACTAAATAGTAAATTTAAGCAATTGATTTAAAATAAAGACAAGAGTAATACCTGATATTAAATTTCTTAATCTGGAGTTTCTTTTTAAAGTTTGTTTTTCTAATCGAATAACAAAACTCAATTTAAGTATTTCTACTTAAATCCTTTTCGAGATTTTGTTCTTAAGAATGACCATACACAAGCACCAATTACATGTACTCGTGTGATCAACCTTAACAACTGTTTAGAAAAGACTTTAGTTTCTTTGAAAACCAGTATTGGACTATTTAATTAAAAGAACTTTTTCTATGTGCTTGCCAGCCTGTCCTTAAAAAAATGTTTTTAAAGTTGTTGTCTCTGAAGAGTTGTGTCCACAAACAAAAACTTTTTTTTTTATAGAAAACTAAACCTACTAAAGTATAATGAAAATAAATCTTTGTGTATATGGATTTAATACAGATAGTCAAACTTTCATACATGCACATACAAACTTCCAAGCACCCAAACTTCCAAACATCCAAACAAACAATTAACATCCATATTTTATCTTTATTATAACAACTGGCACTTATAGTTTGACAAACAACGATAAAACCGCCAAAATTTGTAAGTACAATGCGTTTAAATAATGTTTACTTTTCTTGTTTCCTCTAGTCTGTGTGTATAGGGGTTAATAACTGTAAGTGTGTGCGTGTATGTTAAAGGGTGCTCTGCAGTTTTGATTGTTACTTAAAAAAAAATTATTAAATTACACTTATGGTCATTAAAGTTCATTTTGTTTGTATGTTAATATTTAAACTGATTACATTACATGTACATTGAAACTGAACAACTCTTTATCGATCAGAAACTCAATATCGAATGTTGCAACTTTTAACCTAACTAAACATAAGATTATTTGAAATCATTACAGTACTACGTAAATTTATGGATGGATTATAGATTGCGACCGAACTTTGATTTCATTGCCAGCTAACCATTACAAGTTTTCGGTTGGCAATATAATTCAAATTTACAAGTGAAATTATCATCTGTAGTACCACTTTTTTCAACTGACATTTGAGATTCAATTGCTATCGATTATCGACCCATTATTTTCCCAAAAATAACAGCTACAAATAAATAAAAACACATCATCGCAACTGCCATGCAGTCACTAGTTTCATATAGCAGTAGTAACTGCCTCAATTCGATCTCTATGGGGTTTGTTTTTTAAATTTGAGATATCGTAGAGTTTGAAATTCATTCTATTGTAAAATTTTTGCATTTCCACCAAGTAAAAGTTATTGATACACATACAAACACGCATGCACTCAAATACCCTGCACATAATATTGGACTACATGGTTCATTTTAGCTAAATGGACTACTTACAACATGATCCTATGTAATGCAGTCATGGACCATATCTTTTTTAAACAAGAGATTGTAATTAAACGACAAGTGTTCGTGTTTTAACGATAACATATATTGTTATCCAGACGTGTATAATAGTCGTGTAGGTGCTCCATCGAGTAGTGAAAAACAGTAGTTATAGGACTACTCCGATGGGTTAAGTGGTCCAGCCCTAGGACATCGTAATGTTAAGTCGACCATGTTTTCTACATACATGGTGATTTTTGGATTAGTCCTAGCATTACAAGCGTGTATGGACTAGTCGCGTTATCTGCAGGGTACCCACTAACACATACTGATACACTTACTCCCTTCCGTTTTTTACACACACACGGACACCTACAACCACATAGCATAGCATTAAATTAAGTTGCTTAAATGTTTCCTTTCTATAGTTCGAGAGTGTGCCTGCAAAGAGGAGCTTTCAATTTAAATTTGTCTATAAAGAAAAAAAAATTTGTGGAAACTTTATCTAACAAACTTTGAATGGGCGTTAAGCTGTAGATGTTTCCCAATTGACAGACATTTAAAGGTATTGAAATGTTTAAATTAAAACATTAGAAATTTTTAGAAAACTAATTATAAAACAAGTAAAAGCGCTACATTCGGCTGTATCGAATCTTATACACCCTTCACACAGTTTGAACCATTATGTATATATTATATATATTTTTTGTTTGCTTTTGTTTTAAGCTAAATCAACTACGCTATCTATAGGGACTCAGAATATATATAAATTTATTGGGACGCAAATGATTACTGTTGAAATTATTATATCTCAGTTAATTTTATGAAAATTTTACTACTCATCCCCACTAACAGTTTCAAGACCATAACTGACATTTATATGGTGTAACTGTGACCAAAACTTATTAAGAATCGATAATCTGAACTTTTAATTTACATATTTTTTGTCCAAAAATTTTTTTTTGGCTCATATCTCTATCAGTAATTTAGCCATTGAACCAAAATTTTTTTATATGTCGGCAAAGGTACATAATTTTTGTTACGAACGTTGCAAACGTTTTAAGAAGTTCCATAGAAGCTACAAAATTTAACTTTGTTTGGTGTTATTTCACTTATATCACAGCTTGTAATGCACCAACATAATTGATATAATAGTGAAATTTTCGAAAGCATTTCTAATAAATTGTTGGCACACAAGAGTCGGAAGTATACGTAGGGGCTGCAAAAAGTTTATTTCAACAAACACACTAACAGACTTACAAACAGACTTTGCTAAATCAATTCCACTATCTACAAGGCTTCAGAACATATACACTTTATAGTGCTGCAAATGAATATCATTGATATTACAAACTGAATAACAAACTTATTATACTGTATGAAGGGTATAAAAATTTAATGCCATAGACAGGTAGAGCAGAGCATATAACAAACTGCCAATTAGATAATCAAAAGCTTAATGCAGCTTTTAGGAACGCATCATTAGAAAATAGTTTATATTAATATCGATGGCTGTCTATATTGTTACCGGTAATCTTCAATAAAAATTTGCATAAACAACAAAATTGTCCGACTAAAGTAATATAATTTTTTTTCTATGTCTGCATGCAAAGAAAAAACATGGTTTTGGTGGAATCATCATCATTTTTTGGCCTTAACAAGGTATCATTCAATCGTTATATTATGATTACATATGAAATAGATAATCTCTGCTCTTTACTAAAGCAAGTTTATAACTATTATACCACAGAGAAGTCGACTGCGAAAAAACTAACGCACTTTAAGCTAAAAAGTAATGCAGAAGTTTTCCAAATTTAAAGCACATATAAGAATATTTGTTATTTTTTATTTTGTTCTGAGAAAAAGGACTATGAGCGGTATTTCTGATTGTTTTTATACCCTTCACACAGTGAAAAAGGGTATATATAGGTTTGTCATTCCGTGTGAAATTTCTACAATTTTCCGACCCCATAAAATATATATTTTCTGAAAGCTTATGAATAGGGGAGTCGATTAAGCTCTGTCAGTATGTACGTCTGTCCGTGTGTATGTTGAAATCAACTTTTTGAAACCCCCCGATATCGCCTAGACCCGGGTGAGGTATTAAAATATCAGAAATATTCAGGAGTAGATCGGTATTGAATATCAGAAACATCGCTGCATAAACAGCTGAGATATGAACAGAAAACCACGACCACCTCGTTTTCTTTTACAAAAACAACATACATACAAACGTGTATACTGGTTACAGAAAACGTGGCATCGAATCCCAGCTGAGCCAAAAAAATTTTTTTTTTTAATTTTTTTTTTTTATTTTATATATTATTTATATTATTTTTTTTTTTATTCTCTTTTTTATATTTATTATTTATATTTTAATTATTTTTTTTTAATATTTTTTCTTAAATTTTTTTTTTTAATTTTTATACCCTTCACACAGTGAAAAAGGGTATATATATAGGTTTGTCATTCCGTGTGAAATTTCTACAATTTTCATTTCCGACCCCATAAAGTATATATTTTCTGAAAGCTTATGAATAGGGGAGTCGATTAAGTTCTGTCAGTCTGTCCGTCTGTCCGTGTGTATGTTGAAATCAACTTTTTGAAGCCCCCGACATAGCTTGGACCCGAATAAGGTATTAAAATATCAGAAATATTCGGGAGTAGATCGGTATTGAAAATCAGAAACATCGGTACATAAACAACTGAGATATGAGCAAAAACCTACGACCACCTCGATTTTTTTTTTCACAAAAACAACATTACAACAACAACATACATACATACAAACGTGTATACTGGTTAGAGAAAACGTGGCATCGAATCCCAGCTGAGCCAAAAAAAAAATTTTTTTTGTATTTTTTTTTATATTTTTTTTTTAATTTTTTTTTTTTTTTTTTAGTTTTATTTAATATATTATTTATATTTTTTTTTTGTTTTATATTTATTATATATATTTTAATTATTTTTTTAACAAATTTTTTTTTTAAATTTTTTTTTTAAATTTTTTTTTAAATATTTTTTTTATTTTTTTTTCTTTTAACATACATACGTAAAGTTATAATCTTAAAATGGGTTGTTTTTATATATGTATGTTTTTTATATGTATGTACGTATTTCATATGGGATGAATGGTGATACAAGCCACTGTTATTGCATGACTACACGTTGTGAAGGGTATATAAGATTCGGCACGGCCGAATATAGCGCTCTTACTTGTTTTTTTATTTTTATTTTTTTAACATACATACGTAAATTTATAATTTTACAATGGTATGTTTTTATTTATGTATGTTTTTTATATGTATGTACGTATTTCATATGGGATGAATGGTGATACAAGCCACTGTTATTGCATGACTACACGTTGTGAAGGGTATATAAGATTCGGCACGGCCGAATATAGCGCTCTTACTTGTTTTTTTATTTTTATTTTTTTAACATACATACGTAAATTTATAATTTTACAATGGTATGTTTTTATTTATGTATGTTTTTTATATGTATGTACGTATTTCATATGGGATGAATGGTGATACAAGCTACTGTTATTGCATGACTACACGTTGTGAAGGGTATATAAGATTCGGCACGGCCGAATATAGCACTCTTACTTGTTTTTATTACTTTGCTTCTTGCCGTTTTTTGTAACATGTGCTGGAAGTCAGTTAAAGTTAATTATTTAATATATTATTTAAATTTCTTAAATTTTTAAAAAAATTGTAAAAGAACTAAAAATATAAAAAAAATGTTTTAAATAAAATAAATTTTTAGTTTGGTTAAAACAACTATCTTTAAGATTCGTACAATTGACTTCTACGTAGCGCATCAAAATGTTAGCCCTATTAAAAATAATAAAGATATCAACCACCACTAGTTGCAAAAAAAAAAGTTAACTTAAAGTTAGCTTGAAAAAAAATAATTTTTATACAATTCACTGTGATGCCATGGCTATACATATATTGCTTTATCTTTCCGAATCACAAATCTGTGTGTAGTATTAATATTTAAAAAATATTTGGGCATATTCGGATACTAATCAGCAAAGTTATAGGCAACAATAATTTTGAAAATAATCAATAAAATAATTTATAATTAACTAAAGTTCCTAATTAATCTTTGAAGACTTTAAAGACACCAAAATGCAAGCCATAGTTTCGACAAATATTGTCGCGAAAAACTAGTAAATACAGGATGCAGCTACTTTAAAGTTTTTCTAAGATTTACAAACGAAAATCGATGTTTTCAGTTTTAAGACAACTGAAAGGGTCGATATGGATATCAAACTAAATAGCTTGACTTTCATTATATAACACACTAATCAGAACTTTAAAATTCATGATGAACACCATTTTAAAATGGCCTACAATATATTTATGTATGCGTCAAGTCAAGTATTTAAAAATGTACCCCCACCCAAGGTCTATTAAATAAGGTCTGTTCAACTAATCAGCTGATCGTTTTTTGCTCCCCTATGTTTACTACTTGAAGTTGTCAAAATTTGTTTACCTTTTTAGGGCGACATTTATGTTTTTCAATTTTATGATTGATAATTTTTCAACTTATGATTTATATTTCCGAGCCGGACATGCTGGTAAAAGGCGTTTCTGTACCCAAGGACTGAGCCACACCAACAGCTATAGCAGCCTTGCCATTACTTGGCTCACAGGCCAAAAAAATACAACGATTAGCTATTTATTTTGCCTTCACGCACCATTTGTACAGCACCAGCAGCGAAACGAGCATCTTTCTGGCCCAACATACCTTGTGAAACAGCACGCTTCTTCAAGACATCGTCTAGACTTCTATTTTATCTTTATCAGCCATATTTTTAGCAAATATTTACTATTAACACAATTTATATTGTTGTCTTCAAAAAATGAAAACACAAAATTTAATAGGCGTTGGGCATATTCATACAGGTATATGCAACGGCGAATTTGCTGTGCTGCTCTCTGTCAAATACCTCATAAAAAATAATTTTTTATACATAGAGTTTCCCATCAGATGGACTAATAATTTCACCTGGATGAATTTTTTGGTATTTTAGTCAGCTGTTTTTGACTACCTTAGAGTAATTTTACACTAACAAAATGCCCGTATATTTTTTTTGCTTTTTGTTTTTGTAGAGTTGCACAGACCTTATTTAATAGACCTTGCCCCCACCCAACTCATTCAATATAAATCGACTTGACCATTAGAATATATAGTAGTAGCTATGAAAAAGTTAAAATCCAAGATGGCGCCGAAATATCGATGGTCTGAAGCAGCAAGGCCCTAACTCGTATTTATACGAAATTGAGTTTTTCAGAAATTCCAATACATTTAATACAAACACACCTCGACACAAAAATTTTATGCAATTTTATGATATTACATTACGATAATGCAGGTTCTATTACGTTTGCGTCTACCCTTTGTAAAGTTACAATTATTTGAGTTAGGGCTTTTCTACTTGTGACGAACGATATATTTAGTATTCTGCTTGTTATTATATTTTATATATTATTGTTTATACCTAATTATTGGTTTCTTTGACCTTTTATAATAATATATGTTTAATAGTTTTTTAAGCTTAAGGTCCTTTTAATAATAAAAAATCTTTTTGTTTTGTTTTATATTATTTGATCAATATTTCGCTACTTCTTTGTGTAGCATCACATCAACATGTTATTTTCAATTTTGTTAATCAAACTATAAATTTATTTAAAAAAATAACAAATATCAAGACACAAATCTAACAAAAAACTAATATATAATAAAAAACGTGTATCCTGATGATGCTACACAAGGAAGTAGCGAAATATTGATCAAATAATATAAAACAAAACAAAAAGATTTTTTTATTATTAAAAGGACCTTAAGCTTAAAAAACTATTAAACATATATTGTTTATACCTTTTATAAACGTTGACTTATTCTTTGAAATAAACTGTGAGTTCTTTTATTGCAATCAAAAACAGCTAAAATTAATTATAAAATTAAGAGCACTTTATTTATTTAAACACACTCTGATATTGCTTTTATGTCGCTTTACTTATTTCACTTATGGTTATACGCTTATTATCAAACTCACTTTGATACGCACTTTACAAGCTCTACTGTAGTACTGATCATGTTAGCTGTGTTGTTCGGCTATTTATAGTAACATAGTGGTGTTCAGTAACATTCGACAAAGTTCTCGTATGTACACACTAGTTAATTCGAAAACCGTTACATTTAAATTAAGACGTAATGTTAATGTTAAGTAACAAGCAGGAATAATAAAAGTGCCTAAGAGTATGCTACACATATTAACTCACATCGGCTGCACACAACTTAACATATGTTTTTCACATGTCAAAGTTTTAAATTCACGTGTGGTTTAATCTATATTACTGTATAATAAAAAAATCTAGTTATTTTTTATAATTTTTTTGTTAATTATTATTAAAATATTTCGTTTATTATTAACGAATCAAATCTTTTAAAGTTCCTTTGAAGCATTCATGTATGGATGTGTGATGGTACCAACATGCTAATGCAAAACTTTTTCTTTTTTATTTTATTTTTTTGTTTGTCTATTCTATTCGATGAAGGATTTTTGGCGCAAATTCATTGTAGAATAGTTGTTATTTTAAGACTTAATCTGAATGTGTGATTTGTATTTTGTGGGCATACAACAAACAAGAAGCTTTAATGTACATCTTCTTATTCGTTAAACTTTTGTGATGTGATGTGTATGTTTTGTTATTTATGTATGTGCTAACTTTTGTAGCTTTAATTTAAATACATTGCAGATTTCTATTCAGGAACAACTGTTATTTGTGGCATGTTGTTAATGGAAAATGCTGTAAAATAAGAAATGAAAAATTTGAAAGGATTATTGTATACAAATACAAATATGTGCGGTAAAAGGTAAATGATATGTGCAAAATAACCAGTACTGAAGTTAAATAGAGTAAGTCTTGCAAGTGGCATTAACAGTTTTGTTTATTTATCTTTAATAAATCAAAATTCTTTGCCCAATTTATTTAAAAAAAAAAATTAACAAAAAAATTAAGTTTTTTCGCACAAGAACCTTTAAATATGTCTGAATATATTGACGTTTCGGTTTAAGTACTTGATAAAAATTAGTTGGCAGGTTTATGGTCTTATTTTTTATGTAAATAAAAATGTTAATATGCATTTAATTATTAGTGCGGCAACATTGTAATAATAAAAATTAGCTGAGCAATAGAACGCTATAAAAAACTAATAATTATATATTTAAATCAGGATTAGGTATAGCTTTTATGCGTTTGGTGATTTTTTAGGAGGATGGATTATTTTTTATTAAAATATATGAATTGTTTGTCTTAAATTCTTCAACACTGTTACTTATCAAAAGAAAACAAGTAAGAGCGCTATATTCGGCCGTGCCGAATCTTATATACCCTTCACAACGTGAATTCATGCAATAACAGTGGTTTGTGTCACCATTCATCCCATATGAAATACGTACATACATATAAAAACATACATATATAAAAACGTCCCATTGTAAAATTATAAATTCACGTATGAATGTTAAAAAAAACAAAAAAAAAAAAAAAATTTAAAAAAAAAATATAAAAAAAAAAATTTAAAAAAAAAATATTTTTAAAAAAAAAAATTATTATGTATATAATATATACAAAACAAAAAAAAATAAAAAAAAATTAAAAAAAAAATAATAATAAAAATATAAATAATATATTAAATAAAAAATAAAAAAAAAATAAAAAAAAAATAAAAAAAAAAATTTAAAAAAAAATTTAAAAAAAAATTTTTTTGGCTCAGCTGGGATTCGATGCCACGTTCTCTCTAACCAGTATACACGTTTGTATGTATGTATGTTGTTGTTGTAATGTTGCTTTTGTGAAAAAAAAATCGAGGTGGTCGTGGGTTTTTGCTCATATCTCAGTTGTTTATGTACCGATGTTTCTGATTTTCAATAGCGATTACTCCCGAATATTTCTGATATTTTAATACCTCACCCGAGTCCAAGCAATGTCGGGGGGCTTCAAAAAGTTGATTTCAACATACACACGGACAGACGGTCAGACGGACAGACTGACAGCGCTTAATCGACTCCCCTATTCATAAGCTTTCAGAAAATATATACTTTATGGGGTCGGAAATCAAAATTGTAGAAATTTCACACGGAATGACAAACCTATATATACCCTTTTTCACTGTGTGAAGGGTATAAAAAAACTTGGTTTAATGGAAACATATCGCTTTTTCATTCCATTCAAATCTGCTGTGGTTTTCATGGGCAACCGCGTATGTTCATTTTATACGATTGAAAACAAAAACAAATTTTTAGTTTTTGTTGTTGTTTTCAATATTTTTGTACGAATGAAAGTTCGCTTGTGTTTTCTTTCGACATCGTTGAACAGGCAGTTATTTTGGTGATGATGTCTGAATGTCTGATTTGATTTTGCAATTCTGAATGCGATATTACACATCTTCAAGGTCAAGAACAGCAATTGTTAATTTATTATTGTTGATGGTTTTGCCTCACATGCAAATACTCTTGTTGGTGATAATTTAAGACCAACCTTCACTACCTTGTTCTCTAATGACTTCAGTTTTTTTGTAATATCTTTGTTGCTCTAGGACAACCAGCAATTGTTATCTGCATATTAAAGACATTCGAGGTATTGACTAAGGCCCAATCTTTAGTCTCTGTTAGCTCACGTTACATTGATCACAATAACGTTAAAAATAATTCTAAAGAGCAGAGGATATAATATGTATATTTGCTTGCGACAGGGCGTATATCAAGGCTATTGCTAAGGAAATGGTCATGCGTGACACAGCACATTTAACACCCACATAGAGCATTAAAATTAGGGCTATATGTAGGGTTTGGTAGAATGCTTTAACCAGCAAAGAAATTCCAAATTGATGCATGCTTTAAATTATTGAATACCTTATTGAAAGCGATGAAAATCATGTATGTATAACGGAGAATTTCCTTCGATGTAAACATTTTCCTTAAATTGCAAATATTTTATAAAAGTCTTTTCTATATATCAAACACCTTTGTAAATCGAAAAAAGAAAAATAATTTTTTTCAAATATTTTCAATTTAAAGAGAGTTAATGCAAAACTATATATTATTAAACATTTTTCCAGCACTTTTTAAGGTTTTCTGTAAATTGAATTAATTATGAGTTGATTTTGAAATACATTTTTTTAACCTAAACAGAATTTATGAAAGATAATGAATTTACTTAATTCAATTTGAATAGTTTTGTGTGATTGTATAAGTTTACAAAATGTTTTATTTTTAAACAACATTAAAATCAGTGAACGAAAAGAAACGAAACGAAACGAAACACAGTACAAATCATCTAAGTCAGAAACTTTTAAATTTTCATGAATCGTTTTGTTTGCGAGCAAAACAAAACCACAAACTTTTCAATGCAAAAGAGCATAAACAAAACAATTCGGGCTTTGTACTTAGGCTTTGCTTTGACGGTATGTTTCGTTTGAGTACGAAACAAGAATGAAACGTTTGCAAACGTTTGCAGAACAAAAAGATTATAACAATCATAATAACAATGCACCATTACCAATTCGCAAACTATAGTCAGTGACTTCATATCGTTATTAGGATCATAAAATTAATGTAGGTAGGTAAAATGTTAAAAAATTCGCAACAACAAGCAGCAATAAACATGTAGATTCTTTTATGTAAAGAGCAAATCAATCAGCAAACGTTTTGAAACGTTTGCAGAAAGTATTGTACTGTATTGTTTTGCATGTTTCATATTGAAGCTGAGTACTTTTCGATTCTGGTTTTGTTTGCACTCATAGTACAAAACAATACAAAACAAAATGCATGTACCGTTATCCTGGGTTTTGTTTCGTTTTGTTTTCTCTCTCTGAAATGATCGAAACAAAACTATTGGAAACGTTTCCTTTTGTTTGTTTTCGTACTCTGATTAAAATCTCTAACAACTTGCTTCTTATAAATGCAGTGACATGCAATTCGCAAGCAGTGCATATTTTTGGCGTACAATAAGTGTCACTATATATACAATATTTATTTCTATAGGTGTAGTGTGGATCACACGGTCGCAACAAAGTTTTTAGCATTATTTTTGGTCAGGTCACTCTCTGAGCCAGCTTCCGCGTGCATTTTATTCTACCCCTTCACCTACTAAATTGGGGATTTCACGATATTGTTATTTTCGCCAAATCGTTATTTGGCCTTCCTTTCAATTCTACTAATTGAAAACGAATTTGAGCTTCTTGCTTATAACTCTATGTTCAAGATCATATACGGCCAAGCAATTTTCATTATCTTTCTAGGACACCGGCTTATTAACAACAGTAGTGTATAAAAATGTTTGTCGAGGTATTGCATGACCCAAACCCTTAAGAAGTACGGATCGTACTTTTGGTTTGGTTTTAAACTAGATTTGTGAAGATTTTTACACATTTTAAAGAATTTCAAAAACCTGGTGTGTCCTTTCGATGGGGTAGGCAATATCATCACATCAGCCATCTGTGTAGGATATGATGCTGACCAAGTAAGTCAAGAACTATATGTCTTCGAGCTCGATGTTGTACTTCCTGTAGTTTTACTATCATATCCGAGAAATAATGAGCGAGTAGACATATGTCGTCAACGTAGTCGAGCTCTTTAATGTAAGCTCATGTAAATATTATCATGATTTTTAAAAAATTTACATTTGTCTTCATGTTGGAACCATAAAAAAAATAGATTGAACTGAATTTGTTTTTAACAGATGTTTAAAGAATCTGTTTTGAGATCAATCGCATTGCAAAAATTTTTTATATTCGAAGGTGTACGGCGCACTTCTACGGTTACGGTAAATACATACATACCGGAATTTTTAATACATTTTAAATAAATTTTGTGTACCTAGGCTTTTTACTAGGGTGATCGATTCAGTTTTACAACCGATGGAAAATCCGGTTTTTTACTCTTTCAGCTGGCGGTTTTTTCTAAATGTTAATTTTTCGAATGTTGAAAACACCGGTTTTTCTACTCACAGAAGCCGGTTTTTTCATTTTTAGTTTTATTGTTATTTATCTTTGTTACCAATATTTAATTCTCAAAAAATTTCCAAAAATCAGAAAATGTATTAAATACTCTTCCGTAATATTGTAAGAAATTTATTTGTTGTTTCAAAAACAAATGTAAAGTAAGAAAAATAATTCGGTTAAAAATTATTTGTTTTAAATGGAGAGCAGGTATTTTATACCTTGTTTGCTTATAATTGGTCGTGATAATCAGATGTTCGGTAAAGTTTTTTTTACCAAATTATTGTACTTTGCAATACTTTTTGATCTCATTTTCGAATTTCATCATGTTTTGATTCTACGAAAACTAGCGACTTGTACTAATGACTACCGATAGCTTAACTAATATCTCTGATAACATATGACTTGTATACTTAAATAATTTGGCACACAAAGGGTCATTATTACAACTTGCCTATAAAGCTAGTGTTAATAAAAGGTAAATTTGACTACAGTGAGCAGTGAAGTGACTTTTTAATACTTTTCATTATTACAACCTCCTTGTAACAAAGTTTTATTTTTTAATATGGCAGTACCGGAGCAAATACCAATTACTTTTAACAAATTAATTTAGTTCTTAAAAAATGTAGTGGCAACAATGTAAATTTCTATATTTAATTTTCAAAACGAAATAAAATTTTTGATAATTTATTTACTGTTTTGTGTCACTAATATTAGAAAATTAAAACTTAAAATAAAAAAAATTAAAAATGTCGACGTAGAAGAGAAG
Source organism: Phyto melanocephala (assembly GCA_941918925.1). Lineage (NCBI taxonomy): Eukaryota > Metazoa > Arthropoda > Insecta > Diptera > Rhinophoridae > Phyto > Phyto melanocephala. The sequence continues at coordinate 56,152,618 of OW799234.1, forward strand.
AAATATAAATCAAAATTAATTGCCATATTTTGTTTCATGTAGAGAAACAATGACATTTTTAAATTTAGAAACCTAGCCTTAAAAGTTAAAGGTAATTGAAGCATAAACTTAACTTTTCGGTCACTTCTAGGTAAAAAGCGTCTGTCCTTTAACATATTTAGTTTAAATAACGGCACTTTATAAAAACACAATTGAATGTGTGTCAACTTAAAATGCAATTAAACCATAGAACAAACTAGTTTATACCTTTATATGTATGTATCTCAGTCATGGGTATAAGAAAAAATTATATTTTATGTATTCGACCGGTTAACCGGTTTTTTCTAAATTTTCAAAAGTGCAACCGAGTTTTTTTCAATTCTAAATTTCAAACTATTTGAAAACCGGTTTCTTAAAAATGTCGAATAATCGTTCACTTTTTACTAACTTGTGTTTTTACATAGACTCTATAAAATATTCTACCGGAGTTCGACCGACAGTTTAAAAAATCAGCAGACGTCTTGAGTCGTTAACTCCCTAAAATCTCTTTTGCTATTTTAGCTTCAATCCTAAATATACACAAAATAAATACTTAAATATTAAATTGAAATATTTGTGAGTTTCAGCGTTTTCAAAAACTAGAAGTAGAATTGTATGAAAAATATAAATTTTTAAACATTCGAAAGGTACACAGGATGTATATAATAAAAACTTTTACCCTAAAGATTTTTATTGTATTTTATATAAACCTACTGAACGTAAGAGTTAGATGGCTAATTAGCAATAAGAATATGAGGTATGTCCATATTTAACAGGTCCAAAAATTAAATTTTAAAATGCCGATATCCACTCTCACAATTCTTTATGAACAATATAGTAATTCACAAAGTAACAAAAATCTCCTCATTAACAAAGGGTGGTTTAATTTTAAAGGTTGATATATATTGATGTACAGACATGTATATATATGTATATATACATGTCTGTGACCAGCTTTTATAAAACAGTATTGTTCGTTTTCTTATAAACTGTGAGATCGGATCGAGAATTTTCAAAACAATGAAAATTCTAGAAATAGTTATTTAAAAAAACACCCCGAAAGTATGCTACAAAGTTTGAATTTTTCGTAATTTTAATGTTGCTTAACAATAACTTAAAAGTTTTTTTTTTATATTTTCGCTTTATTAATTAAAAAAATCAGCGTCAATAATTTAAAGTTTCATATAATACGATATGATCTTTCGACTACACATATTACGTTGTAACATCTCTTATAAATTGCTTTGTAAGTTTAAAATAAGAAGTTTTGAAAAAATTTCGAAAATTTTTGCAAAAAAAATATGAAAACTAATCAAATTAAAACGCTTAGAATATTATTTTTCAACTAAAACAAGTTTTGTCAGTCATTGCAATTAATAACTACACGGTACTGTTAAGCAATTAGATTTACTACTTTGTTTTACAACTACTACTTCAACTAATTAATCAAACACAAGAGAATCTCTCTTAAAGCTATAAATAAACTTTACGTTAGTAAAGGTGTACTTATTTAAATTAAGCAAAAAAGATCTACATACAAGCAAGTAAGTAAATGAATTTTACACATCAACTTTAACACTATATGAAAGTAAGTAAGAAAGTACAATTATACTGTCATTGTTGCAACTAAAATGAAATGTTTAACAAAAAACAATTTTAAAAAAACCATGTATGAAGCAGCTGTTTTTACACTTATTTAACATAAGAACTAACTTAAGCTTGTGTGTAAGTGAAAACAAAAAAAAAATATTTTTTATTCATTACTATACAAATATAATATTTATTGTTGTGTGCATATACATGTAAATAGTCTGCATATGTATGTATAATGTATTCTTATTTTTACACATAACCATTTTAATGAACATTTCTGTAAAAAAAGTTTTGTAATAAAACAACAACTTCATAAAAAAATCAAAACAAAAGAAATAAAATGAAAATGTATTGAACCTACTTGGGCGACGACAACTTTAAAGCAATTTTCAAAGTCTGGAAAAAAAACTAACACAAACATAATAATAATAGTACTCGTATAACAAAAACAAGTAAGAGCACTATATTCGGCTGTGCCGAATCTTTTATACCCACCACCAATTTTGTGTACATTTAAAGCACAATATTTATTATTTTGTTAATCGCTATGCAATAATCTCTTTATAATAAAATATGTATCACTTTCTTTGTAGAGGGTAGTTAAATTTTAAGGGCCCATGTTTAAGGTGAACCACATCTAAACTTCAACTTTTTTCTTGTATTTCATTTGACATTTCTCAATCTCAGACTAACTCAATTTGAACCGTGGAAAGATACGCAATCGAGCAACGCTTTTAAATATTAAAGATTTTTATAAAAATGGGCGTTCAAATCAAAATGCATTTTGTGCACTTCGTGATTCTTTTGGTCAACATAATCGTTCGAATTCGTCCACAATCGTGAGAATTGTAAAAAATATTTAAATGTCTGCAAAGCAGGTCTGTATGAAATGTGAAAACATCTGTGAATGCCATCTTAGTTCATTGAATGGAAAACATTGCTGTTTTTCACGATAACGTGGCAAAAGAGCAAGCAACCTCGACTCATCATCGTGCCCAACAATCGAGCATCAACAGTCTCATTGAAAATATGGACTATCGGATCGATGTGTGCCGCCTAGGTTGGGGGGGCCATTTGGCCGATATTTTGTTCCATACATAACTGAAGCATACAAATATTATCATTATAAAAATAAATGATAATAATTTCATAATAATTTTATTCAAAATCAACATAGTCCCTTAAAATTAAACCAGCCATTATAAATTCGGTATGCTAATAAATTTTTTGGTAAATTTAGTCTTTCAATGAAAGTGGCCGTTAAAATACGCGTGTCAATAAAGTTTCTGCTAATAAACATAACTTAGATATTTCAATAAAGTACTTTAGTATTCCAAAATCTTTATTCATAGAGAAATTACATGAATTTAAGAGGAAGAAAGTGAATTTAAGGTTAAATTTTAAGGGCCACAGGGTGATTTAAAATATACATTCTCTGCCTTTTTTTAAAACGGGAAATTTATTAGTAAGATTTTGATTTTTAAACTTCTTTAACATTTTGCTTTTAAAAGATTTTCAAACGAAATAAGTTTTGTATAATTTTAAAATTTGTTAGCCATTAGTACATGAAAATAAATTGTTAATAATGTTTAGAGATAATTTTTTTTGACTTATGTCAAAATTTTCCTAAATTCGCATTTTTAATAGAGCATAACTTCAGGAGAACATAATCATAAGTTGTTAGCATGCCATCTAGTAGTTGCTAGTAGAGTCATCTATCTTATCATCTTTATCTTATATTTAGCTACAGTACAATAAATGGCGCAGTGTAAGATGAATAAATGCTAATATATATGACTAATATATTTTTATAAAAATTTAAGGAAAAAAGTGTGCGTGGCACATCTATTTTCCGTTATAACGAAGACTTTGAACAAAAAGCCATGTTTGCAATATATCAGAATCGTACATATAGTTTTGTCAGTTTTATTACGTTTTGAATTTGAAATATGCACTGTGCGGTATAAATTTTCGTACATTTTTATCTATAACTCTTTTCCTTATTCATTGATTTAAGCGATTTTCAGGGAAAAATATTCTTTTGACTCGATAAATATATATTCGAAGTTTAATGACTACGTTTATGCGTCTCGACACAATTCAAAAGTGAAAGTGGGCGTTATAGTAGGCGTGTCAAAGTTGTTTTTGCTAATGAGTACAACTTAGGTGTTTCAATATAGTCCTTTATTATTCCAAAATCTTTATTAATAGAGAAATTATATGAATTTTAGGTAAAACGTTATATGGGAGGTGGGCGTAAAAGTGGGCGTGGCACCTTAATTTTTTGGCATAGTAATGAAATTGCCTAGGGGGATAGACGTAGCAAAATTTATCATCATACCTCTAATTTTAGCGGTTTTATGAGTTTTAAATTTCATTAACGGTATATAACGTAAAAAGTGGGCGTTATAGTAGGCGTCTCAAAGTTATTTTTGCGAATGAGTACAACTGAGGTGTTTCAAGATAGGCCTTTTTTATTCCAAAATCTTTATTAATAGAGAAATTTTATGAATTTAAGTTAAAACGTTATATGGGAGGTGGGCGTAAAAGTGGGCGTGGCACATTGATTTTCCGTTACAAAAAAGCGCCTCACCAAAAAGCAAAGTGTGCAAAATTTCAGAGTCGTACATCCAATTTTGTTGCTTTTATGACGTTTTTGTTTTTAAATATACCGAAAAATACACTGTGCGGTATAAATTTTCGTACATTTTGATCGATAACTCCTCTCCTAATGCATAGATTTAGACAATTTTCGGGGAAAAATATTGTCTTTACCCAGGAAATATATATTCGAAGTTTCATGAGTCTACGTTAAGGCGTTTGGACACAATTCCATTTTATTCGATGTTCGAAGGACACGGTTTTTTCGACCTACTCTTGCTTTTCGAGCTATAACTCTCTTCCTAATATTCCGACTTAGCCCATTTTCAATACCAAACAAACCTTGTCTATAAGAAAGATTCTGGCAAAATTTGAGCCCCCTAGCTTTTTCGGTGCGACCTCTATCGTGCTTTCAACAGACGGACAGACGGACGGACATAGCTAGATCGTCATAAAATCAAACCACGATTTAGAATATATATACTTTATGGGGTCTAAAATGGATATTTCGATGTGTTACAAACGGAATGACAAAATGAATATAGCCCCACCATTTTTTTGGTGGCGGGTATAAAAAAGGACTTTATGTTCTATATTAAGATAGAAAATACAATGGCAAAGTTATTAACTAGTACATTTGTTAAGGGAAAATAAATATTTACAATATCCATGCAGGGCTTTAAGCTCATGTTTTTATACACTGATCAATAAAATCATAGTTTTTTTTTTTTTTGACAAAAGAAATAATAATAAATTTTTGTTTATTTAAATAATTTCTTTAATGAATAACTTTTATAAAAATTTAAATTTTTTTGGAAAATTTTTTAGAAGTAAAGAATTTATTTTAATTTTCTATTTGTTTGAATTTGATAATTTACTAACCCCCATACCTAAACAAGAGCTTTGAGCGTCAAACGTTGAAGTTTTACATGTGTTTTGTTTTTGTTACAATAACAATATACATGCAAAATTGCAACGCTTGACGCTCAACGCTCTTGTTTAGGTATGGGCCTAAGGAATAAGCTGGGTATTTAGTTAATTGTATTCCACTAGTTATGCGCTTTCATTTAATATCCATTTGAGTGAGGTTGAACAAAAATTTATTAACCATTTTGCTTAGGACTCCATCTTGGATTTAAAATTTTTCATAATTTAGTGCATTCTACTGGTAAAGCCATTTCGTTTGATACTAACTAATATTGAGTGGATTAAAAAAGGAAAATTTGTATTTACTAGATTTGACTTACGTATATATACATTTATTGTGCGCCATTTAAAAGTAGCAGCCATCTTGAAATTTCAATTTGTATAGAATATTAAATTCTGATATTTAATCCATTGTTTTTCAATATCCATATCCAATACTCTCAGTTGACTAAAAAATGAAAAAATCGAGTATCGTTTGTAAACTTTAGGAAAAACACTGAAATTAGACAATTTTAGTTTTTATGTCTCAACTAGCCAAGCCCGTCGTGCGATGCTACGCCCCTTTATGAATAAAAATGCATTCTGAACTTTAATTGAATACATTAAAAATATTATTTTATTGTAAAACAAGTGAGTATACAATATTTTTGGTTTTTCCATTTGCTGTAAAAATTAAAAAAGTTTTTGGTGTTCCCACTCTGGAGCATGCGACGTACAGCTGGCCATGTGAAAAGCATGGATTTTCCAAATTTAGTTGATGGTAAAAGCGAAAGCAAGGCGAACTGCAAACTTTAGTCGCTTGAAGTTGAATGGCAAATCGGTGGGAAACATTGGAATGCGTGGAAATAGCTAAAAATAATAACTTATTTTTAATGGGGGTGGTGGCACTGTCCACTTTTCTAATAACAAAATTATATAGTAATGACAGCTCAATATGTGTGTGCAAAGTTTCACAAAAATCTATCTAATGCAAGTAGTTAAAAATGATAACTTATTTTTATGGGCGCGGACCGCCCACTTTTTACCACCCATAAACACACCCTGGAATTGTACAACAACTTGCCAAAGTTTGAGTCCGATCGGCTTTATGGTTTCGGAGTCTATAGCTAACACAGACAGAATTTCACTTTTATATATATAGATCAGTTTTAAGCCGACTTGTAAGTTTTTTCCAACAATAATTTTCTAGACTACAGTTTGTATTGTGTTGTTTGTAGTCTGGCTGAAAATTAATTAGGAGCTTTAGTAACTTTATTAAAAAAATATATATATTTCCAATTTTTTTTTTTGTCTATAACTTTGCCAATTTTGTGAACAAATTTTTTTTTAAATAGTTTTAAAAGATTATATATCTAACTTTACTGCTGAAAATGTTTAATTTGCATTCGAATACCGATTCCATCCCTAGATCTCTACCATATATAGATCTATGCTACATGTGGAGACTTTTATATGTTAATTTTTATAAACAGATGGAAGGCTGGATATATTTAACTTAATCGACTGCTTTATTTATAAGCTTTTAAAAAATAAACATTATTGGGACAAAAAACCGTATATGCTGAAATTTCAAAAGGAATGAAAAGCCTATGGCACCACAGGTAAAATGTATAAAATATAATAAAACACAGCAATGTTTTGCCAAGATTATGCTAGGCGCACGAACGACGAATTTATCGCCGCGAACATTCGTCGTCAAAAATAAAACACATTTGGGTATGTGAGAATGCGTACAATTATAGTGTCGGTCGAAATTTGCTATTCGCGGCGAACTCTGCAATAGATTTATTTCTATTTCTTATTACGGCGAACGATGAACAAATTAGTACAAGGTGACCATTTTGATTAAATTTAGTTTTACTTTTCAAATTTTAAGGAAAATAAAGTTAGTTTTTGCTTTTAAACATTTAAAATATGTAAATATAAAATAGTTAACTACAAAAATTTGTTTTTAGATATTTGTGTTTTTAAAAATGTTTAAGTTTATTAAGTGATCTTTTTTTTCTATGGTCACACTATTAGCTGTTATACATAAACAAAATTGTTATTATTGTTTACTGCACTTACCCACGACATTCTTTGCAAACGTTTACTGGTACGTAAAAAATGTTTACTATGACAGAAATTATATTTATTATTTTGTTGAGTTTCACAAAAATTTAAATTCTTTCATGATTTTTGTTCTTTTGTTGTTATTGTGCTCCATACCATGAATTTATACAGCGAATTTTCACTGACAAATCCGTCGTGTTGGGCAAAATTCGTCGTTCGTCGCAATTGTGCGCGTGTCATTACTAATTTATTTTCTCCACTCAAACGAGATAATAACAGCCAAATCTAAGTCCGTGCCTTACGCTTGACGCGCTGATAATGGTTTGGATGAAAGATTATTCACAATAGCATCTTAAAATACATATGAATATTATAACGTTTTAAATTAAAGCAAACATGTCTAAGAAACATGTCATTTGGCAATACGGTAATACTACGACTGATAAAAACAGCAGAATTAAATATGTTTAAATATACTGTGTTTTATTATATCGTTGCTTATAATGAAAGTTTAAGGTATCGAAATTTTATTAAACATTTAAAATGCCTATTGTGATTAGTAAAATTTTTTGTTTCAAATTATTTTTTATAAACGGAGTATGTATAAAAAGGTTTTAAATTTCTCTCTGTGTGTAATATTTTCATTTTCAAATACAACACCCAAATGCAGTTTTTCATACTTTAGTAAATACAAATACTAAGCTACGTATCTATGTGTATACACACATACCAGAGTACTGCATATGCATAGATTTCCTAGAATGGCTAACTCATGTTTGAAAACTGTTATTCATTTTGAATAAATTGTGCAAAAACACACGGTGCAACAGAATGAGCAGTGTGTTACCAAGCAATTGAGTTATTCCACTCTGCTCCTTATTAATTATTGGACATGCTAAAGACAGCAAATTATAAGCCATAGTATCAAAAATTATTGCTGAGAAAACTAGATAAATCGGTTTAAAACTAACGGAGTTATAAGCAAAAAAATACAGCTGCTTTGGTATTCTTCCAACGACAATCGATTCTTTTTAAATTCCAGACTACAGAGAGGATCGATTAAAGTACAAGAAAAAAAGGTTTAAATACTAGAATATAATACGCAATACAAATGTTAATTACTTCATGGCCGTCAATACAAAATGACCTACAATTAATTTATGAGCCAAATCTAGTAAGTAAACTTAATTCTCCCTTAATATTAGAATAAAACGAAAGGGTTTCACTAGTAGAATACAATAAACTATTAACTATTTGACATCCTAAACAAAATGGCGGATAGTTGTTTTTGAACCCCTCAATACGGACATTAAATAAAAGCGCTTGACTAGTAGAATACAGTTAGCAATGTAAAAATTTAAAACCGAAGATAATGTCGGAAATAATAAAGCAAAATGGCGGTATATCTTATCGTAATTAAAAATTATTACTAAAGTAAATAAGTCTACTTTTTTCTACTGCTAAAATAATAAGCAGTACATAAGACACACTTTGTTTTACCTTCGTTTGCAAACAATTTAAGCATTTCCATGGATTCAAAACGGTAAAGGATTAAAGTCTGTATCGATTACAGAATTCGAAAAACTTGTTGGTGGTATGTATATGATATGATGGGTACTATTAGATTCTCGAAAGCAAAACATTAAAAAGCTAATTAATAGAAGTTAATTTAAAAAAAAAAACATATTACTAAATTGAAAAAAATGGTCAATACGTGTGCGTGTATGAACATAACTAATTTTATTATTTACAAAAAAACACATGATTTTAAGTGAATTTGCCTTATATAAATGATTGCTCGCTTGAACAATGGAGATCTCTGACACATATATATTTATGTTACACGTAATTATTAGGTATGTGTGGTAGAAGACCAATGACTTGCACATATATGTACATACATGCGAATAGTCAACCCGTGAGTGTAGGTCTGGTTCGGTTTAATAAATTTAAATACAGATAGAACTAAATTCTGCAGCGAGAGGCCAGCGGCAAACAAACATAAAAAAATACAACGCACTTACACATTTTAATTAAGAGTTAGAAAAAGTTTTACAAAAAAGTCTACGATAAAATGGCATACAGGCATTAGAATAATAGGAAAATAACTAATAGCAGAGCATCTGTTGAGTAAAAAATGTAGTTGGATTAGCGGAATTTAAGATTTAGTTTTCTTTAAAAGTTGAAGCTTTTACTTTAGGATAAAATTGATTTTATTTTCAAGACTTTGCTAAATATTTTATGAAATACATTTGTATTTTATTTTAACTTTTTTGTTTTTCAACTTGTTTACGCGCATAGTGTGAACGCACCCATTGTTTGGCGGTCTTACACTAGTTTCGTTAAATTTATATATTTTGTATGTATCTATTGAAAAGCTCTGTTTGTTATTATTATTGTTTTGTATTATTACTTTTGTAAACCCCGAATTGGTATGTACCAAAACCCGTTTTATAAGAAAAAATAATTAAATAAACCCGAAGTTTTAAAATTAAAAACTAATACCCGTGTTTCTCATTTTTTAATATTTTCTTTAAATATTTCGAGGAAAACATTTTGGTCCTTCGAACCGGTCCTTTTTTTTGGTCCTTCGAGCCGGATTTAATCCCCCCGAGATCCTAGAAATATTTTAAGAAAATATTTTTATTTTCAGATTCCCCAGTTTTTTTATTTTTGGAAAATATACCGCCATATTTTTTCATCCTCACATTTTTTTCTTTAATTACTACACTCTTTGGTAAAAAGGTATGTTACATTTTTTTTTAAGTGAAAGTGAATAAAAAGTGTGTGTTTAATAAATAAATAAAACCAACAAACAAAAAAAAAACCCCAACAAGTGTTTTTACAAACCAAAAATTAAAATAAAAACTTCACAAAAAACATCCCATAAAAAGTCATTTTGCCGACGGCAAAACAAAATAAAATTTTTTTTGCAATAACCTGGACAAAGTTTTTATTTAGATTTTTTTTTCATTTATGTGAAAAAGAATTTAAAAATTTGAATAAATAATATATTTGGTGCAGTTTTTTAAATTTTGTGCATATTTTTTTTAAAATAAATTTTTTAAAATTTCTTCAAAAGTGTTTTTTTATTCTCTTTTATTTTTTGTTGTAACAAAAGCTTTTGTTTTTCATATATATTGTGTGCTTGTTACAACAAAAGAGACATTTTTTACTCGTTGGTTTAATCAGTAAATAAGTCCCGATATAATTAAATTATTAACTTGTGATTATTTACTAAAGAGAATAATTACTAATTAATTTTTAATATTTTCTTTTTTTTTTGTGAAAACCCCATTAAAAAAAAGTGATAAAGTGAGTAAATTTATATATTTTGTTTATTTAATCAACCCCCGTTCATATACTCGCTGCATTTGTTGGTTGTTGTTGTTGTGATTGTTTATAAACACACACTACACACTAGTGCTGCAACTTTGCGAATGACCGAATAAAAACCGGTTACTCAAAAATTATATGCAAAAAGTGATTTTTACCCGTTTTTTCTCGTTTTTAAACTCTAACGAACATATTTTTTTGCATTTAAAATTAAATTTATTTATTTCTGTGATTTTTTCAAACTAAAAATTATAAATTTTTCTAGTGCAAAGTGAGTACCCGGAAATATTTTGCGGCAGTACTAGTGTATGTACACTTTTAATACCTTTTTCATATAACGAAGTAATTTTACACCACAAGATATTGTTGTTCAAGTGATTTTAACCCTAAAATTTAATCATTTTACCCGATTTATTGAACAACTTGTAAGATTATTTCATTTTTTTTTTTTTTAAATATTTTTTGAACCCATTTTTTATAATTGAAAATTAAACCTTTATTTTTTTTATTTGAAAATTTTTTGTTGTGCAATTTTTTTTACTCGTTTTTTATAAACATTTTTTCCCCTTTACTTATTTAACCCACTGCATTATTAAAATTTGGTGATTAATTTGAAATTTTCCATTGTTTTTAATTAATCAGTTTTTCTTATTGTTGACAATTATACGTGATAGTTTTAATTTTTTTTTTCTCAATTAATATTTTTTTTGAAAATTCGATTTTGCCATTTTTTTTAAAGACCAATACATTTTTTCTGGTTACCATTTTCACTTCTTTTGAATTCAATTCAAAATTTCCCCTTATTACTTAAGATCGAAAATGGATATGGCTACAATGATTCGTAATGCTGATCGTTTGGCGGAATTTGAGGCTTTTATTGCCCTTATACCCATTGCTGATCATAGAATTGGTTCATTATTGAGCCACGAGAAGGAAATTAACCGTTTATGGGAAGCTGTTCGGTCAACATATGACTCTTTGTTGATTGATACAGAGAAAATGAAAAGCCCAAATATTGTGGAAATAAAGTCTAGGTATATGGCTTCTTATACCACATACACCCGAGGGGTTTCCATGATTACGGCCCAGTTGGACCGTTTGAGACAGGCTGCTCAAGCTGAAAAGTCCATGGAACTTGGGAATTATTCCACCCCTATTATGAATTTACCCCCTTGTGACACCCCAATTTTCTATGGCGACTATAAGAGTTGGCCATCATTCCGCGATATGTTCTCAGCGTTGTATGGTAATAATCCCCGATTGACCCCGGTACAGAAATTGTATTATTTATTGCAGAAAACTGCAAAGGATGCCCATGATGCCATACAAACCATTCCGTTGACCAACGATGGCTATGCGATTGCGTGGAAAAAGTTGGTTGACACATATGAGAACAAAGGGGCGCTTATAAATGAACAGCTTCGAACCCTTTTAAGTATTAAACCCATTACTCAGGAATCAGGCGCGAATATTAAAAATCTGCAAAGAACCATCAACGATTGCATAACGAATCTTTCATTGTTAGAAGTTACCCCGGAAATATTCTATCACGTTATGTTAGTATACATCTGTGCTACTAAGTTGCCCGAGAACACTCTGAGCCTCTGGGAACAGTCGAAAAAACTTTGTCAGCAATCTCCCAAATGGGAAGATATGGACACATTTTTAACGGCTCATTTTAGAACTCTTGAATCGATTTCTGATATCAGACAATCGCATTCAACACCCGTTAATAACCCAAATGGAACATATGGGAATAGTGGCTTCCAAAAGAACACTAATTTTAACTACCCGAGGAAATCTTCTTTTGCCCCGAAAAAATGTTCAAAGTTTTTCAACAAGAACCACTACTTCCCCAACAGTTTGTCGTTGTTTTCTTTGTCAAGGATCACACCCCCTAAGACTTTGTCCTAGTTTTTTGGGTCAGAGTTCTGATGAGAGAATGTCGACAGTGAAGAGGCTTAAATGCTGTTCAAACTGTCTGGCAACCTCTCACGAATTTAAGAATTGTAAGAGCATGCATGTATGCACTCTTTGCAAACAGAAGCATCACTCTTTGCTTCATAAGAATATAGGACCACGGGAATATAATTCTAGCGTAGCTTCGTCTCAGGTCCAGATAAATTCTAGTACAGTTGTACCACCCATTCAAGCTCCGTTGAATAGAAACCCTAACTCAGCTAGCAACCAAACTCAACCCACCCTTAATTTTAACCCTTCAACCTCCACAGCGGCAAGAAATTTGCATACTTTCTCCACACACCTTGAGTCAAACCCTAAATCTACGGTCCTTTTAGGCTCTGCTATTTGTATAGTTCACCTAAATGACATAAGATGTGTGGCCCGAGCGCTGGTTGACCCTGGTTCGCAAGGTACTTTTATTTCCCGAAGGTTACAAAAGAAGCTTGCTATACCAACTTTTTCGGTGCCATCGACAAATGTCACTGGCATGATGGATTGCTTAGCTGGTAAATCCTCCACAATGTGCGTACTGACGGTCGGATCACCGATTGATCCCGATTTTAGGATTAAAGTTTGTGCATATGTGGTAGAAAAGATTACCGGTCGGTTGCCCTCGTGTACTATTTCAAATATTGTAGCCTCGAGCTTCCCCAATGTTACCATGACCGACGTCATGTGTACCCGTATGGATATGCTTTTTGGAGCAAATGTGTATCCCAAAATTTTGACAACGGATGTAGAAATACATCCTAATGGCAACCTGATCGCCCAGAGAACCGTTTTCGGTTGGATAGTCACAGGTGAAGTTTTTCAATCCGAACCCCTACATTCTGTTTCGTCTTTTTGTACCCATATTGAGTTGAATAATCAACTCACTCGTTTTTGGGAACTTGAAGAAGTTCCACAAGCGACCCAACTCTCTGAGGAGGATCAGTATTGTGAAAAGCTTTACCAGACTACCACCTATAGGAATTATGAGGGTCGATATGTAGTCTCACTCCCATTTCGTCGCGAATTTTCTAATGAATTATCATTAGGGGATTCTCGAAGTAGTGCTATGTCCCAATTCAAGCGAAATGAATTTCGACTGTTGAAGAACCCGGATTTAAAGACCCAGTATGACAATGTTATTAGAGAGTATTTTGATATGAGTCATATCAAGGCCGTGGAGAATTCTACTTCGATTTCGACCAGTTTTTATTTACCCCATCACGCAGTGATTAAACCCGATAGTGTTACCACCAAACTCAGGGTGGTATTTAACGCTTCAAACCCGTCCTCCAGTGGCGTAAGCCTCAATAACGTTTTATACCCCGGTCCTGTTCTACAGGCAGATCTCACCGTTCTAGTTTTGCGGTGGAGATTTTTTCGCTATGTTTTTAATGCGGATATTGAAAAAATGTATCGCCAGATATTAGTCCGTCCCGATCAAACCCCTTATCAACGTATATTGTTTCGTGACAATCCCGCAGCTGAAGTGCAGGACTATGAGCTTACTACGGTCACGTTTGGAGTGAACTGTGCACCGTATTTAGCGATTCGTACTCTTTTACAATTGGCAAACGATTGTGAACCCCAAAGTCCTGCGGCATCTGAAATTTTAAGATCCCAAATGTATGTCGACGACGTACTAGCGGGATCTCATGAGCTTGAGGACGCTTGCAAGAGGCGCGATGAGCTAGTCCAAGTTCTCAGTTCGGCTGGTTTCGTTCTGAGAAAATGGACGGCTAATCATTTGCGTCTCCTTGATAACATACCCCAAGAGAATCTGCTTGATGCAGACTTCTTAAAGTTTTCAGATGCTAGTACTACTAAAACCCTAGGCTTGCGATGGGATGCTAAAAACGATAGCTTCTATTTCAAACTCGTGTCGCAGCCGCGCCGGGATTTAGTCACAAAACGTGCTGTCTTGTCTGAAATAGCTAAGCTATTTAACCCCGCCGGTTGGCTATCTCCGAAAATTATCGTTGCAAAAATTATAATGCAACAGATTTGGAAAGATAAGACAGAGTGGGACGAGATTTTAAAACCCTTAACCCTTGTTCAATGGCGTACTTTTTTGGATGACTATCCTAATATTGAGGAAATTAACATTCCAAGATGGGTTAATTTTCTACCCGAAAATGAAGTTGAACTTCATGCGTTTTGTGATGCTTCTGAAAAGGCGTATGGTACGGCCCTCTATATCCGAAGCTTATCTTCAGAAGGTATCACTGTGCATTTGCTTGCTTCTAAAACAAAGGTAGCTCCTGTAAAATCTGAAACATTACCCCGTTTAGAACTTTGCGGAGCGGCTTTGATGGCGAAAATGGTAGAATCGTTATGCAGTCAACTAAATCTGGCCAAGAATAAGATTTATTTTTGGACTGATTCTACTATTGTTTTATCTTGGCTTAAAAAACCCCCTTGCCATTGGCCAACCTTTGTTAAGAACAGAATTTCACTGATTCTGGAAAAAGTTGGTAACGAGAATTGGTCTCATGTAGATTCCAAGGAAAACCCCGCCGATTTGGCAAGCCGTGGAATTCTAGCACGAGACTTAGTTGATAATTCTCTTTGGTGGCACGGACCTTCGTGGTTAAGTCTATCGCGAAAGTTCTGGCCACAATCTACCCCCAATGATCACCAACATTTAGAAGTTCGAGCTTTTGCAGTTCAGACTAAACCCCCGCCGCATGACATACTTGAACGTTTCTCGGATTTACCCCGTGCAATGCGAATTATTTCGTATTGGTTCAGGTGTTTGCAATATTTGAGAACCCGAAAATGTTTGTATGACACCTTGGACTTAACCCATTCAGAAATGAAGTTTACGAGAGATCGTTTGATTTTAGTATGTCAACAGAATTTTATCCCCGAATACACTCAATTGTCAAAGTCTGTACCCATTTCGTCAAAGAGCAATTTGCTCACGTTGAATCCCTTTATCGACTCAAATGGGTTTGTCAGAATCAACGGTCGACTAACTCGGTCGCCTGGCTTGACTTATGATGAACGCTACCCTAAAATTTTACCCTATTCTGCTCGTTTTACCCGTTTATATGTGGAATATGTTCACAAATGTTCTGCTCATGGCGGACATTCTTTAATGCTTCGATTGATAAGGAGCGAATTCTGGGTCCCCAAGTTGAAGAACTTAATTCGTACAGTTATTCATAATTGTAAAAGGTGCACGATTTATCGAAAGAAAACCGGTGAGCAAATTATGGCTGCTTTACCCCCTGAACGGACAGTTCTTTCGAGACCGTTTACCCATACCGGTTTGGATTTTGCAGGTCCTTTCGACATTAAGTCCTATATTGGTAGGGGCTGCCGAATCACTAAGGGCTATGTTCTCGTTTTTGTTTGCTTTGCTACAAAAGCAATTCATTTAGAGGCCACTGGTGATATGTCAACCGAAACGTTTTTAGCAGCTTTTGCCCGTTTTTTCTCTCGTCGTGGGTCTCCTTCCCATTTATACTCCGACAATGGAACTGCATTCGTAGGTGCGGCCAACTTACTGGAAGCTGACCGAAGGAAATTTTTATCCGAAATGCGACAGAAAATTCTGGTACGAAATAGTTTTCAGCCTATTGAATGGCATTTTATACCCCCTGGAGCTCCTCATATGGGCGGCTTGTGGGAAGCCGGTGTAAAGAGTGTTAAAACTCATTTACGAAAAATTTCTGGAGTGCAGAAATTCACATTTGAGGAATTTACTACGATGTTAACTCGAATAGAAGCTTGTCTAAATTCTAGACCCCTGATTGCCATGACCGATGACCCAGTTGATCTAGTCCCATTAACCCCCGGTCACTTTCTCGTTGGAACGCCTCTGTTAGCACCCCCTGAACCCGATCATTCCGATTTATCCTTGAGCATTGCTAACAGATGGCAAAAGTTGAAGGTACTTCATCACCATTTTGCTCAGCGGTGGAAGGAAGAATACCTTAAGGAGCTTCACCGTCGGGTGAAGTGGAAATATCCTGAAAAGGATATCCAAGTAGGAGATTTAGTGGTGATTCGTCAGGATAATTTACCCCCAAATGAATGGAGATTAGGTCGAATTGAGAAGACTCATGTAGGGCATGATTCTAAGGTCCGCACAGCGGACGTGAGAACAGCTTCCGGTATTTTTACTCGACCGATCGTGAAGCTAGTTCTCTTACCGAGTGCAGAAACCCACTAATTCATTTTTTGTTTTTCCCTTTTTTTTCTGTTTCCTCCCGTTTAGCAATATGTCAAGTGTTTCACGTCGATTAGAGGTTCACCGTAAACCAGTTGAAGGTCCTGAGTCTGTCACTGCCCCAAAAACCCCGCGCGACGAGAACCTACGTGATTGCCGGCTATGTAGGGACGAGCACGCACTACGAAAGTGCTTAAAGTTCCGTAAGATGTCGGTGAAGGAACGTTGGGAAACCGTTGTGAAGCACAAATACTGCTTCAACTGTTTGGCTCACTCACATATGCGGGATAAATGCACGAGTCGTGAGAGGTGCATGGAATGCAAGGCAGAGCACCACACTCTCCTCCACCGAAATAGAAAGGCTCATAAGCGTGATGTACAAAAACCGTCCCATACCCGAGATAGCAGTGCTTCTCAAGCTTTAAAACCGTCGAAGAAAGCCCGCCGTAAAAGGAATAAGCGACACAACGCCCAGGTCGCTAATTGCCCACACAATTGCTGTTCCCAAAAGCGGCAACAACAACGTCAACCCTCAGCACAACCTCCAATTTTCTCAAACACAACACACACCCCGGCCACCATTGTGATCAACGTAATGAATGGACATATTGCCTAATGAATTTCAGATCCTATAATTTTCTATATATCTTTTTTTATATATTTTTTTCACGTTTTTTTATACTGAATTATTTTTGAATTATTAATTAAATAATGAATTATTAGAAAATAATATTTTTGCCTTTCCCGTATTTTTATTTATTTTTTATTTTTTAATTTCTTTTATTATTTTTACCCGCGTTATCTTTAGCTCTCTTTGTTGCATTACTGCAAGGGGGGCGGGATGTTTACGCGCATAGTGTGAACGCACCCATTGTTTGGCGGTCTTACACTAGTTTCGTTAAATTTATATATTTTGTATGTATCTATTGAAAAGCTCTGTTTGTTATTATTATTGTTTTGTATTATTACTTTTGTAAACCCCGAATTGGTATGTACCAAAACCCGTTTTATAAGAAAAAATAATTAAATAAACCCGAAGTTTTAAAATTAAAAACTAATACCCGTGTTTCTCATTTTTTAATATTTTCTTTAAATATTTCGAGGAAAACACAACTTATTTTGTTTAAAAATAAATCGTTTTATTAAGTTTTTATAATACTTGTAAATCACTCTTAGTTCAAAGTGCAACAGACGCTTAGACAGACAGACAAACAGACAAAATGAACCAATGAACAAACAAGCAAACAAACAGAAAATGAAATGATAATGTCCAAACGGATACAAAACTGTTTCCGCTTTTTGCATTGCTACTCTTTAGCTTTTTGCAATTAAATCCCCTTAAGCTCAAGTGCTCATTCAGCCAAATGAGTTTGTTTATATTTTTGTTGCTGCCACTTTGCTTCAAGAGTTGTTTTTGCTTTTGCTGTTTTTTCCAGTTCGCTCCGCGTACAATCAAAATTTAGCTTTGAGGCTACAAACGATGATGTTGTTGTGTTTTTACTGTTTTTTTTCAAAATATTATGGTTTGAATAAAATAACAACAACTTTGTATAGAATATAAAAATACAAATTACAAAAGCAAAATAAGGATTACATAGAAATTTAAAAGGCCCATCATGCAACTTTAGACCGACAATATCGTTCTGTGGGCAAACCTAGCCTCCAATATCCTGTTAATGACTACTGCAGTTACCAGTCGTACGTATATGTATCAGTATGTACAGCATTTGTTAGTTTTTGAAAATTTATTTATTTGTGTGTTCGTTTGTTTGTCTGGCCGGCTTTTTATTTGTTGGACGATTCGAGCGTATGTTTTCTTTTACTTAGTTAGTTATGCTATTGTTGTATTGCGTTCTGTAATGCCAGGGTATTTGTGGTAGCAGTTTGTTCATACCATCTATTTTATGCGCTTTAAAACACACATATTCACACACTTAAATAAGAATTTATTTGGCCTGACTTTCTGACAGTTTTAATGATGACAGTGTGCATTTATATTTATACCCTGATTCCAAGGTTATATAAAGCTTTCTCATATCGATTGTACTATTTACAATATTTATTTGCAAATAAAGTAAATATTTTCTAAAAACTTACGAATAGAGCAGTAGATTGAACAATATCCGCCAGTCCGCGTGTTGATTGAAATCAACTTTAAGAAGACTTTCATGTAACACCGACCTGTATGTGGTAGCAATCTTTTGGAAATATTTTCGAATGATTAGCTTTTTAGTACCACAATCGCAAATAATTATATATTATATATTCATGTTTTTACTACAAAAAATCAAAATTTGTCAACCCTCGGATAATTTATTACAATCTAGCAAACCAGTTTAAAACGGATTAAGATATAAGCATCAAAATACAAATGCCTCGTTATTTTTCTTAAAATTTTAACACAAAAAGCAATGTTTCTTAGCTTCAATACAATCAAAAGACACAAAATCAAATGTGAGAGCTTGAAAGTAATAAATATATTCCAAAATCAAAATGTCGTTTCAAATTGAATAACGTTCAAAATTAAATCTGAAATCTAGGCTATGCTACGAAAGGTTTTTATTGGAAGTTTGACATATCTATGTACATGTGAAAAGGGTATTTAAGATTCATCATGATCGAATACAGCACTCTTACTTCTTACGGAATGAAGACTGTAAAATTTTGTCTACGTTTACACCTGACAATGCTGTCATAACAATAGCAGTACACGAACGATATTCCTCCAAATTCTGCACAATTTTTCAATTGTCTTACCTTAACTGTCTTAAGTGTTAGGTGGCAGTAAATCGAGACAGTGTCGTATGCCGATAACAAAAAAAAATTTAAAATTATATGAAAAATCACATAATTTTTTCTTCTTTATATTTGTTTTTTGTCAAACGTATAATCTAAATAGTATCACGCATATTTTTTTTATTGTCATCACGGCATCATCAATAATTATGTTTTCTAAATCTCAACCTCTTGGTTTATAAGTTTAAATAATGTCTCTTAGAATTTATATGTACAATATGTATGTATGTATGTATGTATGTATGTATATATGTATGTATGTATGTATGTATATCATATACATATATATTATTTAGCATTACCAGAATTACAGGGTATAATGCCTTAAAGTTTTTGCTAAAAAAACTAATTGTACTAGTTAAAGACCACAGAAAATTGTAAAATGCTCCATTAAATTTAAAATGTCTGTATACGTCCCTTAGTAATGTGTGCGAGTAGATGTCATAATGTTTTTGTTCATAAATATGTCTCAATGCATAAATATGCTTAACTTTTTGCCAGCAACTACTTAGTATGACTAAACTCCACCAAAAGTAAATGTATTCCACATAATTCTGTAGTGAAACGAACGAAATGTACACTTTTATATCAACTAAATTTTTAACTCACAAATCGTCTTTTTTGCCTACATTATAGCTGTTACATCATACATGATATGATGTAAAACAAGTAAAAGTGCTATAAATATTAGGCAGTGCCGAATCTGATAATATCCTATATCATCATGTATATAGTTATAATGACAACATTGTTATTAGCCTAGATTTTAATATGAACCATTTATTTCTTTTGCCATCTTCTATTTTGAATTTTTACGTAGTTAACTGTATTATACTGGTCAAGTCCTTTTATTTGATACCAATATTGATCCATATATAGGGTCCGCCAAATAACTTTTTTTTGTATGAAAATGCTATAAAAAAGTGTAGCTTTGGCTGTATGGCACGTAGCGCCGTCCTGTTGAAACCAAATGTTGATAATATCCTCCTCTTCAATTTTTGTGAACAAAAATTCGTTTAACATGGCCCGATAACGATCGCCATTGACTATGGCCACTCCTTGCCCATTTTCGAAGAAAAATTGCCCAATTATGCCTCTGGACCAAAATCCGCACCAAACAGTGACTCGTTTTGGGTGTATCGGCTTTTCAATGTATGCGTGCGGGTTTTCTGTGCCCGAAATGCGACAATTTTGCTAGTTTACATACCCGCCAAGATCAAAACGAGCTTCATCTGAAAAGATGATTTTTTTTTTGGCAAAATCGGCCAAAGGAATGTCGCAATATTTCCCAGCGTTGTTCAGGCGTATACACAACCATATTCGTTCAGCGGAAGGATAAAACTAATTATCTGTCAAATCAGACATGAGCTAAGTGTTACTATTCACGAAATAAGCGCTGCATTTTTTAGTGGCGGCCATTATTGATTTTAATTTGATACCCATTTGACTCTTTCGGTCGTCTAGAAGCTGAAAAATCGACTTGCCTTTGGAAGTTTTGGAATACACATTTTTCCAAAACATTTTTGCCTGTTATTGTTATTGTTATGTGGTGACCGATTTATCCAAAATTTTTTCACAAATATCTCTAAATAACAAAAGGGTTAACAAATTATTATGGGTCTGAAAAATTTTAATTTTTGTGGAAAGCAAACAAAGGCAGTCGTATTAATTTGGTCATATCTCTGAAAGTTATGGGGCAATTGTGCTGGGTTTCAATATTAATTAATTTGAGGATATTTGCAAACGATTGATTATACGTACATATCTGTAAAACATGTGGTTGCTTTAACCAACCCACGGACAGACAGATGAACGTACATACTTTATGGGGTCGGAAATTAATACTGTAGAAACTATTTACAAACGGAATGACAAAGATATATAAGTATATCCTTGGGCACTATATATATATGTACATATATAACAGTTGTTGGCTGCTTCACAGATAGACCAATAGTCCATTTGTAATTGTCCCATAAAATAGAGAATAGAAAGATAGAGTAAAGTTGCTTTAATGTAAGTGCATAGAAAGAAAAAAATAAATAAAGATCTGCAGAGAAAGCTAGAGATATACATAAATAAAATTGGTAGGCTTCTAGATCCCCTCTAATGTGAACAACTTTAGACCCCTATTAAAGAATAATATTGCATTCATGCGTGAAGAGAATAGAGAGACAATAAAGACAGGCAGCCGCAAAGTTCACCGCCTCTTCCTTCTATTTACCCCTACAGATTTAGTTGATTTCACTGATTTACTGCTAATTGGCACTATTTTTGGTTACGCCAATAATATCTTTGCTACCGAAAATTATATACAAATGGACAAAATTCAATCAAAATTACATATAAAAAAATATGAAACAAAATTTTTGATGTAACAAGATTTTCGATACAAATTGACATTATAAGTACATTGTAGAATGCACTCGAGAGCGTTTTTATGCTCTTATTTGAAGGTACCCCCTATGATAACAATGTTTGCAAATTCTTAAAAATCGCTTACATTCCTTTTTTTAATATATTTTTTGGGCATAATTTCATGATTTGTTAAAAAGTTTCTTATAAAACAGACTTTTTTTCTGTAACCCATTATGCTTGTGGTATTTTTCCCTTTTTGAATTATAGAACAATTTTCCTTAAACAAACTGCAATGGCAGATTCGTGGTGACTTTACAAGAACCAACGCGTTTACGCATCAAGTCATTCCTTGGTTTTCTGCATTTCTTGCATTTCAAATTATACAACTACAAAGATGTTACTCAGAACTTAAATGTTATCTCTAACTATAGGGCATTTCATGTAAATATGTATTTTAAATATTAAATTTGGCTAAACTGTACTTTAAGCAACTGTAAAACAGCTCTTGCAATATTTTTTATGTTTATTTTCAAGCCATCGATATCTAACCCAGCATTTACACATGAAAGTAATTTCATTAAATTCGCAATACACTCACACTTCTTCACTAACACACTGACATTAATTTTACTTTCCACTCAGATTTCAACGATTTTTTCAAGAAAGTAAATTTTGACGTTTTCAAGAAAGTAAAGTGACAAATGGTAAACACTGTTGCCTATTAATAAAACTTGATCAAATTAACAGGATTGTGATAAAATAATAGTTGTAAATATAACTTATTTTTGTATAAATGAAAATATTTATAATATTTATTCTTCAAGTATACATCAAGAATAATATTAATGTAATTTTAAAACAATAATTTCATTTAAAATATACAAAAATTATTTTTTTCAACTATTTATTGCCTTTAAAATTTGTGTATGAAATATTCTTGGTAACTCTAAAGGTAGTAAAAAAATGGAGGCAAATTAAACTCATCAATGTAAAATGTATAGTAATTATTGCGACTCTACGCTTCCATGAAATTTTTAAAATGAAATTTCACTTTCCTGTGTAAACGCAGAAGAAATTTACATGAAAGTGGACTATTTCATAGAAATTTTTATTTATAATACGTATACAGAAATTTCATGAAATCACTTTCATGTGTAAATGCAGGGTAAATAATAATCGCATTTTAAATTCGGTATTTCTATATGATCTTTTTAAAAATGAATTCAATTTAAAAATTAAACAATATAAAAAATAAAAAGTGACTACTTCGGATAACAATTTTTTCAATTTCAACTGTTATTTCTACTCTCCAATTTAAACTTTTAGCATTTTAAAGTCCTTAATATTTTTTGAATTCAAAACAAAAGTAAAACATTGTTAAGCAAATACATATTTTATAGCAATGAATTTATTACAAAACTTAAGAATTTTCAAAATCGTATACTGACGATTTTCTCTACAATTTCAAAACATAATAAGTCGCGCAAACATTTTTGCATTCTCTATTTCAGTTTGCAGTATAAGGAGAGAAAAAAAAGTCAAAACCGTTTCATATGTTCTCGTATTGTGACCAGCAAAACGCCTAACAACGTTGCATTGCAAGGAAGTTCTGCAGTTGTTGCAATTGCATTAGTAGTGCGTACTACTAACTAGAGATTGTGGTGACCTACATTTTACAATTTACTGTTTAGAATTTTCACTTCATTTAAATTCATTGACTTTGCAAATGATACAAGCGACGTACGTATTTGAATGTATTAGATACGATTATATTTACGAATTCAATGTTCAACATTTTAACGCTGGAAGTATTTAGTACATGATACTGCTAATGTAACTTTTACACACTTTGTATTTTACAGTGGCTTTTGTCAGTTGTACGATTCAACTGTATTTGTGCATGTCTGTAATTTTTACTATCACACTTACATTTACAGTTTCATCTGACATAACCTGAAAGAGTTCACGTACTTTTTTTGTAATGATTTATTTTTCGCTGGTGTTTTGTGTTCAAAAACAAATTTTTTCAAAATGTATATTTTTTAAGAATATGTAATAAATATTTTTAATGGGCATATTTGCTTAATCACAATTTGGACTCACAAACAATTGACATGCAAAACACTTGGTTTCAGGTGCTTTGTCAGTTCAAAAAAGAACACACTCTAATTGAAAATATTTACACTGCAAATGCATGCTAACATTCACAGAAGGAATTTTTTTTTAATTTAACACACCACGTAAGTATTTTGTTATGTGATATTCGACAAGCACACTGTAAAATACATAGCGTCTAAGAGTAGCTTTCTACTGCATTCATTGTTTTGTACAATTATTATGCGTTGCAATGTTATTTAGAATATTATTGTATTTCAACATGTTCCTACACACATTCATGCATATACTATATATTATTTATGCCTTTGCGTATGTAATTTCTATCTCTCTCTCTATACTTATAGACAGGAAGTATTTGTTGAGAAAATAAACACACCCACTGCCATAATATGGTTCATTTAGTTCGTGAACGTTAAACATTAATTCCTGGATGTCACCATCACCTTCTGCCCCCTCTGATAATGCTGTTTTTGTTTACTTGCAACAACGACCTTTTCAAAACCCACGTTGAACTTTTTAATCATGTTGCTTTGCGTTGTCTGCATCGTATTGTGTAGCAAGAAAACAAAAACAAAAAAAAAACTAAAGTATGTTACATAATTGATTTTATTTTTTACCAACTTTTTATACCCGCCACCAAACAAATCGGTGGGGGTATATTCATTTTGTCATTCCGTTTGTAACACATCGAAATATCCATCTTAGACCCCATAAAGTATCTATATTCTGAATCAAGGTTTCATTTTATGACGAAATAGCAATGACCATCCGTCAGTCCATCTGTTGAAAGCACGATAGAGGTCGGACCGAAAAATAGAGGGGGCTAAAATTTTGCCAGAATATTACTTATACACAAGGTTTGTATTGGTATTGAAAATGGGCTAAATCGGAATATTAGGAACAGAGTTATAGCTCGTAATGCAAGAGTAGGTCAAAAAAACCATGTCCTTCCTACATCGAATAAAATGCAATTGTGTCCAAACGCATTAACGTAGAGCCATGAAACTTTGAATATTGATTTCCTGAGTAAAAAATATTTTACCCTGAAA
Organism: Phyto melanocephala; assembly: GCA_941918925.1. Taxonomy (NCBI): domain Eukaryota; kingdom Metazoa; phylum Arthropoda; class Insecta; order Diptera; family Rhinophoridae; genus Phyto; species Phyto melanocephala. The sequence goes on from OW799234.1 coordinate 56,177,593, forward strand.
ATTCCTGAAATCTATGCATTGAAAAGGAGTTATAGTTCAAAATGTAATAATGTATTTATACCGCACAGTATATTTTTCGGTATACTCAAAATTTAAGAAGTAATAAAATTGACAAAATTAAATTCTTTGTACTAACGGAAAATAAATGTGACACGCCCACTTTTACGGCCACCTCCCATAAAACGCTTTATCTCAAACTCATGTAATTTTTTTAGGAATAAAGATTTTGGAAGAATAAAGGACTCTATAATGAAATATCTGAGTTGAGTTTCTTGGCAGGAATTATTTCAATACGCCTATTATAACATCCACTTTTCACGTAATTTACTGATAATGAAATTTAAAAGCTCATAAAACCGACAAAATTAGAGGTATGATGATCAAATTTGCTACAGATATCCTTCTAGTCATTGTTATGCCACATTGTTATTCACATAATTTCTCTATGGACAAAATTGTGGAAGAATAAAAAAATATCTAAGTTTTGTTCATTCGCAGAAGCTATATTGATACGCCAACTATAACGCCCACTTTCATTGATAAACTAAATTTACGATAATATTTTCGAAGTTATACAAAGAAAGTAATACATATTTTAGTATAAAGATTACAGTTAATAACAAAATAATAAATTTTGTTCTATAAATGTATACAAAATTGGTGGTGGGTATCAAAAATTTGGCACAGCCGAATATAGTGCTCTTATTTGTTTTTATTATCACAGAAGTAATAGTCCAGTTTATAGCAAGTGGGTGAGTGCAGCTGTTTTTGTTTTCATAATTTAAAGAAAGAGTAATTGATACTGGAAATAATTAATCAAAAACTTTCTCTCTATAGAAGAATCTCTATTTTTGTTAAAAAAATTTTAAGAAACTGCATTTTTATGAAGAAAATTCAAGTTTTGAAAACGTTTAATTATTTTTTAATATTTTTTATTTAAGTTCTAAATATTTGTGATAATTTTTATAAAATTGAAAAATATATTTATTTTAAAAATTTTTTTATATATTTTTAGAAAAATTTTACATTTTTTTTAAATTTTTTTATAGAAACATATTTTTACATTTTCTTTAATTATATTTTTAAACTAGTAAAGCCCGGCGCGCGTTGCTACGCCCTTTAATGAATTAAAATGCATTCTGAATTTTAATTGAATATCAAGTGCAAGAAGCTAAAAATTATAACTTTTTTTATGGGCGTGGTACTGCCCATTTTTCTAATCACGAAACTGTATAGTCATGACAGCTCAATATGTGTGCAAACTTTCAGATAAATCGGTCAAGTGCAAGTAGCTAAAAATTATAACTTTCTTTTTATGGGCGTTGCACTGTCCACTTTTTACGACCCATAAATACTCCCTGGAACGCGTACAACAAATTGCCAAAGTCTAAGTCCAATCGGCTTTACGGTTTCGGAGTCTATAGCTAAGACACACACACACACAGACAGACAGAGTTTCACTTTTATATATATAGATGTCTAATTTCCCAGTGTTTTTTTATATTTTTATAAAAAAATTTCTTTTATTGAAAATTTTCTTTTTTCAAGAGAAAACTTTAAAGAAATTGTATTTTTATTTTTAAATATTTTCAAACATTTATTAAATTTTAAAAATTATTTTTTTTTTATTAATTATATATTATAATTGAAGAAAATTTTTTTAAAGTTTTTTCTTCTTCAATTTTCAAAAATGTTTTAATGAAGTCATATTTTTACAAGTATATGAAACTGTGAATTTGCTGTGTTCTTTGTCAAATACCACCTACAAAAAAAAAAAAAAAAAAACAAAAAATAATTTTTTATACATGAAGTTTGAGAGTAACATTCGTAATCAGCTGGGCTGATAATTTCATCTGTAAAGATTCGCCTTGGTTTCAATGCCAAGTATATTGTTTCTATATCAACAAATAGTTTTTACAACAAAATATCCACAGATTCTAATTGAATATAAAATTTACTAAAAATCTGTATTAACTTTTAGATTACACAGGCCAACACTCAATTTGCTTCTTTGAATTTATCTACTGATTCTAGTTAATTTGGGCTGATAGAGACAAACTGATTACAGATTTGAACTCAGCTCACCCAAATTAATTAGAATCAGTTGATAAGTTCAAATAAGCAAAAATCTTTTATCATATTTGTCTACATACTTTTACTCAGGATATATTTAATAAGGTATACGGCGAATTCAACTGAATTCGCTTTCTTCCTAAAAAAATATTGAAAAGCGATCTTTATATGAAGTTTTACATTTGGGAAGAAGGCGAATTCAATCGAATTCGCTTCTACGTATACTTTTATTTTTTCCCATCAAAGGGACTACAGTGGAATCTCTCTAACGGACATATTTACAAATAAGCTTGCTAGGACTCTTAATTTGTTCGTTTGTTAACAACAAGTCACGGTTTGTTATATATACTAAACAATTTTTATTTTTAATAACCGGGAATGTCCAACAGCATTTAATGTTGATTTTGAGCCTGAAGATGATTTGCCATTGGGTGAAGATGTTGATTTAAATTTGTAGTTTTATTTTGCCCGGACAGCCCCCCTTCTACGGATACATTTCTAGAGTCCCTTTGGTTTCCGCTCAAGATAGATTCCACTGTATATAAAAGTTTAATAATTTTAACGAACTATTTTTTAAATTTTAAAATTTTTTTTAAGTATATACATATATACATAATGAAAGTCAGCGATTTATTGCTAAAATTTTACCATATTACAAATCTAGTCACAATCACGAGGTTGTTGTTCAAATCATTAATTTTCGTTTTTAATTGCATATACATATATACAAGCTTTATTTAGGTTTTTGAAAATGCTAAGATTTCCTGAATAAATTTTGATTTTAAGGAATGTATCTACTATTTACACCTACAGCAAAATATTTAAAACTCTAAGCTTTATCTGGCATCACTATCCAAGCCACCACAATATATTAGAATATATTAATACTAGCCATCTATTCCAACTCAGTATCACATACAGATGGCAGTAAAAAAACATTTTAAAATCAAATACTCTTACCCGTATTCGTCGCATTACCAACTATCATGTGCAAATGAACTTAAAATTAATAACCAAGGGCTTAATACTTAAAAATGCAACGTTGAGTAAAAGTCCAAAGAAAACAAACAAAAAGTCTTTTTCAGTTGTTTGTCAAACGCGAAATAAGACGGTTGGGTTGTGTGTGTCGGTATTGTATCTTCCAATTAGAATTTTTTTTACCGACGTGCAATTTTGTGATAAACGTTGTAGAAAAGATTAAATTTATCTGGAAACCTTTATAATGACAAAATAAAAAGTGTTTACATTATCTTTAAAATAATTTTGCAAGTGAAATAAAATCTTTTATTGTGCATTTATGTGAGATTTATAATATAAAAATCTTATTTGCAAAGATGCAACATGTGTGATGTTAATAAAATGGTTTTTAATGTTCTGTCGCACACACAGAAATAATCAAAAAAAGAAGAACGGCCTGTAAAAGAAAAAACAAACAATAGCACAAAGAAGAAAAGTGATAATAAAATATAAAACAGCTGATATTTGTCCTTAGATTTAATAAAAGTTTTTATTTTTGCTGCAAAAGGGATTTAACGACTTTTAAAAGGTATAAATTCTTAAAATTTTATAAAATTTTTGATTTATTTCTTTGTATGGCTGTTTTCATATTAATATAATGTGTGTTATATCTGTTGTTGTTTATCTTATTAGGGGGGTCGATAGTTTGCAATCTTTTTTTTGCTTACATTCAGGTTGGCAAATAATTTAGGTAAAATTTTGGCATATTTTCGAAGAAAAAACAGCATAATCGGCACATTAAATTAAAAATATTAATTTTAATAAAAATTATAAATTTTGATCTTTAATATTTAAATTTTTTAATTATTTATAAAGCATTTTTAATCTGGCTTAGTTAATTTTTCTATTTTTAAACTTTCTAATACATTTATTAAATTAAATTTTAAGCACTTAAGAATATTTAAAACTATTCCGATATTAGCCGAGTGGATTGCATTTCCAAAACAAGCTACGATTTCATCATCATCACTCTTTATCAGTACTATTTATGTTAAAACTATTGAAATTATTATTATTATTTATATATTATATTTATATTATTTCTTTAGGTTTCCAGATTTTCTTTACAAGTATGTGAAAGAACTATAACTTCTTGTATAAAATTTTACAGCATTGAAGATGCAGGTTGGTTTAAAATCCCCACGTTTTAAGGCTAGATAAAAAAATCGTTGTTATTATACCCTTCACCTGTGGTGTACATGGGTTTATGTAGGTATATAGCTTTGTCATTCCGTTTGTAATTTCTACAATTTTCATTTCCGACCCCATAAAGTATGTATGTATTTTCTGAAAGCTTATGAATAGAGGAGTCGATTAAGTATGTAAGTATTAAGTATATGTTCTTCAGATCTGTGTATGGTATCAATCTCTTGGAAATATCCAGGAATGAATCGCTATTCAAATTCAGCACAATCGCCCCATAACTTTCTGAGATATGAGCAAATAAACACGACTGTTTTTTTCCCATATTTTTACCACCAAAATTAAAATTTTTAGCCGTAGAATAATTTATAGGTACTTTTGTTATTATTTGTAGACAAAATATGCCTCAAGAGATATTCGTAAAAAATTTTGGATAAAACAGGCTCTAATCGGTAAAGTTATAGGCAAACAATTTTTTTAAAAATACATATTCCAAAAGTTTTTAGACGAATACCAATTTTTTCAGCTTCTAGACATCCGAGAGAGTCAATATTGGTATCATCTGAAAGGACTTGACTAAAATTCATGTTGGTCGCCATTACAAAATGGCGGACAATAAATTTAAATATGGGTTAAATCTTGTACTTTAAAAGGTAACTTCTTGAACACCCTCAATATTGGTATCAAAAGAAAGGGCTTGACCAGTAGAATACACTTAATTATTAAAAACTGTAAAATCCAAGATGGCGGATAACATTTTTTTAACCCACCAATATGGGTACCCAATTAAAGGGCTTGATAAGTAGAATACAGTTAACTACGTTAAAATTTAAAGTCAAGGATGGTGCGGAAATAATAAGGAAAAATGGCGTGTATCATGAAATATAGGTTGAGCTACGATGTGGGACTATACCTATGTACATGATGGTGAAGGGTATGATTAGATTCGGCACTGCCGAATATAGCACTCTTACTTGTATTTATTAATTTTGTTAAAGATTTAACAAAACAATTTTTTAGAATGAAAATAATTTTGCTTTTGTAAATCTATGACTTTAATATTAGCTCTTAACCTAATGATTGATCCTAAATACAAATAATGCTTTGTATTTATAAAGGGTCCGACATCTAACTTTTTGTTTTCAACTTGTCCTTATTTCGTCAATAGTAAAACTTACATGTCTGATTTGACAGATAGTAATTAGTTTTATTCTTCCGCTGAACGAATATGGTTCAGTATACGCTTGAACAACGCTTGGAAATATTGCGACATTACCGAATTACATTGGCCGATAATACCAAAAAAATCATCTTTTCAGATGAAGCTCTTTTTGATCTTGGCGGTTATGTAAACAAGCAAAATTGTCGCATTTGGGGCACCGAAAACCCGCAAGCATACATTGAGTTTAGTTTTAACAAGACGGCGCTAGATGCCCACACAGCCGATGCTACACTTTTTTATAGCATTTTCAAAAAATGCTTTAACACGTCAATAAGTTAAAGAATCTATGATCACTCGCGTCGAAATGACAAAATGTATAATCAAAATGCGAAAAACAACCCATAAAATTTTTATTATCATCTTAAATCAATAGTCCCTAATATCAAAATTGCAACTTCACAAATGTATAAAATACAAAATGAACCATAACAAGTAAGAGCACTATATTCAGCTGTGCCAAATCTTTTATACCCACCACCAATTTTGTGTACATTTAAAGCACAATATTTATTATTTTGTTAATCGCTATGGAATAATCTCTTTAAAATAAAATGTGTATCACTTTCTTTGTAGAGGGTGGTTCAATTTTAAGGGCCCATGTTGAAGGTCAACTACACCTAGACTTTAAATTTGTCTTCTGCATTTCATTTGACATCTCTCAATCTCAAACTTACTCAATTTGATCCGTGGAAAGATACGCAAATGAGCAACGCTTTAAAGTTATTCAGGTTTTTTATGAAAATGGGCGTTCAAACCAAAATGCCTTTTTTGCACTTCGTAATTCTTTTGATCAACATAATCGCTAAAATTCGTCCACAATCGAGAGAATTGTAAAAAATATTTAAATTTCTGCAAAACAGGTCTGTATAAAATGTTGGAAAATCTGTGAATGCCTTCTTAGTTCGTTGAATGGGAGCCATTGCTTTTTTTTGCGATAGTCTGGCAAAAGAGCTGCTAACCTCGACTCATCATCGTACCCAACAATTGAGCATCAACATTGTCATTGAAAATTTGGACCATCAGATAGAGGAGTGGCGCCAAGGAGGGGGGGGGAACCATTTGGCCTATATTTTGTTAAATATATAATTGAAACATACAAATATTATTATTATAAAAACAAATGATATTAATTTCCTTAATAATTTGTGTTTTATTTAAAATCAACATCGGCCCTTAAAATTAAACCACCCTTAATAACTTCGATATAATAGTAAAATGTTTTCGTAAATTTAGTCTTTTAGTGAAAGTGGTCGTTAAAGTAGGCGTGTCAATAAAGTTTTTGCTAATAAATACAACTAAGATATTTCAATATAGTCCTTTATTTTCCCAAAATCTTTGTCAATAGAGAAATTACATGAATTTAAGATAAACCGTTATATTGGAGGTGGGCGTAAAAGTGGGCGTGGCGCCTTAATTTTCTGGCAAAGTAATGGCTTTGACAAGAAGGATATACGTACCAAATTTCATCATCATACCTCTAATTTTGTCGGTTTTATGAGCTTTTAAATTTCATTAACAGTAGATAACGTGAAAAGTGGGCGTTTTTGTAGGCGTGTCAAAGTTATTTTTGCTAATGAGTACAACTTAGATGTTTCAATATATTCCTTTATTATTCCAAAATCTTTATTAATAGAGAAATTATATGCATTTTAGGTAAAACGTTATATTGGAGGTGGGCGTAAAAGTGGGCGTGGCACATTGAATTTCCGTTACAAAAAAGCCTCTCACCAAAGCAAAGTATGCAAAATTTCAGAGTCTTACATCTAATTTTATCAGTTTTATTAGGTCTTAAATTTTAAATATACTGAAAAATATACTGCGCAGTATAAATTTTCGTACATTTTTATCTATAACTCCTTTCCTGATGTAATGATGTAATGATGCACAGATGTAAGCAATTTTTGGGGAGAGATATTTTTTTGACTCGAGAAATATATATTCGAAGTTTCATGACTGTACGTTAATGCGTTTGAACACAATTGCATTTTATTCGATGTTCGAAAGACACGGTTTTTTCGACCTTTTCTTGCTTTTCGAGCTATAACTCTATTCCTAATATTCCGATTTATTTTCAATACCAAACAAACCTTGTCTATAATAAAGATTCTGGCAAAATTTGAGCCCCCTAGCTTTTTCGGTGCGACCTCTATCGTGCTTTCAACAGACGGACAGACGGACGGACATAGCTAGATTGTCATCAAATCAAACCCTTATTCAGAATATATATACTTTATGGAGTCTAAAATGGATATTTCGATGTGTTACAAACGGAATGACAAAATGAATATACCCCCACCATTTTTTTGGTGGCGGGTATTAAAATGTGAAAAAGTACTTTTTCAGTCTTACCTAGGATTAATAGTCCCTAATTTAAAAAAAATGCCCGAAAATACATTTCGTAGCATCCAATATATTTTTGATCTCAACTTGAATAGTACCTAATTTTAAAAATCTAGATTCTTAGACGAAGTAAATACATTTTACATTTTAGAATAATTTACTGTATTCTACTGGTCAAGCCCTTTCATTTGATATTAATATTGAGGGGGTTCAAGAAGTTACATTTTAAAATACTAGATTTGACCCATATATAAATATATTGTCCGACATTTTGTAGTGGCGACCAACATGAATTTTAATTCTTTTATATTGCGCTAGTCAAGTCCTTTCAGATAATACCATTATTGACACTTTCGGTTGTATAGAAGCTAAAAAAATTTGATTTTCGTTTGTAAATTTTTGGAATATATAATTTTCAAAAAAATTTATTGCCTATAACTTTACCGATTAGAGCCCGTTTTATCTAAAATTTTTCACGAATATCTCTTGAGGCATATTTTATCTACAAATAATAACAAAAGTACCTATAAATTATTCTACGGCTGAAAAATTTTAATTTTGGTGGTAAAAATATGGGAAAAAACAGAGGCAGTCGTGTTTATTTGCTCATATCTCAGAAAGTTATGGATCGATTGTGCTGAATTTCAATAGCGATTCATTCCCGGATATTTCCAAAAGATTGATACCATATAAAGATCTGAGGAACATATGGATGCTTCTAAAAGTTTATTTCAACCAACACACGGACAGACGGTCAGGGCTTAATCGACTCCTCTATTCATAAGCTTTCAGAAAATATATACTTTATGGGGTCGGAAATGAAAATTGTAGAAATTACAAACGGAATGACAAAGCACCACAGGTAAAGGGTATAAAAAGTGCCATTTACACTCTTAAATTTAGAATTTCCAACAATCTCTTCATAGTGGATCTAGTACATCAGAAGAAGAATCCACTGTCCAAGTTTCATGTCTAGATTTTTGCGTTTTGGGCTGTGCGATGATGACTTAGTTAGCAGTCAGTCAGTAATGTTACTTTTGTTTATACACATATACATAGATAAATTTGTAATTTGTTTTAACTTCTGGATTTAGATTTTAAACATACTTACCTCTGTAAATATATTCTAACGAAGCAAAATCTTCTGACCATTTATGGCTAGACTATAATAACACATGTTGTGTTACACTTCCTAAAACCTGTTCTTAGTTGTTCTCTCTCATATCGATGAGTGCATTTGTCGCAGTTGTAAATAAACTGCATTTATTTTGTTTACTATTTTACCATTTACAAATTTGTTCATTTTACCCATCACACTTCTTGCTATCATTCTCCAACAATCGATACAATTAAAAAAATACAAGTGACTCCATGGAAACATTGTAAACAAGTGTTCAAATATTTGCATTCATAAAAAGCAAACAAACTAAATTCATTAAATATATTTTTTAACACACATGATCTGTAGGTATAAAAAAAAATAAAAAATGCATTATTGTAATCATCATCACGGTGCATTTTTTATAGTTTTTCAAAGTTTTTTTTTATTCTATTTTGTAAAAACAGAGGAGAAATATAACTCAAGAATATTGAATTAAGTAAAATGCAGCTGATAACAGCATTTTCATTTCAATAAACACGAACAAAACTCATAAAATAATCAAAACAAAAAAACTGCCTACTTCAACAAGTTGAAGTGTGAAATACTCAAATTCCATGACATTAAAAGCAAAACAGAAATATAAAAACTAAAAAATGCTTCGTAAAAAAATATACAAAAGCAATGCAATTCATTAAATGTGATGGATGCGCTACACAGAAAGTGATTATGTAAAACCATCGAAATGTTTTCACATTATTGTTAGCTTTCAATAATAGCTTTCCGTATTATAGATGAGTTATTTTAGAACATTTTAATAAATGTATTTCTTATGAAAATGGGATAGAACCTTTGGCAACTAGACACAATATGCTGCCATTAAATAAAGTACCGCCTATTAACTGCGAATTTAATTGAAAATCAAAATTTTTTGCATCTCTTTCGTTAAAATAAATCTCTTTTCTGTTTATTTTAGGGAAACATGACTGTCATCAGCTTATTGTTTCAATAAATATTTAAAATTAAAAATTACATTAAAATAAGTTTTCTTTGTTTTTTATTTTAAGAATATTTCCAAACCCATGGAGCCGATTGAAATATTTTTTTTTTAAATTAATGCGGAGATAACTTAAAATCAACTTAACATATTTTTTATACCCTTCACACAGTGAAAAAGGGTATATATAGGTTTGTCATTCCGTGTGAAATTTCTACAATTTTCATTTCCGACCCCATAAAGTATATATATTCTGAAAGCGTATGAATAGGGGAGTCGATTAAGCTCTGTCAGTCTGTCCGTCTGACCGTTTGTCCGTGTGTATGTTGAAATCAACTTTTTGAAGCCCCCCGACATAGGTTGGACCCGGGTAAGGTATTAGAATATCAGAAATATTCGGGAGTAGATCGGTATTAAAAATCAGAAACATCGGTTCATAAACAACTGAGATATGAGCAAAAACCCACGACCACCTCGATTTTTTTTTTCACAAAAATAACATTACAACAACAACATACATACATACATACAAACGTGTATACTGGTTAGAGAAAACGTGGCATCGAATCCCAGCTGAGCCAAACAAATTTTTTTTAAATTTTTTTTTAAAAATTTTTTTTTTTATTTAATATATTATTTATATTTTTATTATTTTTTTTTTTAATTTTTTTTTAAATTTTTTTTTTGTTTTATATATATTATATACATAATAATTTTTTTTTAATTTTTTTTTAAATTTTTTTTAAAATTTTTTTTTTAATTTTTTTTAAATTTTTTTTTTTTTGTTTTTTTAACATACATACGTGAATTTATAATTTTACAATGGGACGTTTTCATATATGTATGTTTTTATATGTATGTATGTATGTATTTCATATGGGATGAATGGTGACACAAACCACTGTTATTGCATGACTACACGTTGTGAAGGGTATATAAGATTCGGCACGGCCGAATATAGCGCTCTTACTTGTTTAAAATAGCTTAATTATTTTATTTTGTCCTTATACTTACATAGCACAAAAACGGCATATTCTTCACTGGTAAACGATTCAAGGCTTAATTTTCGAGTAATATGAAAACGAAAGATAAAAAAAAGCTAATTTGTCATTTGTATCTTTTTTAGTTTTCTCAACTTCTCATCATTCTTTCGGCAAGCGAAATATTAAACATATTCATATGTACACATGTAGATATGGAAGTATAGTAGCAGTGACTGAAATTAAGCGTTTAAATATAAAGCCGTTTTCGTGCCATTTTAAAATTACAATAAGAAATTCTTAGTAAATTATCCGGGGGCGTGTAACTTTGGTGGATTTTCAAGCTTTGGTGTTATTGCCAGCTTGGGGTATAGAGGTGTTACCAACAGAGATTAATTTGTGGCTGTGTTTATTTAAAAAAGGGAAAACAGAGGACGGTGGTTTATTTACTGATGCTCGACACCGAGAAACCTTTAACGTCTCAGGATTCTGTTGCCTTTCAACAGAGCTACATCGATGTTTGTTGCTGATTATGGGTTTAGCTAGTCCCGAACTCTTCAGTAAGGAGGCTATGCATAAACAAGAAGATAATTGTACGGAAGAATTGCTATCTGTGTGTCATTGATTTTTGAGTAACTTGGCATACAGCAGAAATAAATTGGTTTTTCTTAACATACTCTTCTTTTTTATACTTTTTAAATTTATTTTAATGCACATATTTATAAGTCTTATATTATATTTAGTTATATTATAGAATACCAGCCGACCCGGTCCGTGTTCCTGGCCCTAAGCAAACATTAGTGTTGTATTACCACACGATTTTAATTAAGGTTTTAACGAAATTTACGGCCTTACAAAAAAAAAAATCCATGGACTAACTATCATAAAGTTTTTACAGAATAACTTACATATGGTGTAGGTATGGGCTCAATCTAAAAAGAAACGCATGTATTTAAGGCAAATTGGAAATTGTATTTATTTATATTTCTTAAGGCCAGCGGAGAGACAATGTTTTATGTTTTTTTATTTGGTTAAAAACGTATACATTTTTTGGCGTGCCAACTCGAGAGCAAGCCACATACAACTGCCCGTGTAAAAAATATGACTTTTCCAAAATTAAGCCGTCAATAGTCAGTGATTGGCGTTGTGCTTTGTTGATGGTAATAGCAAAGGCAAGACGCAAAGGGAATTGGAGCCTCTTGAATTGGAATAGTAAATCGTTGGAAATTATCGGAATTCGTGGAATAAGTACGTCTTCGCCTTTGAATCTGCCACCGATGATTGATGCCTGGATTAAATTTGGTGAAAAGTTTTTGATGGTCAATCTGGTTCCGTTGCATAACTTTGGTGCTAAACGCACCAAATAAGAATAACCGGTGATCCAAACTTTAATGTTAGTACATGCGTTATCATTTCGGGTGGTTGCAATGAATTTAAAAATTCAGTGGGATATTTGATGGCTTGTTCTTCATTACAGTGTCGATCGATTTGTATTTGATTAATTTGCCGGGCCGTTTCAATTGAATTTGCTCATTGAGCTTTAAAATTTTTTTGTAAATAAACCGAAAAATCGGATTTTTGAATGCAAAATTTCGAAAGTTTTAAAATTTTGATATTGGATCATTATTAACATAGGTTTTTTGTAAATATCTTCATTGGTGGTGCAATATAAGACTTCACAGTGTCACCCGCCTAAAAATTCTGAAAATTCCCTGAAAATTTCATCAAAATCGGTCCAGCCGTTTTGGAGTCCATTCGTTACATACATACATGCATCCTGTTTTATATATATAGATATTCAAAATTTCTACCGGTGCCATTATTAAGAGGTTTTCACGGAAAACCAGATGGACTGATTGACTTCGCTCTATCAAAAATTTTAAAATGTTTTTAAACCAATCAGTACATTAAAAAAGGTTCCAAAGACTCGAACTGCATTAGATACTGAATCCCGTGGTAATACCACCGTCAGATTATGGCACTCGCTGCCGGTGCGCTGTATTTCACATACTGGGAAAATCAGGGCGACTATATATGGCGCCATCTTGGATTTTGTCTTTTTATAGCTAACTAAATTTTAATACTGAAGGCCTCTTATTTGATGCCCATATTGGCTCTCTCGGTTGTATATAAACTAAAAAATATAAATTATATATAGCCAGTTGGTTTTTAACTTATTTGTTAATTTTTCTTAGAAATAATTTTTGAGATTACGGCTTCTAAATTAAAATATCTTAAACGTGTTCAAAAATTAATTAGGTGTTCAAAAAATTAGATATGTATATATAAAAAAAATATACATTTTTTCAAATAATTTTTTCCTATAACTTTGCCGATTAGTGAACAATTTGTAAACAATTTTTCATGAATATCTTCAGAGGAATACCATATCTAGAAATAGTAACAACCATGCCTATAAATTATGCTAGGGCTAGAAAATTTCAATTTTTGTTATTAAAATAATCGAAAAAACAGATGCAGTCATATTTATTGCTCATATCCTAGAAAGTTAAAGGGCGATTACACACATTTTCAATACCGATCTGCTACCGAATATATCTGATATTTTGATACCTTACACGGGTCTTGGCGATGTTGGGGGGCTCGACATACACAAGAAATACACACTCCCCTATTCATAAACATTCAGAAAATAAATACTTTATGGGGTCGGAAATGAATATTGTAGAAATTTCACACAAAATTAATACCCTTACACTCACTGTAAAGGGTATAACAAATAAATGATAATACTATTAAGAGGCGTAAAATTATCACTAAACAAACAATCAAATACCTTCAACACTTTTACAAACAGTGTGTGTTTTTTTTTTTTGCTAATTATAAATAAATTCATACATAAGAATGTTTGTAAATAAATGTTTTAACTTTAACGTTTTTTTATCCATTATTTTCACATGGCATATTTTATATTTTCTTTTGCTTTAAGTTTAAATAACAAGTAAAATAAATTGTCAGAGCTTCAAAAGTAAATTTAACATTAATTTTGATAAATCGAAGTAATATTTTACTAAATTAAGTTGGAAAAATATGCCGCTTCTTAACAATTATTTTTTATATTTTTTTTAAATAAAACTAAACTATAAATAAAACTTTTTATCTATTGCTATATATGTATGTAGAGATTTTCAATAATTAGCCTAAAACTACCAAACATACATATATGACCGGTAGCTGTTTTGCGAAAAAGCAAGTCTGTAAGTATTGGAACATCAAAATGTGTAGAAAATTTACCGAGTACCAACTACCAAATGAAAAGTGAACTACTTTTTTTTGTTGATTTTTGTAAATACAAATTTTAGTTTAATAATTAATTTTAATTAACTATATTTTAATTTGTTTCTGCTTCATTATTTTTTTGGTTCCTTTTTTGTTACCTTAACAACAATGTTTTACAATATACGTACTACTACTACTACTACTATGTTTATCAAAAATATCTTTTGATAATTTAAAACGTCACGTTGCTTGGTATAATTTATTGTTTATTTATTGCTATTTTTGTTGGTATTGTTAGCTGTTCATCTGTTTGTTTTAATTTTATACATATTTATTTGACTCCAGTACATTGACTTTAAATTAAAGTTTTATTACTACAACGTAACGTAACATAATGCTTTATATTCTCCCAGTTAATAAAACAGCACGGAAACTTACATGGTGTTTTTAATATACATATCTACTTAAAAACGTATTGTTCGTAATAACTATTAAATAAAAATTCTCCCAAAAAAAACAATAAGTACTAAGTAAAAAGCACTGACATGCTTTTAATCTTGTGATGGTAATTTTGTAATTGCCAGAATCTACAAATGTATTTTTTTTAGCTTAACTTAAATTCCGTTTGAGAAAGTTAAATATTTCAAAGTTTATCTCTGCCAAACACTTTGCATAAGACACCTTAAAATGAAAACGCGGTGTCCCGGTGGACTAGTTAAATTACTAGTCTTGGGCGACGCAGATTATATTAACTCCAGACACTCTTATCTGTTTCAGTACAATGGCAAATCATGTTCGTTACTTAGCCCGAGTAATTAAATTAAAATGTTATTTGTAATTTTGTTATAATAATAAATAAAAATAGCTACTCTACCTCTTCTATCTTTAACTAAATTAAAAATTAAAAAATTTCTAGCAATATCTTTTAAAAGATTTAAAGGTTTTAGTAAAAAGGTTAAAAATTTAAAACGCAGAAATAATTAAATATTTTTAGGTTAAATCGGAAATGCTTAAATTATAAAATCTCACCATTTTTTTTTTTAATTTTGTAAGATGTGCAACTCGATTCACTTACTAGATGAAACTAGTGATTTTAAAATTTTAACAAAGTGAAATATGGCATATACAAATCATTTTAAAGCACTTTTGTTTGACTAAGCTAAAATTAAACTACATTACAAGTCGTAGGATTTTCGTAAAATTCAATTTCTTTGTTTTATGCTAAGCATTTGTAAATGTAAAAAATACTGAAATATGTACAGAAAAATTTAGTTTTCCCTCAAAACAACTTACACACTTGTTTTAAAGTGTAAACTTAGCTTAAATAAAAAATGAAATTATCTAAAAAACCGTTTACATACTAAGTTAAACATTTTTTGTTTGTAAAGTCGCTTATTTAAATTTACGAAACACTTTGCCGCGCCAGCTCAATTAAATCGTATTACATGCAATTAAAACAAGTTACTATACATTTTTGATAAAATATTAAGATGCATATTAGATAATTAGTTACACGATTTATTTATGTGTCAGGTTCTGTCAGCTGATTTACCACACAAATCTACCAACTTAACATTAAGAATGTGTTCCTATTTACAAATAAATTTGCCAAGCAAAACGTATCAGTGAATTGGCAAGTTTCACGTAAGAGTGTTTTTGCCTTTAAAATTGTGGAAATAAAAAAGAAGAAATTAGTAGTGAATCTTTTTTTGCTACTTCTTACCAGTATACACAATAATTATCGTCAACCTTTTTTGCTGCCGCTTTTCTTTTTCTTTTTGTAAATGTAGTTGTCGTTTTTGTTGCTCTTTTTATACTCTTCACCTGTGGTGAGCAAGGGTAAGCATAGTCATTCCGTTTGTAATTTCTATAATTTTCATTTCCGACCATAAAGTTTATATTTTCTGAAAGCTTATGAATAGAGGAGTTGATTAAGCCCTTACCGTCTGTCCGTGTGTTGGTTGAAATCAACTTTTAGAAGCAACAATATGTTCCACAGATCTGTGTATGGTATCAATATTTTGTAAATATTAATCGCTATTGAAATTCAACATAATCGCCCCATAACTTTGTGTGTGAGCAAATAAACACGACTGCCTCTGTTTTTTCTCATATTTTTTCCTCAAAAATTAAAAACTTTCAGCCATAGAATAATTTTTAGGTACCTTTGCTACTATTTGTAGATATAATAGCCTCTAGAGATATTCGCGAAAAATTTTTGATAAAGTGTGCTTTAATCGGTAAAGTTATAGGAAAAAAAATTTTTTTAGATATAGATTCCAAAAATTTACAAACTAAAATCAAATTTTTTCAGCTTCTAGACAACCAAGAGAGTCAATATTGTTAACATCTGAAATGACTTGACTAAAGCAATATAAGCACTATAAAAGAATTAAAATTCATGTTGGCCTCCACTACAAAATGGCGGACAATAAAATTATATGTGGGTAAAATCTGGTATTTTAAATGTAACTTCTTGAACCCCCTCAATATTGGTATCAAATAAAAGGGCTCGACCAGTAGAATACATTAAATTATTAAAAAAAAATGTTAAATCCAAGATGGCACCTAAAACAAAATGGCGGATAAAATTGTTTTACCCCTTCAATATATGTATCAAATTAAAGGGCTTGACTAGTAGAATACACTACGTAAAAATTTAAAATCAAAGATGGCTACGATTTGGGATTATACCTTTGTAGAAGATGGTAAAGGGTATTATAAGATTCGACACGGCCGAATATAGCACTCTAAATTGTTTTCTTATATAAATACTTAATTCTCTTTTCCAATAATTTTTTATTTAAGCTAAAGTTTTTGTTGTTGAAAAAATATATGTTAAGATTTATGTAGGTAAATACGTACTTGTTATACCCTTCACAGTAAGTTTAAGGGTTTATAGGTTTGTCATTTCGTGTGAAATTTGTACAAATTTCATTACCGACCCCATAAAGTATATATTTTCTGAAAGCTTATGAATAGGGGCGTCAATTAAGTACTGTCCGTCTGTGTATGTTGAAATCAACTTTTTGAAGCCTCCAAAACATTTTCAAGAGTAAGGTACCTAAATATCAGATATATTCGGGAGCAGATCGGTAGCTCAAAAAAATGGCTCTATAAATAACAGAGATATGATGAAAAAACCTAGACCACCTCATCTTTTCACACCAATACAAACTGGATGAACGTCGGTTCAAATATCAGTTAACACAAAAAACTTTTTTGTTTTTAATTTTTTTTTTCTTTTTATTTTTTTTTTTTTATATATTTTTATTTTATATATTTTTATTTTTATTTTTATTATTTTTTATGGATGCAAACCATTGTTATTTCATGACTACACGTTGTGAAGGGTATATAAGATAAGGCATCTTACTTGTTTTTGTTTACATTTTCCTGTTGTTAATTTTATAAATATTTTTTAGCTCTTTTTAGATTTTTTTTATAACACTGTAAAACAATTTCAAACTTTTTCCAAAATCGGGGTTTATAACGATTGATTCTGGTAGAAGAGACGAAAAAAAAGACAGCAAAAATATTTCTTTTCGTAAATATCTTGAGTTTGATTGGTTTTTGGTGTTTGCGTTAAGTTTTGGTGTGTTTTGACATTTATAGTAAAATTTTTTGGCCATTATTTTTGTAGAGCATAACCGGCCCTACCCCTTTTTCTGTTTTTTTACGATTAGTAAGAATAAAGCCACAAAATGCCGATATGAGGGTGAGTTAGAGGATTAATAAAATATGTTCTACAAAAAAATTTACCATAACATTTCATATACATAAAGTTGCTGAACATCCTCATACATATATTTGTATATATGGACATGATACAATAACAAACCAAAGCTGGGAAACACGGGTGTTTTTATACCCTTCACCTGTGGTGCACAAGGGTATATATAGCTTTGTCATTCCGTTTGTAATTTCTTCAATTTTCATTTCCGATCCCATAAAGTATATATTTTCTGAGAGCTTATGAATAGAGGAGTCGATTAGGCCCTGACCGGCTGCCCGTCTGTCCGTGTGTTGGTTGAAATCAACTTTTGGAAGGAACTATGTGTTCCTCAGATCTCTATATCGTATCAATCTCTTGGAAATATCCAGGAATGAATCGCTATTGAAATTCAGCACAATCGCCCCATAACTTTCTGAGATATGAGCAAAAACACACAACCACCTCGTTTACCAATTACAACAACAACATACAATATATACATACATGTAAAAAACAAGCAAAAAAAAATTACAAAAAACAAATATATTAAAAATAAAAAAAAATACAAAAAAATTTAAAAAAATTTTTTAAAAAAATTTAAAAATATAAATATAAAAAAAATAATAAAATATAAATAATATATTAAATAAAATAAATAAAATAAAATTTTTTTGGCTCAGCTGGGATTCGATGCCACATTTATTCTAACCAGTATATACATATGTACGTATTTGATATGAGATGAATGGTGATACAAACAATTGTTATTGCATGACTACACGTTGTGAAGGGTATATAAGATTCGGCACAGCCGAATATAGCACTGTTACTTGTTTATTTAGTTTTTGGTCTCTACCATAATCAATAGTCGAAACCTCGTCGTTTTTTTTTCGTGCTGAACTATGAAATTACCGTTAGCTTCTGATCTGATATTAATTCAATTTTCATTTAACTTCGTGTTCATCGAATTTGTTTGTGAGAAAAAATAGTGTTAATTGAAGTGTTATATGCTTGCAGTATATTTTTTCTCTTCTCTTTGAGTTGTTTTAAAAAGGTTAAATAATAAAAGGTATTTCCCAGGAAGAAAAATAAGTATTAAATATGATGTGTGATGTTTTGTTTTTTTTTTGTATTAGGTGTTTTTTAAGGTGTACAATCTTAAAAAAAAGGTATCTGTTGTATGAGCACCACGATCCATTTTTAGATTATTAGAATCGGTTTAGTCGCTTTAACTAAATATTTAATTATTTTTTTGAAAAAGAAACGACGCAAACTTTTTTACAGAATATGCAATCCCCTTAAATATATTTAAAATAATTTTACAGTGAGTTAAATCAATACCACTTCAGTACACAAAATTGCATTACATGTTATTGAGAAAAAATAAATTGATCCTGTTATTTTTTTCAACACTGTATTAAGCAATAGAAGTCAAGATGAATTTATTTATCAGAAAATCGCTGTCAGGATGGAAATTTTTTGTTTAAATTTTGTGCATAAATAAAAAATAAATAAATGAAAAAGAGAAAGTATTAATTTTAACTATGGATTTAAGCAAATGTAGTTAAAAATAAAAGAAATACCCTAGTTTCCATATAAAATCTTCTTCCGAAAAACACGCAACCATACAACTGTTAAAATATATATTAAAGCTAACATACTAATAAATCTATTCCTAGAGTCGAAATGAAGGTACAATTAAACACATTTAATTGTATATTATGTGTTATGTTCTGTGTTAACTTCTTATATATTTTACTGGTTTCAATAGCTTAATTGGAAATGCAATTTTTTCCAAAGTTTATATCTAACCAGACAATTAGTGATCAGAAATAATAAAAAATTTGATAACATTATATTACGAAAGTCCACGAAATAGTGTAAAACAGAAATCTTAAACACTTTTTTTTAAATAAACAATGGTAATTTTATTTTTTTTTTATATTTTATCAGTAACAGAACAAATGTTTGCCTCAGTGCATTTGGCATTAACAGGCTTATTGGCAAAAAAAAAATTAAAATAATATAATATAACAAAAGTTATTAAAAAATAAATATGAATATTATATTCAAGGAATGGAGTTCAGTAATGAGAAAATCGTCATTGTACGCGTAAAATCACATTATTTCCAGAATATTGGTCTTAATATTCTCTCTGGTACTAGTATTTTCTCATCTGCGGTAGCTAGCGTAAACAACAAAAATAGAATGCTTTGAAAAAACGCAAAACTTGTGTTAATATATTTGACTTGTATTATTTGTTAAACTATTATCTATAGAAAAATTAAATATTCTAAATAAGTAAAACACTTGTGTAAATGTTTTGGACTCAATGATACTTTGTTAGAAATTTTTTCAAAAATGTATATGTTAAGAGTTTTTCAGAAAGACATGTTTTGTTTCCCTTTAACTTGAGTGTTTTTAATTAGAAATTTGCATTATCAAACTTTTTTTTTATTTAAACAGTATATTTCTATATTATTATTTACAACAAAGAAATAATATTAAGAAGTACATTTTCAATTCTTAGCAATTAAAAAGTTTAACAAACGAAGTTAATATAAGCAACATACATACATACATACATATAATTGTGTACCCTTTGCACGATAGTGTAAAATAGTATATAAAGGTTAGTCATTGCGTTTGCAACTTCTACGATATTAATTTAAAACCCTATAAAGTATATATATTCTGAATACTTATAGATAAGGAATTTATTTAGCTTAGTCCGCTTGTATGTTGAAATCATTTTTTTGAGGTTTGTACTTATTCTTCACACTCTTACATTTTACCAATTTTTATAAGATATGCTTTCGAAAAAATTGCCATTGAAAACCAATTATGTGGTTATATAAGGAGATTTAAATATTAGCCAATGAACACGATTACCTCTGTTTTTTATCCAAACAAAACCAGATTTTTACATGATGAACCGCACTGTGTGAAGGGTATATAAGATTCGATTTAACCAAATATAGCGCTCTTACTTGTTTTATTTAAATTCTTTATTATTATACAAAGCCTACAAGACCAACCCGAAACGAAATTACTAAACATTTGCATTATTATTTAAGTACTGTGGTTCTAGACGTAAGTTACCAACAAATATTTTACTGCCATACTTTAATATATAACATATAAGGACTGCGTTTGAAAAAATTGTCTATTAAAAAAAAATCTGAAAAATCATAATGAACATATAAAAAATATTTAGTGAACTAAAAGAACTTCAAAAACGATTTGCAGATCACTAGAAAGACAGGTTCTAACAGACAAAAACCATTTGTGGACAGAAAAAGGGAAACAAAATCGAGTGCCAAGCTGAAGAGAAATTCCAATATTTCAGAAAGAAAATTCGCTAAAAAAATTAATTTTTACATTATGCAACACGTGACGTAGGTTAAAGCTGACTTTTTACAATTTCCAAGCAAGGCATTAAAAGTATTTATATCAAAAAGTGCATAAAGAAGTGACTTAAATGTTTGCTTGACAGCATGAGGTGCCTACTTTCGATCCACATTCTTGCCGTTACAGTTTAGAGGCGTTTAAGTCGAACTTAAGTAATAATATGCTTTTTGTACAACAAGAAGCATATTAACCAAACTATCCAGACTCGGGCCAGTTGAATGGTACTGAGCTTTGGTAAAAAGAGAAATTAAGATAATAAAAAGTTGATGCATAGTAGCGCGAGATATATACATAATACATATATATCTATAATAGCATAAAAATATTAATGAAAGCGGTACAAGAAAAATTTAAAAAAATTGTTAAAACAAAAATAATACAAAACTTTTATAATGTTTTTAATAATGATAATAACTCGACAACTATAACATTAAAGTGGCATCTTTGTCATAAAAAGTGTCTTAATAAGTTCACCACTAACTTCCCTCATACAGGTAGTCGCGCCATTGCCGAGACTTAAACAAGTGGTTTTTGAGTCAGGTATAAAGTTAAACTTTTTGTCGTTAAAATATGTTACTGAATACCGAAATCGATAAAATTGTTGTTAACTGTTTTTAACGATACGATTATCGTTAAAATAAGTTAGTGAGTCGCACTACAGTTCTGCAGTTATTTTAAATTATGCGATGGACAATTTTTTCAAACGCAGTCCTTAAGTCGATGGTCACACACGACGATTATAGTTGGGCAATTCTTGAGTTTATAGATGTTTTTACCGTTTTAGGTGAGGAGAAAACGAAGGGAAAAATAATCGCCGGTACTCGGCTATTTGAAGCAATTTTTCTTTTTTTTTTTTATATTTGACATTTCTTTTCATTCGGTGTTTCGCTTCTTGGTGTGTAGTAATTTAAAACTTGGATTAAAAATTTCACAAATTAAACGTTTAAAATATTTAAAAATAAAAAAACACAAACAAAATATTTTAGTGAAAACATTTTAATTAAAAGCGTTAAAAAAATCAATTACATTATTTTATGTATGTTTTTATTTTTCTTTTTGCTATTTACGGCAAAAGCAGCGTTGCCAGAAGCTTCGGAGAGAAAATCATCACTTAGGGCAAAATAATCATATTTTGAAAATGAAAATCATCAAATCAAACATTTTATTACAATCGCAAAAAAAACAATAAAAATTTATTTAGAAAACTGATTTCTTATTAGATGAGTTATTTAAAACAAAAAATATATTAAATTGATATTAAAATAAATATACATATTCGTATAGCGACTTGTGAATAAAATCAAATTGACAGATACTCTGTAGTATGTTAAAATATTAAAATTGCATATCTATCATTCGAAATGTAGAAACATAAAAAACTTGAATGTTTTAATATAAAAAAACGATCATACATTTAACAACACATATGAATTAAAGTATTTTAGGAATCATCATTATTGTTATACAGAATAGGTTTCATATTTGTATTTATACCTTAATATATTTTTAGTTATAGCATGAACAATCGTTTAACTTTAAGTATACTTTTGAATACCCCTTAAGAGTGCTGTTATCTAATCTATTTCTATTTAAAACTTAAAATATTCGTTCAACATTTGCAGAAGAAATAGGACAAATTTTGACAGAGTCGGAAAAGCTAAGATTTTGTCATCTCGAGTTATTTTTGAGACTTCTGACCAAAATTCTTCACAACTTAGATCATCTAAAGTTGTAAAGTGTTCGTCAAAGTAGAGAAGACGTAGTTTTCTAAACTCGTTTTCTAAGTTTTGAACATCATTCTTATCAATTGAATAAATTTGAATATGAAAAAAAAGTTTTTTTAAATAATTATGGTTGAAATCAAATCGTAAAATGAAGTACAATTTTCAACAATTTTTTTTCATTTTCTCCAAGTTTAAGATTGGAAATTTTTTTGTTTTATAAACACGACCAAATAAATATCTTCGTTTTGTAAACGAAGCAATTCAAAAATTAAGTTCATTAATCAAATTGATGTTAACGTAATTTGGTTTTAAAAAATTATCTAAAATTCATCATAAATTCTTTGTATTTGAGACTTTGTTTATTATGTTAAGAATATACTTTAAAAACACAGATAGAGTTCGACCTGTTTTTAATAGACCTGTGACAAGCTGATATAAAACTTTATTGGTTTAAAAATTTATTGTTGATAAGAATTGTAGAAAAATTATGTTTCGTATCTACAACAAATATAATTTCTAAAAATAAAAATCATTATTTTGGGGAAAAAAATCATAAATCATATATTAGCAAAAAAAATCCTTAAAAATATGACAAAATCATGACTATGGCAACGCTGGGCACAAATGACAAATTGTAAGAAAATAAAAGCTAAACAAAACAGAAAAATCGCCAAAGGAATCGTCGTGTGTGAACATAAAAGCAAGTTCAAAAGAAAATATGGAAAAAGTTGGGCAATTAAAATCGTCGTGTGTGACCTTCGACTAATGAAATAAAACAGAATCTCACTTTGTAAATTAATTAAATATTTAACTGAAATACATTTTCTTAGCCAGACTTTACGAAAGAAGTACTTTTTTATATCATATTTAATTTTTTTTTTTCATTTTTACATTATTGCTAAGGAAACTTCCACTGATTTGTTTAGAACACTTCGTGTGTAAAACAACAACGAATATTGCTTTTGATGCTTATAATAACTTCTTTGTCATCGTATCGAATTAATTATGGATAAAATCTCTTTGACTAAGTTCTTTATTGACTTAGGGAAACCACAAAACTTTATTTCAAGCATTTGAACACTTTAAAAAATATCTTATTTTGAATGTTTTTATGTTATCCTTAAATAGTTAACAATTATTCTTTATACTAACTTTTTTGTAAAAGTTAAGCTCATTAATTAATTTACTTTTGTAAAAATATTTTTTTTTTAGGAAAAAATCGGAAAATGATTCGGGTGGTCCGAATTCAAGTAAATTTTAAAATCATCTGTTTTTTAGACACCGATAAATTTTTTCTGTTCTAAATATTGATTCCAATAAATACTTTCGCGGACCAAAATGTGTCCCTTTATGCATAGAAATCGTTGAGAAATATTTAAACAATTTTCCAAAGATAGTGCTGTGTTTTTCAAACACTCTTGCACTCTTCGCTTATTAAGGGTCTCAGTTTGGGCTTTACAGAAACTCCAATCGAACTTCGAATTTGGCCAAAAAAAATATTTTATCTGACAATACGATTTTTTATTTCTGTGGTTGTTTTTATCGTTATTTATTGGAGCTGCAATTTGGCCGACCTCCTTAGACTTTTTGTATGCAATTAAAGAGCTTTGCTATGCGAATAAATCAGAAACAATTCATATCTGAGGTCGAATAATTTATCTTAACAAATTTAATTATTGGATAATTTCGTCCACGAGATTTATTTTTATGTATTTTTCATCTTGTTTTGTTAACTTTGTTTCTGACTAACTTTATTCTTATGAATGCATATGTATATAAAAACAAGTAAGAGGGCTATATTCTGCCGTGCCGAATCTTATATGCCCTTCACAACGTGTAGTCATGCAATAACAGTAGTTTGTGTCACCATTCCATATGATATACATACATATGTACATATAAAAAACATACATACATAAAAACATCCCATTGTAAAATTATAAATTTACGTATGTATGTTAAAAAAATAAATAAAAAAAAAATTAAAAAAAATTAAAAAAAAAAATTTAAAAAAAAAAATTTAAAAAAATTTTTTTTTTTAAATAATTAAAATATATATAATAAATATAAAACAAAAAAAATAAAAAAAAATATTAAAAAAAAAAATTTAAAAAAAAATAATAAAATATAAATAATATATTAAATAAAAAATAAAAAAAAAATTAAAAAAAAATTAAAAAAAAAATTTTTTTGGCTCAGCTGGGATTCGATGCCACGTTTTCTCTAACCAGTATACACGTTTGTATGTATGTATGTTGTTGTTGTAATGTTGTTTTTGTGAAAAAAAAATCGAGGTGGTCGTGGGTTTTTGCTCATATCTCAGTTGTTTATGTACCGATGTTTCTGATTTTCAACACCGATCTACTCCCGAATATTTCTGATATTTTAATACCTCATCGAGTCCAAGAGATGGCGGGGGGCTTCAAAAAGTTGATTTCAACATACACACGGTCAGACGGACAGACTGACAGGGCTTAATTGACTCCCCTATTCATAAGCTTTCAGAAAATATATACTTTATGGGGTCGGAAATCAAAATTGTAGAAATTTCACACGGAATGACAAACCTATATATACCCTTTTTCACTGTGTGAAGGGTATAAAAATTGTTACATGTCTGCAAGGTGTACATACGGAATCGACGCCGTTAAAAGTGCGTGCCAACCAAATTGCGTAATACTTCCACACCTGTGATAGTGTAGGTTATAAAAACTTAAGACAATGAGGAAAAAATATATGTACGTTGACATTCACTTCGTTCGTAAGATATTAATACTGGATGTATTAATGTTTTCATTCCATTCACCTCTGCTGTCAGGGCTATGTAAAGCTTTGTCATTCCATTTTAAATTTCTCGAAAATTCTATTTTGAAAGCTCATGAACAATGTCGAATTGTGCATGTTTTAATTTAATTCAAATTTGGGAAGCTCACACATGTTGCACATACCTGTTTGTGGTATCAATGTTCTGTAAATGTTTATTAATAAATTGCTAAAACCAGAAAATTCGCCTCATAAATTTCTAAAATATGAGCAAACAAACACGACTGCCTCTGTTTTTTCTCCATATTTTGAATAAAAAAATTAACCTTTTTTAATGATTCTAGTTAATTTAGGTCCGCTGAATTCAAATCTGTAATCAGTTTGTCCCTATCAGCTCTAGTTTTCATGATATAGCTTTTTTATACCCTCCACTGTAAGTGAGGAGGGTATATGTATATCAGTTTGTCATTCCGTTTTTTTCGAAAATATTATTTTTTGTGTAATTGCTAGCTGATTAACGGGAATTTTATTTGTGTAATATAATTCAGAACGTTATTTTTTCTTTTTGCACTCAAATTGCATATCGGAAGTTGGTTGCTTGTAAGAAGTGGTTTATTGCAGTTGGCAAAGTTTATTAAAAAAGTGTTGATCTAAATAGAAATGACTTCCAATAGAAGATGTTGTAAAAATAACGATGACATATTTTGTTATTTTTTGTGGAGAATACACCCTTAAAGAAAACATAGGACCTATTTCGGAATGTGTTAAAAAATCGTATTTATATTACTTTAGAGTTGATCTTGGTGACCAAGATAAAAGCTGAGCTCCACACATTGTGTGCAATACTTGCTGTGTAAATTTGCGACAGTGGACTCAAGGAAAACGAAAAAGGCTTAAGTTTGGTGTGCCGATGCTTTTACGGACTAGTTTTTTTATATAATACTATTTTGAAATTTTTACGAAAAGTAAACATTAAATGATACAATTCAAACAAATGTTTGATTATCGTGACAAAAGAAACAAAAATAACTATTACTTGTTTTCGACAAGCAAATATTGTTAAAAAAAAAAATAATATGATCGTCGTGATCATGTCGTAACCATGGTTTTTCTTTGCGTGTACATTATGGTGAAGTTTATTATCAGATAAAGCACACTTACTTATTTTCATATTATGTTTTAATGCTAATTATATAATTTTAATGTGTTTTTTTTTTGTCAAAAGATTTCGTCAAGGGTATTTATTGCCAACACAAGTGTTTAAAGATTTTTTTCAATTGGTAAATTAAAATGTTTATTTTTAATGTCAAATTTTATATAAAACAAAAAGGGAGACGAAATTTGTCCAATTCGAATAATAAAAGCAACAACAAAAATAATATAATAAAATAAATGAACAAATTAATGAATCGTTAAATGCATATTAGATTTCACTACTACAAAAGCTTTTCATAAAATATGTTGTAAAGTACACACATACAGCGTATGTTAACATTTTTTTTTGGCAAAATTTAAATACAAAGCATATTTGCTTCCAATCGAAATAAAAACTTGAAAAATCTTTTATAAAACAAAAGATCGATTTTTCATATTGTAATATGAAATCCTGAAACAACAATCTAGTCTCGATACCGTAGCTGTTTAGAATGCCCCTAAATGAATTTGTATAAAATTGCTTAGTTGACAAAATATTATCTCGATACACTGCCTCATGCTTCCACTCATGTATTGTATTCCTTTCCAGCTATACAAATAATTGTTTTTTTTTGTTTGCATTTTCAAGGAATTGTAATTCAAATATCAATTTGAAATTGAAATAAATAAATGCAATTATGTAATTAGCTGTAAGCAAACTGGAACATTTATAGTAGTATTTAGTCTATTATACCGATTAAATCGCAACAATTTATAATATGAATAGCGTTGAAGTGTATGAATGATGCTGCTATTGTGGATATAATTAAATGTTGTGTAAACAGATATTTTAACAATAATATGTACATGTGTATGTATGTATGTGTAATTTTTTTAGAAAAATTTATTATCGAATAAAAAACAACAAAACAACACATCCTTTGTTTAGAAATGATTTTCAATTCAATTTTAATTATTGCACCGGAATGCATTTTAAGTTTAAACATATTGATTATTTAATTAAAAACTTTGAAACAAATACACAGAAAACATTATTTTTTACGTTTTACCGGTACATGTTGTGAGTAGTGCTGACATTAATATCACTGGAAAAAATTAAAAAAAAAAACAGTTTTAATAGAATATAAAATATAATTATTGTTATCAGTACAAATGTCGTTTTAACGCTTTCGTGTTAAAATATTTTTATTCTAATTTGATTTTTAACACATTTTTTATGTAAATAATTTTGAAGTGCATTCGTAATTCATTGTAAGCAATCATTGTAATGATCAAACAAAATTCCGACGCAACATAATTTTACATACAACTCCGTATCTAAAATACGTTGCAGTATTCGGTCGCTTGATAGAATCTATTTTCTCTTCATGTTTTTTCTTATTCTCTGTTATTTTAATATAATAGTTCACATAGTTTTATTAAAACTTCATAAATTTTGTAAACAAAAATGTTTTTTCCTTGGAGCAGTGAAAAAAAAGAACAATTAAATAAGAATTTTTAACGTTACTGCCGTCGATTTCTGTTTTAGCATTTAAAACACAAGCTGATAAAAACTGTGCTTGGCCTTGACTATATAGAACTAATTTTTTCTCGATTTTTTTTATACTGTCTAGTAAATTGCTGTTTTAAAGTCTTCTTAAATAATGAATCATTTTAACTGATTTGCATATTGCTTTTTCGTGAGAATTTAATCATATAATAAGATTTGGTGCTAAATTTCTTTTAAATAAAAAAAGGAATGTAGAAAGTTTCATAGCAATTGGATTGATACCGACAGTTTTTAGTTAACAATTATAAATTTAAATTTATTCAAATTGCCATTGTGGTTTGGTCGTAAAAAAGTTTAGTTAATATAGATTTTTTTTTTCAAAATAGATAAACATCTCGGAAATAAGCAGAATAAAAGGGCGACCGCTGTTAACAGTTCAAATGCACAAAGAATCTGGCAACAATTTTAATTCGCTTAGTGAAGAAAAAAAAAGCCGTTGCAAAGTTTTTTTCTTTTTAAATTTAACTATTTAAAGCAAAACTTATAAATATTCTTAAAGTTCTGTCAAGTGACAAACTTATTTCCGTGATAGATAATACATGTATGGAAAGAACTTCAATTTGCTATTAAGTATGTTGCCAATGATAGTAGTCACATCCAAGTTGTACGTTTCAACTCTGTTTATCCGTGTCAAGAACCAATGAACTTTACAGAATGCAAAATATGAAAATAGGTTGTTTTTATAGAGCAAAAAGATTTTTACAATGCAACATAATCCCAGGTGATCAAAAGAGACTATCGATAAGAAAATTTGTGCCAATCTCCCCCAATAAAGATTAGAAATATTTTCAAAACGATTTAAAATTCATTATAATTTTATAAAAAATTAACAAATATCTAATACGAGCGGCTTCTTACAGCTAAAAATATTCCATAATTGCGGGAGAAGAATCCGAGATGGCAAAGGTGACATCTTAAGTTTGAGCTAAGGCCATGCCATTTACAACGACATGGAATACGTCGCGCTCAGACTCAAATTGACGATCAATTCATATATACAAATTAAAAATTATAAAATTATATACATATGAACTTTTTATACAAAAATTTAAATAATAATAATTTGAAAGCTTAAATTACAGAGTTTTAAGAGGGCTATCATTATACGGCTTCAAAAAATCTATCAGAAGTGGTATCTAAAATTTGGCTTCCAACTGAAAAACCACCAAAAATAAAATCAAAGGTGTGTTTCTGATTGAGCTGAAAATGGTGACGCAATATACAATGTACTAGATAAGGTTGAAAAAGACCAAACCTATGGCATATATAGACGTATGCCCAATTAGTGCTCTAAAGAAGCGAAATTTTCCTAATTAAAAAAGCGTAATCCAAATTCCGTTAATATCTCGACTAGGTCAAAAACCCTGTCCCAACGCAGGCAATCAACAGAGGTAATGTTCTAAGGTCTTATCTACTTCCTCTTATGCTCTACACGTTGTTTTATACCACAGTCCAATGCGATCTAGATGAGTTCTCATCTTCATGTGACTAGTTGTCACACAAAAAAAAAACATGGTTGTAGTAATCGTAATCAAAGAGCAAAATAATAATATTGACTTGAAATTATTTAGTTGAAACATATAATGGTTGCCAGTTATCGTTATTATGTTTAATTAAAATATAATGCAATAGTCATAGGTATTATTACTACAAATAATATTACCAATCTTTGCTCTTATCAGGGACAAATCATTTTTTTTTTGCTTTTATTTATATTGATTGTACTTACACGCAAAGAAAAAATATGGTTGTGGTAACCATAATCGAAGAGCAACATACTATGATTGAAGTGCATGATTATGTTTAAAACAAATAATGTTTACCAGTTAAAACTAATATGTTTAATTTAAGCATCATTCAATAATCATAAATATGATTACAATTGAAATCGACAATCTTTGCTTTTTTACGGCAAATTACTGTCTTTTGCTGCAACATACACATATTGATTGTACTTACCAATTTAATTGCAATTTTTATAACAAATTGTTTTTACATTTTCTCGTTTATTTTTAAATTTTCTTTAATTTTTCAAAATTTTTGTTCCTTTTTTTGACATCTCAAACTTTTAAAATAATAAAAATTTACTCAGCAAGAAGAAGATAAATTAAAATCAAATTATTATTAAAAAAATCATAGCTTGATTATTTTTTAATCATAGTGTTGTCTCACTTATTATTTAATGATTATTTTTGATTTTTAGTAATTTTGAATAATATGTAATTTTTGTCAAATTAATTTTTTTAAATCATACTATTTTTAAATGATAACCATTTTGAAATTTTTACGAAAAGTAATCATTAAATGATACAATTCAAACAAATGCTTGATTATCGTGACAAAATATATAATGAAATGAAGCAAAAATAACTATTACTTGTTTTCGACAACCAAATATTGTTTTAGAAAAAATAATATGACCGTCGTGATCATGTTGTAACCATGGTTTTTCTTTGCGTGTACCTTATAAACAACAATTTTTGATATTATTATTTTCTTATTTTTTATAGTTTATTTTTATAATTTTTTGAATTCTTTAAAACTTTTGTATATTTTTCTTCGCATGTCAAACTTTTTAAATAAGAAAAATTTATTTAATAAGAATTGTGAAAAAATATTATTAAAAGATATCATAGCTTGATTGAGTTGTAATCATACTAGTGTTTCGCACCACATTTAATAATTATTTTTAATTTTAAATTTTAATATAATGTTATTTTTGCTAAGATAACAAATTATTTTTGATATTATAATATTTTGTAAAACATACTATTTTTACCGGACAACCATAATTTAATGTAATAAAGTTTTAATGAAAAGTCATATTTAAATTACAAAACTCAAACAAGCGCTTGATTGTCGTGACGAAATAAATGATTAAACAAAGTGAAAATAACTATTACTTGTTTTCGATAACCAAATTATGTTACCGAGATTATAATATGACCGTGAACATGTAACTGTGGTTTTTCTTTGCGTGATTACACTAGTTAATCTACTAAGTATTGGTCTATTAAGTTTGAAAATCTCAACCAACCAGCTTTATTCTAAGGCGGGGAAAGTTGTTTTGTAGTTTTAAATTCACTTTTCAAATAAAATTTTTTTTTCTTATAAATATTTAGTAGACCCACTTAAGTGAATAATTTCAAGCAGCTGTTAATTTCTATTACCTTTCTCACAGCTAATGAAGATATATAATGGGAGTAAGCCTTAAAAATTATCTTAATATTATTCATTAAATACAATACAATATTATTTTATTAGGATTAAGATATTGGTCTACACCTTATTTACGACAACCTAATGACCGATCAGAATCTAAAAATTTACCACTCGCAACACAACATCATGCTGAAGTGTACGCTTTGCTAAGTTAAAATATTAAAACCAAACCGATCCTTACCAATAAAATACCTGTGTGGTATGAATTCGATCTGTGTAAACATTCCACTTAATACTTATTCACTTAATGACCCAATATTCTTCTGTCTTAGAGTTTAAAGCAGTCCACCTTCTGCCATCCGAAGCTTTATTTATTTTTTAACACTTTCACTTAAGATTTTACTTTGTTATTTGCTGCTTGATTTTTCTTCCCCGAAATTATTCATTTAAATTAACTTTCATTCGTTTCAAAAACAAGTTAGTTATAAATTATTTAAAGTGATTTGCATTTAAAACCATTTGTGCTTCATTAGTTGCCAAATAAATATTTTCAATTAATTTCACCCTCATTGAAAGACATTTTTAGCGTTTGTTTTTCTAAACATTTTCTTATTGACTACTTGTTTTCACAAATGTCTTTGATGTTTGCCACTTTGCTTCTGGTAGATCCTTACACATTGTTATTATTTACACTACATTTGCTACGTTCAGATAAGAACTAAACTTAGATGCGAAAAGGATTCTCAAGATATTTTAATGAACGATATTAAAAAAGGAAAATTAAGAAACTATTTTTTTTATTCACATTACGAAGTTTTCTATTAAAATTTAGAGTTAAATTATTTTTAAAAATTCTTAGAAAATTTTTGTTCACAAATGTTACACCAAATTTAAGAAAAAAAAACAAAGCTACTGTCTTAAAGCGTTAAAAGCTTTATATAAATTAAAATTTCATTTTAAACCATTTTAATAGTAAAATTAAAAGTTGTCCATTGACAAGTAAGAGCGCTATATTCGGCTGTGTTTAATTTTAATATACCATTCACGAAAGTGTAAATCCACAACTATAAGCATATACGTTTATGTAATTTGTGTGTGAAACAGATTTACACTTTATTGCTTAACAAACGAAAAATTTCGCATTACATACATTGGCACACATGAATAAGTATAAAAAAATAAAACAACTACAAAAACCCCACTCTTTTTTTTACCATCATGTATTCGAACACATACAAAATATACCAATTACAGCGCCAACTTACACATTTTTACCATCACGTAAGTAAAACACCGCCTGATTTTTTTTTATAGAATTTTGTTGTTGTTGCATTTATCTCAGCGAAAATTATCGAAAGCATTTCTGATAAATTTATAATACATACGAGTCCTTAGGATATATAGGGGCTTCATAATGTTGAATTCAACGCTCGCACGAACGAACAGACGGGCATATTGTAGAAATTGCAAACGAAATGACTAAAGCTAAGCTTTCTGCAAAGCTTTCATAAATCACTCCCATTTTATTTACCAACGACCGTACTAGATTTAAATTAACCAAGAGCTCAAAGCCCATAGCCTTAGACTACACTGTTTGTTCGTTTAGTAGGCTTCGGAGCTTTTCAAAGATGACACAATTTTTCGCCAAAAAAATAATTTGTAGGATTTTTTTACAGAACCTCCAGACGTTTTCTAAGTGACAATACATTAAGAAACAACATACTGTTTGGTAGGGAATTTAGTACGGCGTTATCATTAATCCGTACTCTTCAAAAAACAAAAATCTAGATGAGGCCATCACCATGGACGGCTTAAATATCAATAATATTTAGTTTTTTTTTTGCCAAATTGCATGGTATACGTTTTTAAATGTTAAATTTTTATATTTAAAGACATGCCCTTTCAAAAATCTTCATTACCAAAAAGCGCTTCCTAAATCGCTTACGTAGTGCTTACTTGCTTGCAAGAGCGCTTGTAGTTGGTCTCTATTTTGCAAGTTATAAGCGCTTAACTCATCCGTACTATGAGCAACTTAAAAAGGTAGCAGGAAGTAAGGGAGAAATATTCACTTATTTAGTTTGAACTGCTGTCGATTTATTTTTTAGGTTTGCCAACACTACTTCGCAAATGGCGACAAATTCAAATCTTCCATTAATTTTGGTTTTGTTCTATTTTTTTACTGCTAAAGTAATAAGCAAATAATTTAAGCATTTCCACTGCTTACAAAATTCAAAGATTTTTGATGGGTGGACCATTGAAAGTAAGCAAAAAATATATTTTAAATCTAACACAGTTTTTCATTTAAGCATCCACATGGTATGATTAAAAAACCCTTGAATTTATTTAGTTACATTTTTTTCTTATACCTAAAACAGTTTTAAATTTTAATGTGTAGCAATTAATAAATAAAAATATTTCTCATGACATTTTAATCAATAGTAACATGTTTTATAAATGTTCCTCTTTCGTTAACGTACATAATGAACAGACAAACTCTTGCTTTAAGAATAATTTTTTAAAAGGTAATTAAAATAAATTTACAAAAAAAAACATAAATAAGCTTGCAGAGCAAGTATGTCTGCTAAAGATATGGATACATACAATTGGTCAAAATTATAAATTGTAAAGGCCACTGATGCGGTTATCACTGCAATTATTTGTGAGACCTAATTAAGAATTTTTTCCAACTGACTAAGTGGAAAATTCATTGTTTTTTGTCCGTATTTTTTTTTTCTTTTTTGTTGTTCAGTAACACTTACATTTGCCTGCCGGTATAATTTTGTGTCGAGTTTTTTTTTTTTCCACCATTTCGGTCATACTTTTAATTGTATTTGCAAGAGTAAAAGTGTGTATGTGCATTTGTTTGTGTACTAAGGAAACCGACAAAC
Organism: Phyto melanocephala; assembly: GCA_941918925.1. Lineage (NCBI taxonomy): Eukaryota > Metazoa > Arthropoda > Insecta > Diptera > Rhinophoridae > Phyto > Phyto melanocephala. The sequence goes on from OW799234.1 coordinate 56,212,071, forward strand.
TCATTGAAATGTTTGTACATTTCACAGTGTATGTAGTTGTAATTGAATACCACATAGCCATACAACATACATGCTGTTAGCCAGCGAGCAAATTTTTGAAAACTAAGTAGGCACTGACGATGATGATTATAGGCTTGTAAAAGTTGAGCTACAAAAACAACGACAAAAAATACTAAATAAACGGCAACCCATATTGAGAATTTGTAAAAGTTATAATGCATCTACTAAAACAGGGCAGCACCTACAAATAGACATACAAACAATCAGCAACTTACATACGATCTTACCTACGTTGTACGTACCTTTATTCTATTGTGTTCCTAGTTTTCATACGAATAAAGAATTTTATCAAATGAAAAGTCAGTTTTAGAAGATTTTTCGATTTTATTAAATCCTGGTTTTGGATCATTTATTATTTATAGATTTCAAACTCATTTTAAATTTTATGAATATTGGGGAAAAATATTCAAACAAATTTAAAATGGTTGTGAAATTTTTTAAGTTAAAATTTTTTTACACAAAATTTTCTAAAATTAGATTTCAAATAAATTTTTTTTTTAAATATTAGCCTTAATCTAAGTTGTTAAAAACTGTAAATAGTTTTAAATTATTAGAACGATAACTTTTTGACAACTAACGTAAGTAAGTATTTTAAGAAACAAAATTAAATAAAAAAAGGTTTAAGCTATAGATAATGAAATTTTCTTAAGCTGTGTATTTACAAATTATTTAAGAAATTCTTAAAACTATCCCCGTACTTACATATGTACAGGGTCATAGCTGAACACATACCCACTTACAAATTTCCATTCACACCAATGCAGATGAAAAACAACATGAATCCTTTTCTTTTCTACTATATTTTTTTGTAATACATTTCTACGTCTATACACAGAACAAGTGCTTTGTATGTGTGTTTGTTTGCAAGTGTGTAAGAACAGTATTTCTAGAGTACATAACTGCTTCCACATTTTCATTAGTATTCACTTACTTACATGTGTGGAGCAGTAACAGGCTACACAGATGGGGCCTTTGGGAATGGAACAATTAGTATAAAAAGGTTTTCACTAATTGCTTTCACATTTAGGCAATTTAACATACACATGTGTACACTGTTTTGCGTAGATATTTAATACACACCTACAATCATACACTGACACCCTAAATAAGATTTTTGTTTTAATGTTTAAGAGTATTGGTGCTTTTTCTATGTATATAAAGGGTGGTGAAATTATAAGGACCGATGTTGATTTTAAATAAAACTAAAATTATTTAAGAAACTATTGTCATTTCTTTTTATTATGTTTTGCTGAAATTTAAATATTTTTCACAAATCTCCCGATTGTGGACGAATTTGAACGATTATGTTGACCAAAAGGATCACGAAGTGCACGAAATGCATTTTGATTTGAACGCTCATTTTCATAATAAGCCCGAATAACTTTAACGCGTTGCTTGATTGTGTATCTTTTAATGGTTCAAATTGAGTTAGTCTGAAATTGAGAAATGTCAAATGAAACGCAGAAAAAAACTTGACGTTTACCCTACGTTGCCACAAGCAAGTATTTACTTGCAAGTAGTGTATACGTATTACTAACGAAAATCAGGAGAAATGCCAAAAAAAAACACAAAAATTTTTTGAGTGGCTACACAGGACAGTGCAAGTTCATTTTTAAAATGTCGTCAACAAATTAACTTCAAACAAATTTAAAACAAATCGCGCTGCTTCAATTCGTAATTAAGTGTTGTCAATAGCCACTATTTAACGTTACCTTTAGGCATATAACTTTTTAATATATTTTTTTTTTATTAAAAATTGATATTTATATTAAAACCTTTATTTTAAATGAATATTTATAATTTTTCTTAATATTCTTCATACACATATATACATATTTATTCAAAAAATTAGCTGAATTATTTACCACAATTGTATATATATTAGAGAGTTAACAAAAAACTCAGTATAAGACAACACTGTTTTTCGGCTTGTCACTTTACTTACAGTTACGACCGTTGCCACATGCAAGTGCAAGTGCAAGTGAAAAAAAACCAATACACTAACACTTTTTTACTAATACAACCACAGTTTGGCAACCTGCGACTCAGCTTGCGAAGAAATTTTTAAGCAAGTAAATTTTTACAGTTACGGCAACTGTAACGTAACGTAACTGTAAAAATTTACTTGCTTAAAAATTTCTTCGCAAGCTGAGTCGCAGGTTGCCAAACTGTGGTTGTATTAGTAAAAAAGTGTTAGTGTATTGGTTTTTTTTCACTTGCACTTGCATGTGGCAACGGTAGGTTAGGTGTGGTGCACATTCAACATCGGCCCTTAAAAATTAACCACCCTTTGTATAAATAGAAAAAGCACCAATACTCTTACATTTAAAAATAAATACGATGTTAAACAACTTAAACTTGAGTTATTAGTTACAATTCGTTTAATATATCTTTAGGTGTTATTTTATTATTATAATTCAGTTTATGAGAGATTTAGGTTGTATAGCCTCAAATATTCATTAGTTTTTTTTTTGTTATAATCGGATTAATGGGCTATTAAGTAATGATTTATAATTTGAGGAAATCAGCATAAATTAATTAGCTAACAGAACATTTCTTGTCATATCATTTTCACTTAATTCTTCTTAAAGAGCTGTGACAGCATGAACATTTCTTTTGATTTCAAATTACCAAACGTAAACCAAAGAATTTTTAAAAGATTAAAAAAAAACATTTTATTTTTTTGAACTTGCTATTGTGAGTTTTTCAATAAAAATTGTAAAAATCTCAAAACATTAACTGAAAATTATTTAAAGTTAAAAAACAACGTATTTTGAATAATAACATAGTTAATTGTGTTCTACTAGCCAAACACTTTCATTTGATACTAATAATGTGCGGGTTAAAAGAGATAAGGCCATAATAACTATACTTAACCCATATTAAACTTCGATTTTAACTTTTTCATAGTTTACTGTGTTCTAATGATCACGCCATGATCCATTTGATATCAATATTGAGGGGGTTGAGGGGTACACTTTGAAATACTAGATTTAAAACAGCTATAAATTTACTGTACGCAATTTGGTAGTAGCGGATTTTAATTTTAGTCCTTATATCTTAGTTAGTTTCAAACCGGCTTGTTATTTTTTCCCAGAAATAATTTTAAAGACTACGGCTTGCAATTTGGCGTATTTATTATTTCCCAAAATAAAAGCGTTAGAAATTTAAAAAAAAAATATTTTTCCAAATAATTTTCGCATATGTTTTTGCCGATTAGTGACCAATATGCCCTTTAGGCATATGATATATATACTACCCAGCAAAATAACACATTACAAAATAATGAGTTGAAAGCACTAAAAAATAGTTATTCACTACTTACAATTTGGCATCTCAAAACATTATTTTAGTACTTACTACGCTCGCCTACAAATGGAAAATCAAATAAGTACTTTCCACTCTAGAGACTCGTATAAGTACTTATTACGGATGCTTGTAAATAAGTACTTAAATAAGTACTTATTATGATTTTAGTAACCTAAATAACCCATTAATATTATGGACTTACAAAAGTTGTTTGGTTCTTTTAAGGACGAAAATTCGGTTTGATTATTCTGCGATACGTTAATTTGAAATTTAAAAACGAGTGAAAATCTATAAATAATTCCATAAAGATAAGAGATAGAGAAAAATTCTGTTCAACTAAAATAAATACAATTTTGTTACACATCTTCTGGTGTTTAATTTTTGAAAATCGGATGACTGGTTCTCGAGTTAGGATGAAATATGCCTCCGTACCTAACTAATTTAGGGGGAAAATTTTGCCACGCGCATCAAAATCCATATAGTCCACATAGTTTTATTTAATGGGAGATTTTGCTGCTGAGTAGTGTTATCAGAATCTGAACGGCATTCTTACTCTTTTAATACCCGCCACCAAAAAAATGGTGGGGGTATATTCATTTTGTCATTCCGTTTGTAACACATCGAAATATCCATTTTAGACCCCATAAAGTATATATATTCTGAATCGGGATTTGATTTTATGACGATCTAGCTATGTCCGTCCGTCTCTTGAAAGCACGATAGAGGTCGCACCGAAAAAGCTATGGAGCTCAAATTTTGCCAGATTCTTTCTTTTGATCTATAACTCCTTTCCTAATGCATAGATTTAGGCAATTTTCGGGGAAAAATATTGTTTTTAAAGAATGAGATCAGTGAAACCTTAACACACATTTTTAATTCCACCTTTCTACATGCACAAAAAATATAACTGTTTATGATCAAGTTTGCATTTAAAAACTTGTCAAATTATGTGTACAAAATAATAGCATAATCGGATTATTAGTTTGTTTGAAAATGGATTCCGAAGAAAAAGTGTGTGAAAAAATAATAACAATTTTTTTATAAAATCCCAGTCGTACTTACAAATCTATTGCAAATGAGATAAAGGTGTCACGACAAACAGTTTCGCGTGTGATAAAAGTGTATAACGAACGTCGTAGTATTAAAAGGAAAGCTGGAAGTGGAGCTAAAAAATGTATAACTGACCCACAGTTAGCTTCAAAGATTGTTAGTCTTCTAAACCAAAATCCCAACCTCTCAAACCGTAAAGCCGCCTTAAAAGCAAACTGTTCCGATTTTTTTGTAAGGAAGGTTAAAAGATATGAAGGCCTTAAGTCCTACAAGGTTCAGAAAGTGCCAGACAGAAATTCGAAGAAAAACTTGGATGCAAAAAGTCGTGCCAAAGAACTGCTTAGAAATTTTATCAACAAATATGAGTGTTGTATTATGGATGATGAGACTTACGTTCTTGCCGACTTTTCTCAGCTCCCAGGGCGAAGTTATTATGTGGCCGATGGAAGAGGTAATGTCGATGACCAATTTAAGTTCCAAAAAAAGACAAAGTTTCCAAAGAAGTACTTAGTTTGGCAAGCTATATGCACGTGCGGAGAAAGAAGCAGTAAATTTATTACTACTGGGACTATCAACACTGATATTTACATCAAGGAGTGCTTGCAGAAGAGGTTGCTTCCATTCATACGAAAACACAATAAGTCAACATATTTTTGGCCCTACCTAGCGTCGTGTCATTATAGTAAATCTGCAGCAGAATGGTATGAAACAAATAATATAGTGGTAGTGCCAAAAGAAGCAAATCCACCTAATTGTCCAGAACTAAGGCCCATCGAACGTTACTGGGCTTTAGTCAAAAGAGTGCTGAAGGATACAAAACAAGTTGCTAATACTACTAAAATTTTTTCCCAGAAATGGTCTTATTCCAGCAATAAAGTTACTAAGGGTACCGTCAAAACCCTCATGGTCTCAATTCCGGAAAAGGTGAAACAGTTCATCAAAAAAAGCTGAATTTTTACAAAAAGCATTAATATTTGTTCGAAGGACACGGTTTTTTCGACCTGCTTTTGCATTACGCGCTATAACTCTCTTCCTAATATTCCGATATAGCCCATTTTCAATTTTGGGGTTATTTGCCGGGAATTTGAGTTATTTAATCTTTCCGATTTCCCGGGATTATTTTTCGGGATCGCGGGAAATAAAAAAAACAGATGTTTATATTGTTTATATTGAAATTTAATTATAATGATTTTATTTTTGATCTCATAGCTGAAGTACCTGTATTTTTGTTTTTTTGTGCTCATATGTATTCGATCTCGTATCTAGAGAATAATATTTTTTTCAATAAAAAAAATTTTTACTCAATTTATATTTTAAATTCAAGTTTCTTTATTAATTTTTATAGTTTGGAAGTGTTTCTTTTACATTATAAACTATTTTATGCTTCTTAATAAAAAGTTTCTTTTTATTAAAAAGAAATTTACTTTTTATTTGTTTTGCTGCGGGATCCCGGAATATTAAAAAATAAATCTCGCATATCAGGGAAACAAAAATTTTCGGGAAAAAAAACACTAGCTACAAAAGAACTGAAAACTGGTGGTGGGTATAAAAGCTTCGGCACAGCCGAATATAGTGCTCTTACTTGTTTATTTAAATATTTCTAAAGCACCTTATCAATTGTACTACCATTACATTGTTTTGCATATTCACATTCTGCCATAACCGCTTACTTAATAATAAATAACAACAATTGTGTGCTCTTCTTTTGTTTTTCGATTACAGTTATGACGGACACTATCACCGAAAGTTGGTTGTATTATGTTTTTGTTCTCTTAATGCTAATACCTGTTTATATGCTGTTTAAACTTTTAAAATTTTTTGGTTGGGAACTATTTGTAAACAATTAGCCAACAGCATTAAGTACCAATTGTAAAAGAAAACAAAAGCAACAAAATATTTACACGTGTGATGGCTGACTCTTAAAAACACACACAGCAAAATCCAAATAAAGGTAAGGTTACCTATTTTGCATATTATTTTAAAGTTTACAATAAATTTCAAAGTTTATTTACACATATTTTTTGTTACTGTTGATTTCGTTATTATTTTACTAATTTTGTTTTTCTTTTTTAACACAGAAGGTCATAAATTGTTATTTTTACGCACTGTTAAACCTCAAGCTTTTTTAATGTTTACAGATTCAGATCCAGTTCTTTTTTGTTAATAGTCATACGTATTTTATTACATTTTTAACAGCATATTTTATTCTACTTTTATTTTATTACATTTTATTATAGATATATTTTTTTAATGTTGTTTTTAGTTGCTGCATAATATTTCATTTTTTTTATTAACTTTATTAAAGATGTGTGCAAAATAAAAAAGATTAAACAAAATTTTATGTAATTTTGTTTATACGTTTCATAAAAGAATTCTTTCACTATTCGTAGGTATAATTTTTTTTTTGTAAAACAAATAATATTTAATTCTAGAGTTTTATTTTATTTAAAAACAAGTAAGAGCGCTATATTCGGCCGTGCCGAATCTTATATACCCTTCACAACGTGTAGTCATACAATAACAGTACTTTGTATCACCATTCATCCCATATGAAATACGTACATACATAAAAAAAACATACATATATTAAAACAACCCATTTTAAAATTATAACTTTACGTATGTATGTTAAAAAAAAATAAGAAAAAAATTAAAAAAAAAAATTAAAACAAGAGCGCTATATTCGGCCATACATACATACATACATAAAAATAAATAAAAAAAAATTTCAAAAAAAATTAAAAAAAAAATTTTAAAAAAAATTTTTTTTAAAAAATAATTAAAATATATATAATAAATATAAAACAAAAAAAAATTCAAAAAAAATTAAAAAAAAGAATTTATAAAAAAAAAATAATGAAAATAAAAATAAAAATAATATATTAAATAAAAAATAAAAAAAAATTGTTTGGCTCAGCTGGGATTCGATACCACGTTTTCTTTAACCAGTATACACGTTTGTATGTATGTATGTTGTTGTTGTAATGTTGTTTTTGTGAAAAATAAATCGAGGTGGTCGTGGGTTTTTGCTCATATCTCAGTTGTTTATGTACCGATGTTTCTGATTTTCAATACCGATCTACCCCCGAATATTTCTGATATTTTAATACCTCACCCGGGTCCAACCTATGTCGGGGGGCTTCAAAAAGTTGATTTCAACATACACACGGACAGACGGACAGACGGACAGACTGACAGCTTAATCGACTCCCCTATTCATAAGCTTTCAGAAAATATATACTTTATGGAGTCGGAAATGAAAATTGTAGAAATTTCACACGGAATGACAAACCTATATATACCCTTTTTCACTGTGTGAAGGGTATAAAAAGGTCTAATTTATACCGTGACGCTTAATTATCAAAGAATTTTCGATTTGTTTGTTGTGTTAGCTCCTTTTAGTACGTGACTTTCAAGATGACAATTTGAAGGCACAAATTTCTTCTTCAACACTCCTTTGTCATATAAACATTAACTATGCAAATTTCAAACTCTTTCGTTAAGCATGCTTTGTACTTACAAAGAGATAGAAATTTGTTTTGGATTTTCATTATATAATTCTTTTTCCAATTTTTAACACATTTCTGAACAATTAAATTAAAATTAATGTTTGAAACGAGAATAACAACAAATTCGGGGTAACCTAGATTTAATGTTAAACGCCATTTGACTTTATTATTTTTGATGCCAACTTTAATAATGAAATTTCACATGGTTGACAGTATTGAAGCCCTTTAATTTGATACAAGTTTTGTTGGGGTTGAAAGGGTTAAATTTTTAAATACTAAATTTGACCCAAATATAAAATTTATTGTACGCCCTTTTGTCGTGGTGGCTATCATAGATTTTAAATTGTTTTTAATGTGTATTCTTTTCTAATTGTCGAGCTATTTCCTTTGATAGCCAATTCACATTACGGGTTGTCTAGAAACTAAATAAAACTAATTTTCGACGTTATGTCTTTTGACTTTTGATGCATTTTGTTTTTACATTCGTACGGACATATTTTCAATAAAAGTAAGAAAAATTTATATTTTTAAAATAACCATTTTTCGAAGAACTTAAACACCCATCCTTATAAAAACCGTTCAATCTCTCTAGTTGAGCGTCAAATGTTGGAATTATGCGAACATTTCAAAATTTGTTTTCGTTAACTTTTTAAAAATGAAACTTTAAAGCTAAGAGAAAAATTAATCAATAACAAAGATTATAATATAATAAATATTTAACAAAAATAAAAATTAACCAAACCAAAATATTGAAAGAATGTTAGCTTAAAATGATTTATTGATTATACAATTTGGCCCAACCCCTAATGCACAATGTTAATTGTAAATAACACAAAAAGTATTCAGAGAATTATCTTAATATTTTTTATTATGATACAAGGATCTATGACAATTACATGTTTCACATGTCGGCTAAATTTTTGCCTTGGCTTCGGTGGCATACTTCTGTCCGATGGTCCTTATGTCTAATTGAGGTTCTTTAAGCTCTTAAATTGTTCTTGGCTTATTGAAGTACACTTTTTTTCTAACATCCCCAAAGAAAAAAGTTGAACGGTGTCAAATCACATGATCGTGGTGGCTAATTTCCATCGTAGCGATGTGAGTCAACACGGCTATTAAATTTCTCGTCCGAAAAAGCCATTTTATCGCTGGCTGTGTGTCTTGGCCGACCCCATTGTCGAAAAAGTACGGCCTAATGGCGCCGCCAGCCTATAAATCGCACAAAATAGTTACTCCTTGTGGATGCATCGGCGTTTCAACAATCTGCTTATTAACGTATCCACTTTATAAAAGGCTTCAACAATCATAACGTGTTGCTCAATTGTGTATCTCTCCATGGTTCAATTGTCAAACACTGAAGCAAAGAAATGTAAAATTCAGCTGAGCAAAAAACTTAATGTTAAAGTGTGTAAGTAACATTTGAAAATTTTATAAAATTTTTCAGGAAATACATTTTAAACAACTAAGTTCTCTAAAAAATATTGCATAAACACAAGCAATTAATACAACAAAGCAACTTTTTAAGAGGTGTTTTTTGTCAAGGCCAATTCGTACATCAGGGATGGAAAAGTTGTTATGTTAGGCTTAATTTAATAAAATTAAATTGAAAAGAAATGTGTGAAACACATTCCAAATTATGCAGAAGCAACAAATATACATACATTTGGTAACTTTCTTATCAAAGGAATACATTTAAGTTAATTGTTTCATACCGAAGCCAAAATCACATTTTCCTTCCTTGCATTAATAAATAAAATCAAGGCAAATTCAACCAATTTTTACAAAAAGTTTCCCCATCAGCTGGGCTCATAATTTCACCTGTATGAATTCGCCTTGAACACAAGTTTTATCAACCAAAATAAAAATAAAATTTCGTGTGAACACAAAACTCGGTAATACCCTGTTCAGACAGATATTCTTAATTGTTTCAATTTGGTGTTGATTGAGCAATTAAAATAAGTGTTCACACATACTCAATTTATCTCACTCCATTAGCAATTGATAGCTGTAAAAATACAATGTATTTTTACTAAATCAAATAATGCCTTCTCTTCAGTTTTTTTCCTGTTCATAAAATATATTTACAATTATATTTATATATATAAATATGTATTTGACTTTATTCAAACATTTAAATTAAATTTCCATCAACCATTTTCCATTTTCTTACTTTTTATTTTTTGTATATTAATTTGTTTGACATTATAAATGCCACCTATAGAATTTTATTCTCACTGAACATACTTCTCAAGAGTTGTATATCGAGTTTTGGACAATAAGTGAAACAATTTAGTATATATTGCTCAATATAAAAGAAATTTTTAGTATAGTAAATTGAGCTCAATAAAGGCCTTAACTCAATTTAAATTTTAATTGTCTCAATTAAGATGTATGTCTAAACATAGTATAAAGGCTCAAAAACGTATTATAGAAAAAAAAATTCCATTTTCAATAATATTTTAAACCTCAAATATTTAAAAAATAAAACCCAAGCTTGTGTTTGTATAAACCTTGTGCCAAAATATATCTGCAAAATTATAAATTAAAATTATTATTTTTTTATATATTTTGGTATCAATAGTTATAAGAAAATTGCTAAAGTATTACAATGTAGGTATTGGAAAATCCAGATTTTTGCATTTTATTACCCACGAGGAATATTTCATTTAATTTACAAATTTGTTTCCTTTTTGTTTGTTGTTGATTAGAAAGGTGCCATCATAAATTCATTTCATGTTTCATAATATTATTTGCTGTTTATATATTACAACAACTTTTGTCATAAAAACATCAAAAGTTTAAAAACTTTATTCGTGCATCTGAATTCGTACATATATGATGGGTTATCGGTTACCCTTCATCGAATTTGCTTTTTCGTTTCCTTCTATCCTCATTGTTTATTTAATGCTGTCTTTCAGTTTTTATTTGTTTTCTGTATCTTTAATTTAATTTAAGCTGTTTTTGATGTTTTTATTATTGTTCGTTGTTGTTAATATTTTTTTCTTCTCCCGGTAGTTTAATACTGCTTAAAACTTAACCATCCGTCGAAACCAACCTACATTCTTGTCATTTTATGCGATATAGAAAGACATGCGAGAGCAGGTTAAAAAGTAGTAAAATAAATTTTAAGGTTTTATTTAAGCTTAAAACGAAACTTTTTAACTGCTTCGATTTTAATTAAACTAAAATATTGGCCACTACTTATTAAAGTGATATCCGGATTTAAGTTGACAATAGAAAATAACTTTTTGAAAAAATTAGTTTTACCTGAATTTAATATTTACTTAAACGCACTTCGCTGGCTTTATACAAAATAATAATATAACATAACATACATATATAAACAATAGCCAAGTAAAAATAATTAAAAATGTAGGTTTATAAAATTAAACACACGTTTAGTTTATTTTTAATGAATACAACATTTATTGTTAAAAATTTAAGTAACGTCTTTGTGTTTCGTCGTCAAAACCTATTCTGTCTCTTGTTCTAAAAATGTTTGTTGCTCCGTCACAATTCGCCTGAAGTCATTCCCTTCATTACAATTATGTCAATACTCGTCCGTATCAAAGCACACAGAGTTGCTAAAAAGAGTGGCCACTTCTAGTTAAGCGTCCTGTGCCACCAATTCCAACAAAAATGGTGCCACAACACAACTTTAATTAACACTGAGCTCTTTGTTTTTGATTTTACTTCTTTATATCTATTTCCTATTTTAAAGAAGACACAAGTAAAGAGGGGTCTTATTAAGCGTTTTCTAAAATTTAATTTAAATAAAAAAAAATATGAATGAAATATCGATATTTTTTATTAGTTTTAAAGTCCTATCGATTATGTATGGAATATAAAATCGTGTAATTTAACAACGCAGCCTCAGTAGGTGGTGTTTCCCCGAAATGTCAAATTTGACTGTGACAGTGAATATGACTGTGGCACATAAATCAGGCTTAGGCAAGGTGGACTTTGAGGCCCGCTCCTGTTTATGGCATATTCGCATAAACTTGCGGCTTTAGAAAACCCTACAAAATATTCTTACGGGGACGAATCGCATGATATCAGATCGCGCATTTAAATTGCTTCCGTAGAATTTATAATGTACCATGAGCTGTTTAGAATATAGTGCGGTCCACACATCGAGGTATATCTTATCTAAGTTAGGCTTATGAAAGACGGTCACCATTGGCAATGATTGCCTGGCCAAAGTCATTTTAAAAGATATTGAAATGCAACATTCGCAAAGCGAGAACGACTGTTTTGAATTATCCTGCACAATTTTACAGACTGCGGCAATGTTTTCAGCAGATTTTGCATTTCATCGTCTTATGTGTGTTTATGTATCATTATTTTCGATACCAATGGACATGAAGTTGTTTGTCCACCACACTGCTTATTGTTCTCTCGGATAGATGATTATTGCGACTGAATCGTCAATTGTGGCTTAGCAAGACATGTTAAATAACTGGCAGTCAATATGACAAACGTAGCTTCAACAATATCGTCGCTATCAACTGTCAAAGTTAGGAAATCTATGTTTAAATACCCGTTAAAAAGAATAACCGATGCTGTATTATTTGTATTATTTTCATTATATATTATATTTCATATTGTATGTTAAAAAGTCTCATCATTTATTTGAGAATCATAAAAACCCTAAATTATAATAGTTAAGAATAATTTATAGCCAGCCCTCGTATGTCGTATGAAACTGAATCTATTTCTACTTTCATCCAGATGTGGCATTTCAAATAGCAAAATATTCTTGACAATAAATAAAAATGTTCGGATATATTATTGTGTGTTTTTATGTGTTGTTGTTGTTGCTGTTGCTATGGGTATTATTGTTATCTATCTTTTGATTTAGTTGTTCGCCAAATATGACAAGTAAAGCATGAAACTGAAAACCACGTATGGGATCTTTGACCCCAATGTTTAAATCTCTGAACAAATATTTACCCATTTTACCAATTATTCTTGAAAAAAAACACTATTTCTCTCCACTCTTTCTCTATGCACGGAAACACAATCCAATTACACACATACATTCAAGTAGGTTTTATTTCTATTTAACAGCCCCTCTTTGTATGTAGTTTTAACGCCTTTTAGTACCCTATAAGCAATAGAGTAGTCGACTACGAAAACAACGCACTTTAAGTTAACTTTTAAACTATCTACAAGGTAATTCAGAAGTTACCCAAATTAAAAACATTCATAAAGCTGGATTCACCCATAAAATTTTAGTTCAGAACAAATTTTTTTTATATTGAGTTTGATGTTTTACTTTTGAGAGAGAGAGAGATTATTTTGTTCAGAAAGATTTTTCTTGAATTGGTTTAATTTTAATTCTTGTTCAGAAGAAACTGAATTGGGATGCCACTATTTTTCAATATTTACATGAAAATTGAATTTGGTTGCCACATCACACAGTGTCAGTACATTTATTATACAAAAATAGTTTTTGCCGAAAATTAACAACTAAATGGAATTTAATGAAATAATTGCTCAAAAAATAATAGAAGAATTAAAAAAACCAGGAAGAGAATGTTTGTATGACATGAGTAATAGTGCATACAAAAATAATTATTTAAAACAGGGTTTATGGAATGAAATAGGAGCCGCCACTGGAATCGGTCGTAAGTACATTTTAGTTTATTTATACAATCATTTATTTACAAAAACCTAACCATAGGGTCATAATCGGTCGCAATAATACAATTTATATTTATTTATAATTGTTGTAGGAAACGAATGTCAAGTGCTGTGGAAAACTCTGCGCAGACGCTATAAAGCAGCCCTTAACAAAAATATTGGAAAAAGTGGAAGTGAACGTGTTTATGTAAAAGGCTTCTCCAGGATACTAATGACAGAAATGGATTATTTCCAAAATTTCTGGGAAGATAAAGAGTAAGTTCTTTAAATACATTATTTGACACATTACTATATATTTATATACATACATACATATTTTTATTTTAGTCGTACCGTAACTAATTATGCCGATTCAAATACGGAAAAAATTCACAAACTTTTTGAAGATATGGCCAGTGACCCTGATGTCACTGACTCATGTTACGACTACATTGATTTGGACAGCAGTCAGTCAACGTTAGCGACCACTAGCTCTGTCGCGCAGCAGCAAAGGAATAAAAGAAAACGTGTAACGGTTGATGACCATGATAATGAATTTAAAGAGTCTTTAAAAACTCTAAATAATCTGGCAGGAAAAATCTTAGAGGATACAAATGAAAAACGAGATCCGTTCTTTCTAGCCATGCAAGAAGAATTTTTAAAAGTTCCAGATAGTCGCAAAAATGCACTAAAATTAAAACTTATGGCCCTTATATTTGAGAATCAAGACCAATAACGTTTCCAATATTTGAAAATATGAAAATTCATTTTATTCTTAATTGAACAATATTTTTTATAAATTGAAAATTTTGTTTTCGGAAGTGCATAAACAACACAAAATGTAACTTGGGGCCATTACTAAAACCTAAAATTAGTAATTTTCAGCATTTTATCTGACACATACATAAATGGTTTTTGGTTATTACAAGTTAACATTAACTATATTAAGCTATATTAGCTTGTCAGTCAGTTTTAAGTTAATGTTACTTTGTAATAACCAAAAACCATTTATGTATGTGTCAGATAAAATGCTGAAAATTACTAATTTTAGGTTTTAGTAATGGCCCTAAGTTACATTTTGTGTTGTTTATGCACTTCCGAAAACAAAATTTTCAAATTTTTCTATTAATTTTTAAGTAAATAACCAAGTCTGTATTTTCTCAAAAGCCTTATATACAAGTCAATGAAATTGACTTTAAGTTATGTTTTAAACATAGATATTTTACATATATTATTTTTTATGGTTCATTTATTATTACTTATGTATGAATTCAAATTTAGTTTATTTTTAAATTAATTAGACGTATTGCAGCAGACTGAATTTAATATATGTACCTTTTTATTTTTTTTACACAATTACTTTAATTAAAGTTTTAAAAACAAAACTTTAAGTTTTTTTCCATTTATTGTAGCTTTTTTATAAACACTGTACAAGAATTGTTTTTATGTTGTTTCTTTTTTTTAATAATAAAATTAAATGCAATTAATTATAAAAAAATAAATTTAGTATTTATTACAATTAGTAAAATAATCTGCATACATTTTTCTTACTTCAATGGCTTTTTTAGAAGCTCTGTTCGAACCTATCCGACCTATACTTTTCAAGCCTTCATGAATTTGCTCTCGCCATGGTGCAGGAATGATAAGCCCTTCTTCATCTTCTCTGTCAACAAGTTCAACTTGCATATACCCTGACGATGTCCTATTCCTAAGAAAATTGTGTAAGCAAACTGTGGATTTTATGATGTTTATTACTGTTTCCTTGCTTGCAATTATTGGTTTCCGATAAATACGAAATCGATTGGCCAATATTCCAAATGCATTTTCAACAACTCGTCTGGATCTGGATAGGTTTTTATTGAAAATATCCTGTTCAAGCGGAAGATTGCCAGTACTGCGTCCGGGATACGGACGCATTAAATTTGTTCTTAGCGGAAAAGCTTCATCGCCAAGAAATACATACTCTGCTAATATATCGGTTCCAGACAAGTTGATTGGGTTAGGAAAATGCATATCTTCGGACTGCTCAATTATTGCTTTTCCAAACTTGCAATTCCGAAAAATTCCGCCATCACTATTGTGGCCTAAAGCTCCAATATCAACAAGCAAAAATTTGTAATTTGCATCAGCTACGGCCATTAAAACCAGACTGTGCGAGTGCTTATAATTGAACGTCAATGAATTGTGATTTGGTAGTGCCTAAAAATATAATTACATACATTACATTCATGTATGTATATATACATATATATAACAAAACATACTTGGATCACAACGTGCTTTCCATCTATGGCTCCTAAACAGTTGGGAAAACCCCAACGCTGCTCAAAATCGCTGGCAATGTTTTTCCACATACTTATTGATGGCGTTGGAAATACAAATTGCAATTTCTGCCATATTTTTTCCGTTGTTTCCTTTATTATTTGTGAAGTAGTCGATGCACCAATCCGGAAACCATAATATCCTGCTGACCTCATTGAATCACCGCTAGCCAAATATCTACAAGAATAAAGTATTGTATTTTTTAGATTATTTTATTAATATACATATGTACATACCTTAGTGTTAAGGACAATCTTTCTGCCTGCGTAATATGTTCATGTTTACGGATAGGCATTCTACGCAAATCAGGTCCTAATATTTCGAGGAGTTCTTGAAACGTGTTTGGATCCATACGGTGAAAATTTATAAAGGACTCCACGTCATTAAGTTGCATATCAGGAACCAATGTGTGAAATAAACCATGTGATCTTCTTTCTTTTAAGATTTTTCTCACTGCGACTCTTTTTATTTTCGATTTTTTTTTATAAATTTCTTTTGCAAACAAATTGACTTTATGCACTTCAATTAAAAATAATAATTTTAGTTTTCTTCTATCCGACATTTTCTTCACATATATTTTAATGAAATAATTTACGTTTGTATTTATTTACATAGTTTGCTAGCGGTGCTGCCACTTTGTACAACTGTTTGCATTTTTATATTATATGGCAGCTTTGTTTTTTCGGACAAATTTTCTTAAATGGGTGAATCGTTCTGCAGAAAACTCTCAGTAAAAAATGTTATTCTCCGGAAAAAATTTTGTTCAGAACGAATGGGTGAATCCACCTTAAGAGTTATTGCTTTGTTTACATATTTTTTTATTTTGCCCTGAGAACGGTATTTTTGCTTGTTTGTTTTTGTTTTTTATTTTATTTTGTTTTTTATTTTATTTTGTTTTTATACCCTTCACACAGTGAAAAAGGGTATATATAGGTTTGTCATTCCGTGTGAAATTTCTACAATTTTCATTTCCGACCCCATAAAGTATATATTTTCTGAAAGCTTATGAATAGGGAAGTCGATTAAGCTCTGTCAGTCTGTCCGTCTGTCCGTGTGTATGTTGAAATCAACTTTTTGAAGCCCCCCGACATCGCTTGGACCCGGGTGAGGTATTAAAATATCAGAGTAGATCGCTATTGAAAATCAGAAACATCGGTACATAAACAACTGAGACATGAGCAAAAACCCACGACCACCTCGATTTTTTTTTCACAAAAACAACATTACAACAACAACATACATACATACAAACGTGTATACTGGTTAGAGAAAACGTGGCATCGAATCCCAGCTGAGCCAAAAAAAAATTTTTTTTATATATTAAAAATTTTTTTTAAAATTTTTTTTTTTAAATTTTTTTTTTAAATTTTTTTTATTTTTTATATAATATATTATTTATATTTTTATTATTTTTTTTTAATTTTTTTTTATTTTTTTTTGTTTTACATTAATTATATATATTTTAATTATTTTTTTAAAATTTTTTTTTTTTAATATTTTTTTTTTTTTAATTTTTTTTTTTTTTAATTTTTTTTTTTTTTTTAATTTTTTTTTTAAATTTTTTTTTTTAAATTTTTTTTTTAAATTTTTTTTTTATTTTTTTTTTTGTAACATACATACGTAAATTTATAATTTTACAATGGGATGTTTTTTATATATGTGTTTTTTATATGTGTGTACGTATTTCATATGAGATGAATGGTGATACAAACTACTGTTATTGCATGACTACACGTTGTGAAGGGTATATAAGATTCGGTACGGCCGAATATAGCGCTCTTACTTGTTTTTTTTTGCAGTTATTTTGTCACATGTTTATAATTTTTAGCGGGAAATTAGTTAAGTTAAAGAAGTGAAGTCTGTGAAAATTAAAGAAATATAGAAGAATATGAATTATTGAAAAAAATAAATTATTTATATTTCTAAAATAAATGTGTTAAAAAAATTTAAAACCAATTTTTAAAATTATTTTAAATAAATTCAATTTATATTTTACATAAATACAACTTCATTTAAGCTAAAAACAAATGGGGTGACTTTTAACTAACTTTAAAGTAGCTAACTTTAAGTTAGCTGTAGAGTCATTCACAATTGGGCAATTGACTAATGCGTAGTACATCGCAATGTAAAATTGTCAGTAAGCCCCATTGAAAATAATCCAGGCATCAAGCACCACTAATTGCGAAAATGTTAACTTGAAGTTAGCAAAGTTGCTTATAGGGTAGTGACTGATTTTGTTTAAATAAATATGCCTTTATGATACACATAAAAGATAATTGTCCCTGTATTAACTTAAACTGATGTAGATTGTAGCTAGTCAAATTTACACGTTTTCCATGGTCTTTACAAAGTCAGATTTTAATACATTGCATGACTGTTTAAGTTCAAAATATTCTAGCCAAATCACTAGATTTGGGAAATTCTCCAGAATTGTTAGAAATTTTACAACACAATACATACAAATATGCAAACATATAAACCACCTGCTTTTAAAACATATTTTTAAATGCATGCAAATAAAAATACAAATACATTTTCAGGTATTTTAACAGTGCATGGGCTTGTGTGCCTTTTTTTAAATGTATCTACAATAGCCATTTTGAAAAAATTTTATTTTTTTTATTTTAAATACTGGCCCATGATTATTAAGTTCAAAGGTATTTATAGATTTATTATTTATTTTAATAAATGTTTTTAATTCCTTGTGGGCAAAGCAATTTCAAACTACATATTCAACAGAAACTCCAAATTAAAGAATAAATAAATAAAATTAAAATTCTCTTCGGAAAATACGGCGGCTTTTTACATTTTGCATCGAACATGCATTGGTAAACCAAAAACAAATTATTGCTTACACTGATAATATGTTTTACAAATTTAATATTTTATTAATATGTTTACTAAATAACGCATATATACGTTTATGCTTTCAATTACATTTTGTAAAATGAACTTTATTTTAGTTTTGTTTCATTTATCTTAAATGGGATGTTATTAACTAAATTCATATTGGGTATTTCGCTGTAAATCACATATTTAAAATAACGCACATTAAACGCTCTGCCATTTATTAAAAAAATATAAAAACAAATTTAAGCAAGTAATCCAGATACTATTAACTTTTGGTGACATTAAACATTTTCTGTATAAATATTGTAAATAGATATAAATAGAGCTTTTATTGAGATTTAAAATTAAAAATTAAAAAAAAAAACAAGCGAAAAGAAAAGAATGGAAATTCAGGCATATGTCTCTATTATCTCTATATATTGCCAAATCAACACAATTATACGTTTGGTTCGTATTTTGATGTAACTATATGTATACACTGAACTAAATTTTTCATTGAAAGCCAAATATTCGCAAAGATAAAACCAGTATAAACTATTTATATATTTCGTTTAATAGTTTTTAACTTTTTATATTTTTAATAAGGAGTATAATCGAAAATGCCGTTTTTTACGTTTCAATTTTTTTCGGAAGTAATATTAAATTTTTTTATCTAATGGGTGATTAAAGTAGAGATACTTTCTTCACATGTGTGTCGGGTCATGCTGTCATGTTACTTTTGCTTAGTATTATTTGTCATTTCATAATGGAAAGATTTGCGACTGAACAACGTTTACAAATCGTTCAAATTTATTACGAAAACTCACGTTCTGTGAGTAATGTGTTTCGTGCACTTCGCTCAACTTATGGTCAATATAATGGACCTACTGGGCGTACTATTTGCAACACCATCACCTATTTTGAGACCTAGCATTCATTATTGGATAATATTCGACCAATAGACCACGTCCAGCACGCTGTGAAGCAAATATCGCGGCCGTAGCCGAGAGTATACACGAAGACCGTGAAGAGTCGATTCGACGCCGTTCGCAGCAACTCGAACTGACGTATTGAACGACTTGGCGCATTTTACTTTAAGATCTTAAATTTAAAGCGTTCAAAATGTGCAAAAACTGAAGCCGCTCGACTTTTCCATCGCTTCGCTCTATGGGCTTTTGAAAAGTTCCATGAAGATCCGACGTTTTCGAGGAAAATTTTGTTCAGCGATGAGGCCCATTTCTGGCTCAATGGGTATGTAAACAACTAAAATTTTCGCATTTGGAACGAAGAGCAACCTGAAGAGATTCAAGAACTGCCACTTCATCCAGAAAAAACAACGGCTTGGTGTGGTTTGGGGGCCGGTGGAATCATCGCTCATATTTCTTTTAAATTGCTGCCGGTGCGAACGTAACCGTCAATGGCGACCGTTATCGTGCTATGATAACCGACTATGTGATGATTTCAGCAAGGCGGTGCCACTTCCCACGCATCGCATCAATCAATGGATTTATTGAGAGAACACTTCGGTGAGCACATAATTTTATGTTTTGGGCATGTCGATTGGCCACCAGGATCGTGTGATATTACACCAATAGACTTTTTCCTGTGGAAATATGTAAAGTCTAAAGTTTATGTGGACAAACCCGCTTCGATTCAGGCCTTGAATGAAAACATCATGCGTGTCATTCGCCAGTTACTAGTCGAAACGCTCGAACGAATCATCGAAAATTGGACTCAACGGATGGACCATCTGCGACGTAGCAACGGCCAACATTTGATAGACATAATCCTCAAAAAATAAATACCAAAGAATGTTCTTTCAAATAATAATAAACATTCCCCATTAAATTTGAATTTTCTGTGTTTTTTTCTTTAAAAAAGTAGGGAACGTCAAAATGGATCACGTTGTAGTTATCTTTAAAAAATATGTCTATTATTTTTTTTTTAATGACAACCTTGTATGTAGGTAGTAAGGCTGGTGCAAAGTTATCTTCATACCCTCATCTAGAGACCAATACCAATAAATTGTGAGTATAGGATAAAAAAGAAGAATAGAAAGAATAATAGAAGGAAAAATGGTGAAGAAGTGGACACCAAATCAATACAGAAAAGAGCTAAACCCTACAATCGACCTCTTCTCAGTCTCGTGTTACGAAACCAGATCACTCCTATTACGAATCCTATCAGACTCTCGAGTCCCCAGCCTGAATCATCCCCCAATTCGCCTAGCAATTTACTACCGAGCGATTTCAACCTGCCAACCATGTAGATTTGTAATGAGTTTGATCAAAATGAATGACAAAGAAGAAGTACGTGTTAAAATTATTAAAAATAATAAAAAAGACTTTATTCGGCTGTGCCAAATTTTTAATACCCACCACTAATTTTGTGTACTTTTATAGCTCAGAATTTATTATTTTTTTATTTACTGTAATCGCTATGGAATAATTTCTTTATACTAAAATATCTATTACTTTCTTTGTATAACTTCGATATGCTATTAAAATATTTTCGTAAATTAAGTCCTTTAATGAAATTGGGCGTTAAAGTAGCCGTGTCAATATAGTTTCTTCCAAAATTTTGTCCATACAAAAATAATATGAATTTAAGATAAAGCGTTACATGGGAGGATGGCGTTAAAGAGGGCGTGTCACTTTCATTTTCTGGCATAACAATGACATTGACTAGAACGCTATATGTACGAAATTTCTTAATCATACCTCTAATTTATTCTTCCAAAATCTTTATATATAGATTACCGATTTTACCCTCTTAAAGTACGAATTTTCAAAATCCCTTCTTAGCTATACATCGAAAGAGGAACCGATTGGCCAAATATCATGTCTCTAGCTCTTTGCGTTTAGGCCGTGCGATGATAAATCAGTCAGTCAGTCACGTTACTCTTTTATATATATAGATTAATCATATGAATTTGAGGTAAAGCGTTATATGGGAGCTTGGCGTGTCACTTGCATTTTCTGGCATAACAATGACATCGTCACAGCCGAATATGGTGCTCTTACTTGTTGGTTTTATCACCAGAAATTTTTCTATACAAAATTGTATCATCAGTCAAATTTTTGCATTCGCCAAGTTTTCTAAAGAAATGTTCACAAATTAAAATAAAACATTTCAATTCGCAATAACTATTAACTTAGAAACTTAACAAAACCTTAATACTCTTGATATCCCATATTATTAACACTTCACTTTTGATTATTGTTCTTCTTTTTTTGCAGTTTTCACCACTACATGACAGATATGAAAAACATACCTAGCTAAGGAATAACTTACAACACTATTAGCAGGACAACATCATAAAAAAGAAAAGTGCACAAAACCGGGTAGAATTTATGAGTGACATATATAGAAAAACCTTTTCCTTACTAGCATATCCTTTTAGTTCCTTTTAGTTTTATTCCTGCCATTGAAAAGACCAAAAAGTGACATCTAAACTAATGGTAAAGGAAACAGTTATTCAACTACAAAGTCATCGCCTTCATTATTATTATCATTACCAAAATTACAAGAGCTACAACATTAACTAATGGCAGTAGTATCTAAAGTATATCCAATATAAAAACCCTTTTTTTATATTCTTGTTTGTATTTGGCTCAAGGGATCCTTTTACAAATTACAAAAAAAAAAAAAAAAAAGAAACGGAGACAAACAAAATAGAACCATTCATAACCAAAACAACCAAGGAATAGGTTATAACTCCTCTCCTCTTGTAAAATAATGTATTATTTTTGTAAAGTCTGCTTTAACTAAGGCATGATGAAATCATTATGGAACTAATAACAAAAGCCACGTCATCATCACCAACGTAATAGTCGTCATAGTCACAAAGGAAAAAATACAAGAAACATCATAAATAGACACATGTAAAGTCCTTTATTTAATGAATTCGAAGCAAAAAATATTCTGTTTAAGCACAAAAATAAGATAATGATAAAAAAATGCCAGGCAAAATAAAACCTACAATCATTTTAAATAAAAACTAAAAATGAATGACAATTAAATTGAAATAAATTAAAGAATAAACAAAACATAGCCGTGATAAAATAAGATTTAAACATCAATCTCAATATTGCCACTAAAAACTTCAAATAAAAATAATATATTATATTCGGTGGCATATTCAAAGTTTATAATATTCCTACGCACGGACGTACATCCATACATACTAAATATGAATGTTTTTATATAATATATGTTTCAAAAAGCACATTAGCTGTAGGATCTTTTAGTTAAAGCTAGAATTTTTCCATTTAATTTCGCTTTTCCAACTCTCTATTTGTATATAAGTATAATTATTAAACGTGGAGTGTAAAATTTATATTTTCATTAAAAAGAACACACACACACACACAAATTCACTTTAAAGTTGTTTAGAATCCAGTATAAAATTAAAATCCTAATATAATCATCATGCGTCTGCCTTATCGCAATAAAAAGACCACTCTGTGGGTAATGTTTGCTATTGTTGTTGTCACAATGTTTTTATTTAAATTTACGGAATTACGTCCAATATGTTTCTTCAGGGACGAATCATCACCTGGAGGTTCAGTCGCTGGTCAAGCTGCCATGATGGTTAGAGGAGATCAGGTAAGCGTTAAAAAAATAAACACACATATATATATTAAATAAAGACTTATTCACGTATCCAATATAAATATTAATTAATGTTTTCTTTCTTTAACACTAACAAAAATCATCATTGGCTTACTAAAAGCGCTGGAAATGAATTAAAACAAGCTGTTTGAATGACAATAACAAAACTATTTTTTATTTTTGAATCTAGCTAAATTTGTATTTGTGTTATCCTAAGAGTAACCTTAGAGACATTAGTGTACTGACGGTTGTTGATATAGTTCTGTGATATCAGAAAACTCAACAATAACAAGTTAGGCCGTGCCGAATCTGATAATACCCTTTACCATCATGCACATAGGTATAATGACCAGACGTAGCTTATTCTAGATTTCAGATTTATTGTTATAGGCCATATTTTTATTATTTCCAACGGCATCTTGGATTTTGAATTCTTACATTTTTAACTGTATTCTACTGGTCAAGCCCTTTTACTTGATACCTTGTGGGAGATTTGATCTTCCACAATCATTTGATTTGATGGTTGGAGATCGGTAGAATTGTGCTTGCTAGAACGCTTGCCCAGTTCGTGCTATGGAAAACATTGCTGTTGTTCGAGATAGTGTGGCAGAAGTACCGCCAACCTCGACTCGTCGTGTCCAACAATTGAACATCTCACTAACATCACATTTGAATAAAGATATTAATTTACAGGCTAACAAATTTCAATTGACTCAAGATCTGAAGCCTACTGCCTATTTCAAGCGTCCTCAATACGGCGAATGGTTGGTTGAACAGACCGAAATGAATGGTGACTTTACAAAGAAAATTAACTTCAGTGATGAGGCACACTGTCCCCGCTGTTAATTCGTTAACAAGCAGAACTGCAGCAGTTGGGTAAATGAAAATTCGCGAGTGATTGTTAAAATATCGGTGCATTCACAAAGACGGACTGTTTGGTGCGGTTTAAAGGCTGGCGGCGTAATCGGGACGTATTTCTTCGAAATGCAACGGACTTTTTGTGGCCAGAAATCGTGAATATGTATCTGGACAATATGTAGTTCTAACAGGATGGTGCCACTTGCCACAGAGCCAACGAAACAATGCCTCTTTTGCACAAGAAAGATGATCGTGTTATCTTACGCCGTGGCAATGTTAATTGGCCGCCACGAACATGTTATTAGACACCGTTGAACTTCTTTCTGTGAAGACATTTAAAAGAAAAATTGTACGTCAATAATTCAAGAGCTAATGGAAGAAATAATTCGGCAAATTAATGACATTGAACCTTAATTATGTCTCAGTGACAATGAAAATATGGACCATTAGATAGAAGCATTTGGATCCTCCTGTTATATTAATAATTCTCTAAACACTTGCTGTTTTATTTTTAGTTAACTCTGTGCCTTTTGATTTGATCAACCTGTACCGATTTATTAAAATAAAATATACTATATAAAATGGATTTTCCAGCAAATTTACAAAATCTTAATTTTGTTATAATAATTTGTTTAGTACAGTTGACTCGCGGTAACAAAAACACTGCCTTACGTGAACACCGGATAACACGAACATAATTTTTTTTACACTGACTACTCTGTAGCGTAAACACAGTGAGAAAGCCTTATAACGTGAACAAATTTGTCGGTCATCCAAATATTTTTCATAAAAAGGGGTATCCCCGTAAATGATTGCACAGCTTTAGTTTAGTGCGCGCTGCTGATTTAGCATGATCTATTCTTAAGTTTTTCGTGAAAAATGTCACAAAAACTACCAAAATTCTAAAGTTAGCTTCTTGTAATTGGAAAGGCAAAAAATCCTCGCTCTTTTAAAAATTTTGAATCTCCTGTGGACTACAATTGCTCAAAATGAATGACAGCTGATATTTTTGAAAATTGGTTTAACTATTAATGGACGTTATTGGCTATTTAAATTCAACTTGGCAACGTCTTAAAAAGAAAACAAGAGCAAAATGCTGGTTGAGCATTTTTAGCTCTTTAGGAGATGAATACTGTGAAGAGGAAATCGCGTAGCTTTTTTGAGAGAAAGAATTTGTCCAGCAATTAAAATTTAAAAATTAAAAGATAATCCAAAAAAACGTAACACATTTTAATTTAATTTTAACGTACTTTTTTTCCTAACAAAACAATCCGAAACACAAAAAAATATATGAATTTGAGGTTAAATACATGTCTAATTTATTTGGAAATTTTAAAGAGTTACACCTTCGTCAACATGAACGACTTTGCAAACGTGAACACGCTCGGTTTTTAATAGTTCACGTTACCGCGAGTCTACTGTATTTTAAAGAGTTATAAGCGATTTAGGTTTCTACTAAAGCCTGTAGTACACGAAATGTAAAAACCCACATATTCATGATTTTCATTTGCATTTTTGAACTAAAACACATTTCGTTTAATATCAAAATCTTACCATATGCAGCCACTACGACTATTTTAAAAATGTAACGAAAGTGCTGAACATTTTAGTGTCGTCAGACCCACTTGTGGCTTTTTACGTTTCATGTACTATTGGCTTAACACACTCGTAAACCACATGTTTGGGACAAAACAAAAAATAAACAAAGTAATTTTTTAATATTTTATTTAAAGCTTTCTATTATAATTTATATTATGCCGTGATGTGAAAGGGCAGGTTTAAAGGGAAATATTAGCTATCCGGTACTAGCTGAGTGGATTGCAATTTCGAAACCAGCTATGATTTCATCTTCAGCACCCTTTGAACAAAACTACAAATGTTGTATGTAAATATCAACTATTTGATTCAAAATTTGGATAAAATTCAAAACTAAAAATTGTTTGTTCTAATTGATTTCATGTCTTCTCATGTATTCTTTTTTGGCACCGACTTTACCACAAGCTTCATGTTTTCCTTTAGCTTAAGGTGTTGCTAAAGAAATATTTGCAAGTATAGTTGCACTTTTGTAACAAGTTGACAACAATGTTTTCTTTATAAAAATTAATATGCAATAAGAGAGCTTTATGTGTTTGTTTAAAAAATAACAAAATAAATTGTGTAACAACTTAAAGTATTTTGTTTCCTTTTTCTGCTGCAAATTTGGTGTTGACTTTTTATGGGATTTACCTTTAAATTGATGCACCTTTTCCAGATCAAGCGATTTGTAGGATTTTGCGGAGTCCAGCAAAGTGGTCTGGGTTAAGCTACTTGAGATAATTCTTTGTAAATTCTAAATTCATTGCACATTTTTAATTAAGTTTAAATTTACAAAAAAATTCAACATTTTCGATTTGTTAAAAATCTTAAGATAAATATTGGATCTCTAGAAAATATTCAACGTGTAAAAATGTTTCTCTAATTTTTAAATTAGCAAAAATTGATGATAAAAGTTTTTCTTTTAATTATTTTTAACATAATTGCTTTTACCCACAATATTGTCTCAGCTTTTCAATGCCATTACATATATAGAGCCAAATTGACCTGCAAAAATTAACCGGCAACAATTTTATCCTTTAATTGCTCCTTTTATAGCATTTCTTATTTCTCTTTAAAATAGCTTTCATGTTTTAAGTTTTTCCATTTGACATTTTTTTGTGTTCAATGTGTGTACTTGTGCATACTTACATACTTATATTTATATAAATGCATTTATATATTTTGACTTTTAACTGCACTAATAAAAGCATGCAAACACACATGTACAAACTCTACCATAAACATACATGTGGTTCTTTCACCACTTTAATTTTATGTTTATTGTTGTTGTTGATGTCGTTGCTATACCCTCAATTTGACACACAACAAGAAAAAAATCATTTTTAAGTTACGAAAAAAAAAATCCTTTTAACATGAGTATGCGTTTAATAGACGTCAAGTCAGAAGATCAACTTAGAAAGGTAACCTTTCATGGCTTTTCCCAATATGACCTTAATATGCTCTGTGATTTTCATTATTTTTACGACTATCGTTTATGTGTTTGTGTGTGTAAATATGTATTGTATTACTTTTACTTTGTTGTCGTTGCTATAATACTGCAAAAGTTGTTAGTTTTCTTTTTTATTTTATTTTAGTCCTTTTTAAGCAAAATACTATTATATATTACAGTTTTTTTTATTATTACTACTATCCAGCATTATACCAACAAAATACGTAATATGTGCCATAATAAAGGTTCACATATAGTTCACAATAAATATAAAAGTAGAACAATTTCAACATGCTTATAGGTAAGTATGTGGCACACTCCTTAACTCTTTAATGTCCCATCCTTTTTTATTTATTTTTTTTTTTGCCCAAATCAAGTCAAGTAGAAACTTATAAACGACAAAAAGAAACTCAGTTTGGAAAAAAGCGTAAAGGTTTTATTTTGTTTGTGTATGACAAAAATAAGATGTGGGGCAAAAGTAGACATACAATGGTTTCTATCACAATTACACTAAACAGATTTTAAGGATATAAATAAGTTCAATCCGCTTTACTAAATCTAGTAAACTGTAATTTAAGTGGGGAGAGGATGTAATTTGAAAATTTGAAAAAAAAATCGAATTAATTGTTTAATTAATGCTTTAATATTTTATTCAAACTTTTATATATTAAATTTGACTGTAAATCATTTTTATTTTGGCTCAAATTCATTTATTCTATTATATTAATTTCCTAAAAATTTTCCAAATCAAATTAAATTGTAATCATCTTAGAATCTTTAAAAACTATTCCGATATTAGCCGAGTGGAATGCATTTTCGAAACCAGCTACGATTTCATAATCAGCAATCTTTATCGGTACACTCATATGTTAAATGAAATTGTATTTATGTTACAATTTAATAAAATTAGAATTAGGGAATCATAGAACCTATTTCAAAATTTGTCTTTTTTCTTCTCTTATCAAACGACATTTTTCTACATGTACATCCGTAATACATTTTGGTTATGCACATGTAGAAAAACGTCATTTGATAAGAGAAGCAAGAAGACAAATTTTAAAATATTTAATTAATGTTTTGACTTTAGCGGCAATATTTTAATTATTTTCCATTTCTAGATAATTTTTCTTTTCTTTTTGTTGAATATAAAATTTTCGATACAAAGTTTTCACAATTTTCTTCTTATATAGGAAGTTTACAATAAATTTTGTCACAAAAAAATTAAAAAAATAGGCGTCATGTTGTTTTACAGACGTCTGTCAAATTTCTTCTCTATTCTCTAGTGTTTGAAAGAAAATCATCATTGCACAAAAAAGGTCCAAAATGTAAATATTTCTTTTCAATTAAATTTTTTTCTTTTTATACCCTTTTCCTATGGTACCAGGAGTATAAAGAATGAGATCAGTGAAACCTTAACACCTTAACCTTAACACTTAAAAACTTGTCAAATTATGTGTACAAAATAATAGCATAATCGGATTATTAGTTTGTTTGAAAATGGATTCCGAAGAAAAAGTGCGTGAAAAAATAATAAACATTTTTTAAAAAAATCCCAGTCGTACTTACAAATCTATTGCAAATGAGATAAAGGTGTCACGACAAACAGTTTCGCGTGTGATAAAAGTGTATAACGAACGTCGTAGTATTAAAAGGAAAGCTGGAAGTGGAGCTAAAAAAGGTATAACTGACCCACAGTTAGCTTCAACGATTGTTAGACTTCTAAACCAAAATCCCAACCTCTCAAACCGTAAAGCCGCCTTAAAAGCAAACTGTTCCGATTTTTTTGTAAGGAAGGTTAAAAGATATGAAGGCCTTAAGTCCTACAAGGTTCAGAAAGTGCCAGACAGAAATTCGAAGAAAAACTTGGATGCAAAATGTCGTGCCAAAGAACTGCTTAGAAATTTTATCAACAAATATTAGTGTTGTATTATAGATGATGAGACTTACGTTCTTGCCGACTTTTCTCAGCTCCAAGGGCGAAGTTATTATGTGGCCGATGGAAGAGGTAATGTCGATGACCAATTTAAGTTCCAAAAAAAGACAAAGTTTCCAAAGAAGTACTTAGTTTGGCAAGCTATATGCACGTGCGGAGAAAGAAGCAGTAAATTTATTACTACTGGGACTATCAACACTGATATTTACATCAAGGAGTGCTTGCAGAAGAGGTTGCTTCCATTCATACGAAAACACAATAAGTCAACATATTTTTGGCCCGACATAGCGTCGTGTCATTATAGTAAATCTGCAGCAGAATGGTATGAAACAAATAATATAGTGGTAGTGCCAAAAGAAGCAAATCCACCTAATTGTCCAGAACTAAGGCCCATCGAACGTTACTGGGCTTTAGTCAAAAGAGTGCTGAAGGATACAAAACAAGTTGCTAATACTACTAAAATTTTTTCCCAGAAATGGTCTTATTCCAGCAATAAAGTTACTAAGGATACCATCAAAACCCTCATTGTCTCAATTCCGGAAAAGGTGAAACAGTTCATCAAAAAAAGCTGCATTTTTACAAAAAGCATTAATATTTTAATTTACTGTTATTTTATTGTTAAACCACGCTATTTTCATTAAAATGGATTAATTCGTTTCAAAGTTATTGCGTTTTATTCGTGTTAGGGTTTTATCGATCTCATTCTTTACTAAGACGTTCGTTATACACTTTTATCACACGCGAAACTGTTTGTCGTGACACCTTTGTCTCATTTGCAATAGATTTGTAAGTACGACTGGGATTTTTTAAAAAAATTGTTATTATTTTTTCACGCACTTTTTCTTCGGAATCCATTTTCAAACGAACTAATAATCCGATTATGCTATTATTTTGAACACATAATTTGACAAGTTTTTAAATGCAAACTTGATCATAAACAGTTATATTTTTTGTGCATGAAGAAAGGTGGAATTAAAAATGTGTGTTAAGGTTTCACTGATCTCATTCTTTAAATACATACATACTTTCTTTTTTAAATATCTTCTAATATATAATAGACTCCTGCACAATTCAACATTTTCTGTAAAAATGTCATTTTCAAAGATTTCATGCTTTGCTTTGCCATGCGAATTTAAACAAGGTGTTATAACATGTTATGCCGCCAACTCAAACATACTGTCTTAGCATGTCATTGCAACTTAGGCAAGCTGTTGTACGCTGTTATGTTTAATACCATGTCTTTCTTTGAATTCAAATAATAGAAATAAACAAGATTTCACAACTTTGAAAATCGTATTTTCGTATTTTTAATTCTAGCAATGTTTTTTGTTGAATTGTTAGTTTAGATTCATTCCTTGGAGTGTCAATTTACAAAAATTCAAATGAGTCCGCGTACTACTTTAGAGCAAAGAGAATTGGTTTTAAACCATTTCAAAAATTGCCACTCACAGCGAAAAATAGCTGAAATGGTTAACATGAATTCTTCTACGGTCCAAAAAATCATTGAGCGTTTCACACATGAAAATCGGGTTCATAATAAAGGCAGGAAGGCACCGAATTAATGAGCAGGACGAGCGTTATATTTTGCGGAGAATAAAGGCAAACCCAAAACCCAAAAAAAAACAGCCAAACCCGACACAAAACAAATTGTTTTTCACTGTTTCACTGTTAGAACTATGTACAGATTTAATAAAACTAAATTTACACTGTCTTTATATGTCTTTGTCAAACATGCATTTTCGGCATTGCATGAATTAGCAGCTGCATTATATGACACATGTTGCTATGTTGTATAGTGCAACAGTTGCAGGCCTTTAATATATAATGCTAAAAGAGTGAAAGAGATTTGAAGATCCAATATTCTGGGTAATAAGTCATTCTTCAGTAATAATAGAATTGATACAAAATTCTCTCAAAAAATGTTGAGAAAAAAAAAGTCAAATTAGAATTTCTTGTTGTTTAGTGTAATAAGTCAACGAAGCACTTTCTACGTAAAAAAAATAATATTAAAAACATTGCTTGGAAATTTAAGCTTGTAACAAATTCAACTAACCAAAAAGCTCAAAGTTAATGACCACAGGCAATGTCATTTGTTCGCTAAATATTTCAATTGTATCCTAGCACCCCAGTGCGAAGCCGCTAAGACATTAACGTTTATTTTATTTTTTGCCAGTGCAGATTTTATTTGCTTACCGTATTGCGTACATGGATATGCTTTAGTTTTTGTGCTTGTGAAAGCGTATTGCTCCTTTTTTTAACAGCTTGGAGCACATAAAGATGTAGATATTTTAAACCTTGCCTTAATACATCTGGTTTTATTCCACTTCACCACCGACTCTTTTATTAAAATCTCTATGATAAAAAAAAACAATTCTCTTTATGAATAACTAAAAAGACTTGTTATTAAACAGTGTTTCAAAATAAGCGTTTTAATTGAATTAAATATTCATAAGAAACAGTTCTTTTTGTAGAATTTCATTTGATTATTGAATTATATAATACGAGGAATGCGATTAAATCTGGAATAACAAAAAATGGGATAAATCGTTTTAACATATGCTTTCTCTTATTTTAATTTTGTAAAGGCCTTCTGAGTACAGTTGGCTTAATTCCGTTGATGCAGCGTTAAATTATTACCTTAAATTTCCAGCTAGTTCTGAGTTAGTTTTAATGGTTTTTGACTTGAAATAACCCCATTAAATACTCATTAGAGTACCGTTACAGCTACTGCTTAACAATTTTTATAAGTTTGGCTTAGAATGTAAATCCCTAGCCTTAAATCCCTACAAAAATGTATACCTTATCATTAACAATTGATCTAATATGCCTGCACTATTTGTTGTTAGTTTTTACTAACACTAAATAACAAACTGTTATTTAGCGTTGCCAACACTTAATTGCACTCTCTTTTTGTGCCCAATAAACTTAAAATTTTCAAAAATATAACACAAGCAGTAAATTAAAATCATTTATTCTTAAATTTGTATTAACAATTTTAAAATGATTTCGGCCATATGACTGTTTCAGCTGGTCTTGACGAATCGCATTGTGGGCGTTTAATTTCGGACAACTTTTTTGGGCATTGCTGGTCTTATGTCAGAATTAACCCTCCATGGCACCAATTTTTGCTGATTTATCAGCATAAGCTAGTGACTTCACGAGGCCCCAAAATAAATTATCTAAAGGTTTTAAAATGCCTAACCTTTTAGGCCGATCGACAGGTCCATTTCCCATAATTAAGTAAATTAATGGTAACCAAACTGATGTAGTCTATACTGATTTCAGTAAAGCCTTCGATAAGGTTAACCATGATTTATTGTTAGTGAAGCTCAAAAAATTAGGGTTTCCGGTTAACCTTTTAAAATGGATTAGTTCTTATTTAAAGGATCGGAGACAATGTGTTTTTTATAATGATTCTATATCAAAACATATTGAAGTAACTTCCGGAGTTCCTCAGGGAAGTCACCTCGGCCCCATCTTATTTTTATTGCTTATAAATGATCTTCCAAAGGCTATTCAATACAGCAATATTTTAATGTTTGCTGATGATGTTAAACTTTATTCATGGATTAGAACTGTTGGCGACTGTTTTTATCTCCAAGCTGATTTAAATAATTTTTTTAATTGGTGTACGGTAAATCTTATGGAATTGAATTTAACAAAATGCAAATCTATGACTTTCTGCAGATATTCACCGATTTCGAATGTTTACTCTCTAAATGGCTATAATTTGAATGTTGTTGATTCGTTTTTGGATCTTGGAATTCTCTTT
Organism: Phyto melanocephala; assembly: GCA_941918925.1. Classification (NCBI taxonomy): domain Eukaryota; kingdom Metazoa; phylum Arthropoda; class Insecta; order Diptera; family Rhinophoridae; genus Phyto; species Phyto melanocephala. Next base: position 56,244,977 of record OW799234.1, read on the forward strand.
GATGTAAAAATTAATTTCAACTCACATGTAATAATGACAGTAAATAAAGCTTATGGGGTATTAAGTTTCATAAAGCGTTGGGCGAAGGAATTTAATGATCCTTATGTAACAAAAAATCTATTCACGTCATTGGTAAGACCTTTACTGGAATATGGATCAGTAATTTGGGATCCCCAATATGATGTTTATATTTAAAAACTTGAATCAGTCCAAAAACAATTTTTGCTGTTCTGTCTTCGTAACCTTCGTTGGAATTCTAATACAAACTTACCGTCATACCGTAGTCGTTTACTACTCATTGCGCTCCCAACGTTACAAAGCCGAAGAATTGTTTCCAATATTGCATTTGTCATAAATATAATTCAAGGCAAAATTGATTCTACATATCTTCGACATAAAATATGCATCAATGTTCCTAATAGGCAGCTTAGATTTTATGAACCGTTATATGTACCATTTCATAGATCAAACTACATTAACTTTGATCCAATTAGAAGAATTTGTGCTGAGGTAAATAAGTTCTATGTTCACATTGACCTCTCAGATAATGTTGCTGTAACAAGTGGAAAGCTGATAAGATTTCTAAACTCAAATGCATACGTTTAATGTTGTTTTTATTTTTCTTTATTTTTGTAATTAAATTAAAAATGTTGCTCAACTGTAAATATTATTATGTTGATTAAATTAAATAAATAAAATAAAATAAAAAAAAAAAAAATAAAAGTTATCGCCAAATGTTGATTTCAATAAATCAAATGTGTCGGTCATCATATGGCACGTAGTGTTAAAACCGAATCAATGTCATCCATATTTGCAAACATTGAGTTCTCCGGCTTCATTTTTGAATAATAAGGACCGATGATGATTCGTGTAAATTTTAACAAAAAGCTAAATTTTTCTGGATGTAATGAAGTCTGTTGTGAATTGGTCTCACTCCATATGCGTTAATTTTGTTTAAGTACAAACATGTTAAAAACTTAAATGAGCCAATCACAATTTTGCGATAAAACATTTCCGCAATTTGATTAATGATTTTCAAAGTAAATTTGGGTAATTTGTTGTCATTGTTTAAGCGTCGATATATTCATTATGATCTATCAGAATATACTGATCATAAATGTAAAAAAATTATCGCAGTATAACAGTTTCGTATATTCTATCGGGCGTAGAAAAGCGCCCTTTAGTATATTTTTCCATAAATTCCCTATTTTGTGTATAGAATTTGTTTATTTTACCAATGAAGGTTTAACCTCTTAATCCATGATTTGTCCCATTAAAAAAACACAAATAACGAACTGTATATATAATAAAAATGTACCTATGCATATTCCTATACAATTAAGCAAAAATTTGTATGATACTTCGAAGCAACGTATTATGAAATACGTTCCAAATATGAGACATTGGCGAATATATGTAGGTATAGAAATCACAATCTTTTAACCCGCTCATAATACGTGCACTGTGAAAGAGTTTAAACCCTAAATTCAGAAAAAAAATGTGTCCTGTAATGTTATTATGGCAGTACTGAGATTCAATTTGTTGCACACAACAGCACACTTGAGAAGATTTTTCTCTAGTTTCGTATTACTGTTATTTTTCTCCTCACATTTCTTCTGCATTCTTTGTTTCCATTTTTTTTTTTTTTTTGTAATAGTATTTGTCTTGAATTTTGTTCTTTCTCTCATAAAAATACTTCTGTAAGTTTTATTGTGTGTGTGAACCTTAATACTTTCAAAAATTTAAGTTCTGGTGGAAGTGTGTACATATGTAGGTGCGTTTTTATACCCTTCACACAGTGAAAAAGGGTATATGTATATAGGTTTGTCATTCCGTGTGAAATTTCTACAATTTTCATTTCCGACCCCATAAAGTATATATTTTCTGAAAGCTTATGAATAGGGGAATCGATTAAGCTCTGTCCGTCTGACCGTCTGTCCGTGTGTATGTTGAAATCAACTTTTTGAAGCCCCTCGACATCGCTTGGACCCGGGTGAGGTATTAAAATATCAGAAATATTCGGGAGTAGATCGGTATTGAAAATCAGAAATATCAGTACATAAAGAACTGAGATATGAGCAAAACCCACGACCACCTCGATTTTTTCTCAAAAACAACATTACAACAACAACATACATACATACAAACGTGTATACTGGTAAGAAAACGTGGCATCGAATCCCAGCTGAGCCAAAAAAATTTTTTTTTATTTTTTATATATTTTTTTTTACTTTTTTTTATTTTTTTTATTTTTTATTTAATATATTATTTATATTTTTATTATTATTTTTTTTAATTTATTATATATATTTTATTTGTTTTTTTTTAATTTTTTTTTTAAATTTTTTTTTTTTTTTAACTTACATACGTAAATTTATAATTTTACAATGGGATGTTTTTATATAAATATGTATGTTTTTTATATGTTTGTACGTATTTCATATGGGATGAATGGTGATACAAACCACTGTTATTGCATGACTACACGTTGTGAAGGGTATGTAAGATTCGGCACGGCCGAGTATAGCGCTCTTACTTGTTTAGGAGTGTGATGGAGTTTTTTTTCTGTAGACTAAGGGTCTATAGCACTGTTGCCAACTTTTTCCCAAAAAATATCGCTAAAAATAAGTAGAAAAATAGCTAGAAAATAGCTAAAAATTAAAAATTATCAAAATTTTAGCGATAGATCGCTATTTATTTACTCTAGATTATCACTTTCATATGTAGCATTGTAATGTAGTCTCTTATTGCTGATTTAAATATATCGTAATTGAAGCTGTCGCATCGGCCACTTCAGCCAAGCTTAGAAATGTTAACACAATTTGTTGTTTTTCGGTTCTGAAAATAATTATTAAAATACCTTTATCAAATAGAATACTTATTTTAGATAAACATATGTACCACGTAGGTTTTTAGTTTTTTAAAAAACATGTCTAATAACTTGATGACACCAACGTCTAATACACTATACCTAGAACTAATATATCGTTCCATTAAGAGATGTATCACAAAAACATTTTTATTTATCGCTAAGCATTTGGTTCCATAAAAATTTTCGTTCGTTCGTTCGTTCTATTGAAATCTTTTTTATACAAATCACTAAGGTGATCAATTGAATTGACTGACGTATGTTGAGATATAAATGAAGCCGTCTTTTAATTTAAATTTTCTCCAATATAACCCTCTCACCAATGCAGATGACTTGTGTTTTTAATTGTACAATTTTGCAGACAGGGAGCACCTGCAACAAGATCCTTTTGTATCGTCTTGCACTACCCAGGACTTAAACTTAACCATGCACAAATTTTTGATTATATTAGTTTTTTTGCAATATTTCGAATCGGTTGCAAGAAATTTTTAAAAAGTTTTTTTTTTTTATAATTCACAAACTCATCCAAAGAAAGAAAGCAACGTTTATTTAACATCTACTTTTTACAATAAAATTATTCGAGCTATAAACTTTGCAAGATAAAAGTGGTTATTGAATTTTAATGTATGAGTTTTTTGGCTTTCAGATGCCAAAATCTGTAAAAAAAAAAGTGTCTTTAAAACACGTTAAGAACCATCATCGCAAAAATCACTAGATTTCCCGCTAATAGCTTAATCATATTTTCCCCCGAAAAAAATGTTTAAAAATCGCTAGATTTGACGAGAAAATAGCTGAAATAGTAACACTGGTCTACAGTAGTTTTTTAATAATTTAAATGGGTGGAAAGGGGATAAAAGAAAAATAAAAGAATTGAGATAAGAATAACTCTTTAGCAAACATTAATTCAATTTTGCTTTTTCTCTCCCTTCTTTTCTATTATTTATTCAACTGCCTTAAATATGTGTTGGCGTTTTTTTGTTATTTTTTTATTTTTTTTAGTTCACTTAGTATGCTACTCAGCTAAAAGCTACTATACACTGACTGAAATTGAATAAAGTAAAATGTGTATGAGTTTTAAAGCAGTGATGAAGTGATGGGAGATTCGTTTTAACTCTACTGCTAAAGCAGTTTGTTTATTCTGGTTGTTATCTGGCTTAAATTGAGAATTATTTGTATAGCTGCTTGATGTAGTATTTTTTACCTTTATTATGTCGAACACCAACACTTTTAAAAGATAAATTCCCTATTTAGTCGTTCTTCTTCCATAGCTTTATTTTTTCCCTTTGTTGTGCGAATAACTAACAACTTTGCTATTTGAATTATGTTCATTGTGTGTCCAGGGAGTACTCTAAAGACCAATAAGAAACGTGTCAATTTTGGCTTGTTTTTTTATATTCTTTGTGTTTTTTTCTTTTCTTTTTTTGAATTCCCAGCTGAAAATATGTATGTTTTTTTGTGAGTGAAAGTGATGTATATTGTTGCTGCTACTTCATTTTATTTCCGAAGAATGTATATTTTATTTTGCAGCTGATGGCACTTATTTAGTGCTAGTATTCACTATTAAAATTTATCTTATTTTGTCATGCTATTAGCTCAATCTATTTTATATACATACATATATTAAAAATATTTATTTTCCTTATAAAAATCAAAATAAACACAATCACATATATTTTTATTTATTTACAGAAATACGTTGAAGGAGACAATCAAAATGTTTATTCATACAACAGAGAAATGCCATTAATATTTATCGGTGGTGTTCCGAGATCAGGGACAACATTAATGAGAGCCATGTTAGATGCACATCCAGATGTCAGGTAAGTTAATAATTTTTTAAAAAATTATACAGGGGACAAATTTCGCATTCGATTACTGGCCAAACTAAGTTAAATCTTACTACAAAAAAAAAAATCAGAGGCTTTAGTCATCTTGCTATTTACACATATGTTGGCGCCTTGTGGCCACGAATCTCCTTAACTACACAAATCTTCGCCTTACCTAACAAACCTAAACAAGAGCATTAAACGTTAAACAGCGTTATAATTTTTCACATTTTTTATTATTGTAACAAAAACAATACACTTGCAAAACTCCTACGCTTGACGCTAAATGCTCTAGTTTAAGTTTGGTTGTAAAGGACATTCATATAGTGTTAGAGGTGGAAATAGATATTGGTCTTCAGTTTTTCGACATAAATGCAGTAGCGGAATGGGCATTTGCGCATGCGTTCCATTTTACTAGTATTGTTTCTCAGGTATAATGTCGGTTACTGCTGAGGGTATGATATATATATCTTTCTGGTCCGTCCTTACCTTACTTTTTATTGATTAGCCGTTTCATGTGATCTCTTACGCCGTTCTGATTGACCCACTTATCTTGAATCGTTTTTTGGAGTTTTTTTTTTGTTAGACTTTTTCAAAGTCTGTGAAGTATACATTAATTAATAATTAGGTTTTATCACACTTTTAAACAGTATCTTTATACAGGGTCTATCGTTGATGGTCTCTATTATCCTTCCTTCCGTCAGATTCTTTAGTCTGTTTGATATCATAATTATTCTTTCTAAAAGAGAGAAATGTGAGAAACAAAATGAGAAACGCAATATATTTCTTATACCGATGTAACTTTTTGTGCAGAAATTGACGATGTGTTCAGAAGGAAGAACATTTTCTCAAATTTCACTTAATTCTTTAGAAATGGAGTAAACAAACGTTTCGACAACATACTGTTCTTTTTGTTAAACTGTGTGTTTTTTTGTTCAATTTACTAAATGTCAGCAAGAGTTTCTCAAGATATCTCGGATATTTGGCATGCTTATGCATTCATTTTAACGCATATAATTAGGTACAAATTATTTTTGTTTTTGAGAGGCATTAAAAATCAATCCTTTTTCACTATTGACTTAGAAGTCCTGAATATGTGTTTCACTTTTGTCTGGAGCTAAGACCAGTGACACCTTTTTTGTACTCTTCAATTTGCTTTTCGCAAAAGCCCCATATCTCTCCACTTGTCTTAGTTCCCGACAATTGGGAGGATTGTCCTCTCGTGGTACAAAAGCTATGTTCTTGTTTTGGTACCACTTCAGAGCTTGCTTATCGTGGTTACATGATACCAAATATGGAAGATTTAAAAATTAGATGGTCAAACTGTTCCCATAAAGTGACTAAAACAAGTATCGAATCTCTGTTGAAAGGGTTCACAAAAAAGCTCCACAAGTTCATAAGTAGTTGTTATAACCTTAATAGTTATATCTTTCCTGTGATCTGTAATATGCTATATATTAATAGGCAAATCGATTTTTTGTTACGCAGTTTACGCTCGCACTATGCAACCGATCTTAATAAAAATCATACCACTTGAAAGAAATTTTTCTGTAGATGTGGAGTTAGAGTTCAGTGCATGAACAAAACATAGAGAGTATATTCCTACTACTATTGTAGTGTAACAATTTAAATTCCAGCTAAAAAGATGTTTTGTTGTTTTATTGTCTCTGTATTAGATTTGGTGGTCACAGTTTATTAGATTTGCTATATAAAAGAAAATCAAGTCATCGAAAAGTTTAATTTTTACCTTAAAAATCATCTACAAGTAGATTACGGTCGAATGGGTCGGCGGACTAGTTAGTTACTGCTACATTTTTAGTTTAGAAGTTGAGGTGCTGTTTCCGTTGTTTTTAAAAAAAATTAGATAATTCTTTCAAAAATTTTGTCTTTAAATATTTTCTACCAAAGCTTAAACCACAACTAATACAAAAAATCTAAAACAAACAACAATTATTCTCGTTATGCGAATCGCATAAACTTTATAATAAAAGATCAATAGATATTAATTTCCGTTAACAAAGAACTAAAAATTTAAACCAATTTTCCATTCTAATTAAACAAAAGTAAGATGAAAAAAAAACACATTGAAAATGAATATTGATGATAAAAAGGATGGAAATTGCAATTAATACTGAAATGTTGATAAAAACGTGTATGATGTGGGGTTAGTGAAAAAAGTTGAAAAACTATGTATTCAAACACACACATACATGTGTAAATTTTTTAGGTTATTCGAGTCAGCATGTATTTACGGGTCAAATGAAATGAATATTGTAACACATTTTTACACTCGCATACAATGCTTACAGTTTTTAAATTACTTAAACTATTGCCACTAATCTAATTAATTAAAATAAATTTTACGAAATAAATAAAAAAAATTCAAAAAGCATTGAAACAAAAATTTAGTCCAATTATTTAGACAAATTCTGGCAATCTTTTTAATTTTAGTTGAAAAAGTTCTACTACTATCCATATGGAATTATGTATTTCATAGGGAATCTACATACATATGTATGTATGTAGATGATAAAAACACAGCATTTTCTATTATATTTCAAGCAACTTTTATAATTTGCTTAATTGACACAAAAAATTTAACGTTGCATAGTTAAAGGCTGACAATTTAATGTTCTTTTTATGACATTTTTATAAAATGCTGCAAGCATAGCTTTAATTGGGAAGAGGTTGACGAAAGTTATAATTGCCGTTTAGTAAATTCAAAGAAATTTTAGTTAAATATTATTACTATAAATTTTTTTTGGTCGTTTAATTTAAAAGTATGGTAAAATTATTTTAAATTTAAATGATTACTAAAATATATTTTCATGATTACGAAAATATATTGAAATATTGTAATCAAAAAAAATATCCCCCGTTTAGATTAAAGACTTTTCTAATTGGAATTTCAATATTTAGGATAATAGGATTCGTGCACTGTATATGTATAAGATCAGGCATATCATTCAAAATGTTTATACTATTTTAAATTGATTTAATTAGGCAAATTATTATCAAATCAAAAAAAAAAAAAACGAGAATTAGCACAGAATCAATCAAACACCGAATTAACCCACAACTATTTCGAGTTCTTTTTCCACTCCCAGACATTTTTTGACTACTAATCGGCATCTCTTTTGAATCCCACGCTATTACAGGCGTATTCTCTGGACTTGAAAACGATTTCATATTGCGGACAATCCTACTCGCTCAGCTCTTTAAATCCCCAGCATCTTCGGTAGACTGAGGTCCCCATTAGCATTCCCACCTAATGTGTGCCTACCTGTGACCCTTAGTCTACCGCAATCATAGTCTCCGTAACCTTTTTAAGTACAAGGTCCAGGATTCTCCTACGCACAATCATTTGAATCATGCGCTCCATTATTATCTGAGTCTCGATAACCTCCTTATGTACGACGTCCAGGATTTTCCTATGTCACAGTCAGAGGTGTTCGTAACAAATATATGTTTACACGCAAAGAAAACCCATGTTTGCGACATGATCACGACGGTCATAATATAGTTTCTATAACAATATTTTTTGTATAAAACAAGTAATAATTATTTTTATTTTGTTTAATTTATTTCGTCCCAATAATCAAGTACTTGCTTGAGATTTTTCATTTTATGCTTACCTTAAATTAAATCTGCAATATGGTTGTCTTTTAAAAATAGTATGATATACAAAATCGTGACAGCAAAAATAGTAGCAGTAGTAGCAAAAATAACAATATATTTAAAAGCATTTAAAATAACAATTAACTGTTAGATGAAACAAAAGTATGATTACACAGCAATTAAGGTATGATTCTTTTTAATAATAATTAGTTTTCCATTGCTTTTCTTCTTGCTGAATAAAATTTATTATTTTAAAAGTTTGACATGTAAAAAAAAATAAAAAAAAAAATTTATAAAATTAAAGAACTTATTAAAATAAACGATAAAATATAAAATAACATTATTAAAAAAAATATGATTAAAAAGGTGCTTTGAAAACTAACAAACATTGTACGTTTCATTTGTATTTATGATAATTACATGATGCTTTAATTAAACATAATAATGATTACTGGCAACCATTGCATATTCTAACTACAATCATACATTTCAATTTTGTATATAGTATGTTGCTCTTTGTTTATGATTACCACAAACATGTTTTTTCTTTGCGTGTGTTTGGTGTAACGGAACTTAGAACTTAGAAGAAAAAGTTCAACAATAATAAAATAAAATAATAAATTAATAAAGGAAAATGTTTAATTTTAATAACGCGCTCTCTTCTTAATCCTTACGCCTTTATACCTTTTTTAATGGTGACATAAAATATGAATTAAATTGAACTTGACAGCAGGTTGCTAATGCAAAACACTACTTTCACACAAAACTATTTAAAAACTAATAGCATTATTATACCCTTCACACAAAAGTGAAAAGGGTATATAAAGGTTTGTCGTTTCGTGTAAAATTTCTACAATTTACATTTCCGACCCCATAAAGTATATATTTTCTGAAAGCTTATGAAGATAGAAATGTACTGAGCCCTATCCTTCTGTCGGTGTGTGTGTTGAAATCAACTTCTAGAAGCCCCCTGATATCGCCTAGACCCGCGAGAGGTATTAAAATATTAGAAATGTTCGGGAGCAGACCGGTATTAAAAATCAACATACAACACTTACATACAACCGTGGTATACTGGTCAGAGTGAACGGGCATCAAATCCCAGCTGATCCAAAAATATTATATTTTTTTATTTATTTTTTTTTTTGTCTTTTTTTATTTCTTTTTAACATACATACATATGTACATAAAATCAATTTATAATTTTACATTGGGATGTTTTTGTATATATATGTTTTTTATATGTATGTACGTATTTCATATTAATGAGATAAATGGTGATACAAACAATTGTTATTGCATTACTACGGCACGGCCGAATATAGCTTACTTGTTAGCTCTTACTTGTTTTTGTTAATGAAATTTGCATAATTAACATGTTTCAAAATAAATTTTGAATAATTTATTCCTAATTTTATTTATAAATACTATTTAAAAAATTCAATCCCTGGGAACATAAATCTTATAAGAAATTTTTAAATATAAAAATTGTATTACAATAATAATAGCATTATTTTACTATTAATAACATTATTTTCCTCATGTAAACTAAATCTAATCATTTTTAAAGAGTTTTTCCAAACATTACATTAATGTGAATGAGAATTAAAGCAACTAAAAATAATCTGACAAAATAAATACACACACACAAGCCCAAATAAAATATTTAAAGGAATTTCATATTTAAACTTTTTTCTTTTTCAAATGTACAAAGCAACAATAATACTATAATAATGAAAAGTAATAAATATTTAGAAAATAAAAACCAATAATATTGAACAATTCAAGTAACTTGAATTATTAAAAATTCAACAAAAATACCATGTTGTGACAGTTGCACAAATTTGTATTAAATTAAAGTAAAAAGCATTTAATAGGAAACATATGCAATATACATATATATTCTTTTACCAAGTATATTTTTTAATGGATCTACGCTATTTGGTTAAAAAACATAGCATAACAACAAAACAAAAATAAAGAGCTCCAAATCAAACACCTAGATAATTCTTTTTCACCCAAAAGCATACAGCAGCTTATACTTGTACAATATACATAGATGAATCGAAATGTAATGAAAATACAGAAAAAAGCACGTTTTTTAACTTTTTTGACAGAGGTTTTGGTTAAAAAATGAAAAAGAAATTTTAAGCCGCCTAAAGATACACATGGTTTTTTTAATCTATTTTTATATGATGCATCATGATGTTTGCATGGTTGTGTATGGGTGAGTTTGTTGCAATACTACATGAGGAGAGTACGTGTTGTGTGTTGTAAAAATGTGAATATATTTCACATATATTATCATGTGTGACACCACAAAACAAAACAAAAATTGTATTCACATTCATTTATTTGCATACAAACATAAAGGGTGAGCAATATTAAAAATGAAGATGATTCTAAAATTTCTTCATTTTTACCAAAATTTTTCTGTCAATAATGACTCCCTGTATACACCCTTTACTTAAATAAACATGTATACAAATTCCTATAAATGTGTGCGTTTATATTTGTTCATGATTGTATTTTATTGTTTGTTTCTATATTTAGTTGATGTGCATATCAGGGAATGACAACGATTACAACTTCGGATACACATTGAGTATTATTAGCAAAGCATGTATAAGTGCGTACGGTTACAGCTAAAAAAATTACTCTATCCGTACATAGTCGTTTGATGTTCGGCATAAGTATATACAAGTAACCGAAATCTAAGTATTTTTCGCATAAATACTCTATATTGTACACAGTACAACAAATTGGACTTAAGTACTTAAGTGTTATCGATTATCCGTAAAAAAAAGCGAGTAAAATGAGTAACCGTTTTTACAATTCAAGCGAGAGCATCAAGTAGAAATTTTGCATGCGTTTTGATTTAGTAAAAATGCACTTGCCTGGGTTATGAAAACAGCACAACCATTATGGTATAAACGCACACATACATAAACATTATTGTTATACATTTATTTGTTGTTTTTTTATAATCGTTTGTGTGTATACGGCTTAGCAGCCGTAGTTGCTAGCAGGGATGCCACAAAAATATTATTCCTAACAAATTTGTCAAAAAATGTACTAAAATCTACCAAAAACTTAAATGTTTGCACATAATTTTTCTAAATACTAACATTTATATTTAAAAAATAAAAACAATAATCAAATGGTAGTAAATGAATATAATTTACCAATTAATATATTAATAATTTATATATATTATTTAATTAGTATTTGAAAATATCCAAAATACAGTTTTGTTTACATCAATATTTAAAGAAAAAGTCAAAGTATATGCCACTACTTTGGTAATTTATTCGAATCATAATTAATTTCCTATATAAGTATTGATATAATTGGAATATATGTCCTGACTTAACTTTTATTTAGAATATATGGCTTAAGATATCAAAATTGAAGGCATTTCTACATATTTCCTTACAGCGTTTGTTTTCTTTATTTTGTAAAATATTTTCATTGACATTAAAAATTATCTACTATAAATTCATGTTTCAAGTTTATATGATAAACTATTTAACATGTAACTATTATAAAAAAAAAAAACGCTTAAATGGAAATATGATTTTTAATTAAAATGTTTATTGGCGAATTATTTGAACTTTGTGTTTTAACACTAAAAATATTGTTCTACAAAAACTTAAACATAACAAAGCAAACAAATTCACAAAATTAAAAAAATTTATACCATAAAAATATCCAGTTTAATTAAACTGGCATCCCTGGTTGCTAGATGAATTATGGACAGAGACATTTTTTTATGATTTTTAATTTAGGGGTTGATGAAACAACGACATGCGTTATTTTTTTAGCAATGCCCAGCGAGCATGTGGGATTTATTTTAAATTTATAAAAAAGAAAAAAATCTCATATTAAGATATATTTATTAGTTTTAACAGATATATTTGTTGTTTATTGTTTTTCTTATTAACTTTTTTTAGATATTTTAAGTCCGTCAAGAAAAAATTATATGGTTTTTGTTTGTTTTTCTTTATTAATTTTCCAAAAAACAAAAACAGAATATCGTTTTTTTCTGCGGGAAAATACTAATCAGATAATAGCATTATGTTTATTTACTTATAAATAACTATTTAGTGATGATTAAAACCTTTTAAAATTGATTTGTCTCGTTATACAGCTTAAAATATTAGCTTAGAATGTATAACACGGCATAATACTTTAATATTTGTGTTCTTGTTTGCTGGGTATCAGGTATTTTACAGAAATAATTACACTCTCTTTGTTGTGTTCCTATCCAGCGTTGTCAACTTTGGCTTTATGCAATATTATTTGTGCTTTTTAAAATTTTTGTCGCGCAAAAAATTTGAGTCAGTGCTCGATGTGATTTCTCAAATTCTTTAGTGCATTCTTTTTCTTATCGAAGTAAAAATACTAAATTCAAATAAAGAACAATTTTTGCAAGGTAAATTTCTTACGAAACAACGCAACAAAAATGATAAGAATTAATAATAGATAATGCTTTTGTTATAAAGATCCTTAGCTTACATTTAAAAAACTGTATAAATAGATTATATATTTTATATTATTATTAGTTATAATTTAAATATATATGTTTCTGATATCTTTTATGGTTAAACAAACAAAACTTTTTATAAAAGTAAAGAAAAGAATAATGATATGCATAAAACCAAAAGCTGTAATTATTTTTAAAGTAGCGATTATATGACCAACTGTGAAGTTAAAGTTACAACTTTAACTAAAAATTTATTATTATTATTAATGATATTATATGATATTATATATATTATATTATATTATGGTTCTAATAACGAAATTTATAATTTTATAAAATAAATAAAATCGAAAATTCAAAATTTTAAACTTTACGCATATTCTTAAAAATCAAACGTTTTTTCCTGTTATGATGTTTTTTGAATCTTAAAGTTGACAACACTTGTGATGTAATAGAACCTCTCACTTCACGATGAGAAGTAGATTTTTATACATAAAAAGCAGGGATGGAAAGGTTAATATCTGACTTTGAATACAATTTATGGTAATAATTATTCATACTCTCAAATCTCACTGTGTGAACACAAATTCCATTTCAAAATAAAGTTTTAAAAATGTTTCAATGAATGTTCCATTATGTGGTCCAGAACATAAAAACATTTACAGGTTTTTTCTGGCATTAATTTATTTGGGTCAGATAGGCTGTCATCACTACCTGTATAAGAGCACCCTTCTTAATGATGGATTTTCCTTGGAATTTGTGTTTTTTTTTCAATAATTAAGGTCAAAATTCTTACAGATTTTTTCCTAACAAAAAGCAATGTAAATACATACGTAATTATATAAATAGTAAATCAAAATAAAAAAAAAACATTGTTAAATACATATCTATTGCCAGTATCAATTCAACTAAATTTTCACTTTTATTTTCTTTAATTTTTACTTATCTTTTTCTGCTTTTATATCAAAATAATTTTTTTTAAGTTGATAAGCCATACAAATTTCAGGTATAACAGTTGCGTTTCTTAATACTAAAAATAAATAATAAATATAAGTAGATTTATTTTTATTTAAAGAAAACATTTTATTATTATGTGTTAGCTCGTTGCTAATTTAAATTAATAAGCAATATAAATTATGTTATATATATTTACTATACAAATAGTTCCAGCCCTGACCAATTTTCTTTTTGTTTGATAAAAAATGAAAGAGCAGAATAAAGCACTTTTACTTGTTTTTTACTTGTTTTTTTGTTCAAAAGTACTTATAAGTATGTCGCAATACTTATAAGTATTTTGCCAATACTTATAAGTATTTTGCCAATACTTATAAGTATTTTGCCAATACTTATAAGTAATTTGTTTTCGCACATGTATATCCGAATAATACGTATGTATAGAGAGTATTTTTGAAAATAAGTAATAAATATACTCGTAACCGTAGCAATTCATGCATGTACGAGTAGCTATTTTCTGTGATAAATGCATGGTTATACTTATAACCGAAAAAGATAAGTAAATATTCGAGTTATTTTTTTTTTTCGGATAACCGAAGTCAGACTCTGGTGCATATACCATGAGTAACTATTCACAAAACAACACCCTTAAATTCAAGTTTACAATGTGTAGTTTTAAAAGTATAAGCGACGTAGTCCATGGTTTTTAACAACCACCGGCCTTAACAAAAAATGCTTTTTTTGTAGTATGGTCTTTTTTTTTTTGCAAAAATCTTTTTCTTGTTTTTTGTCAAATAAAATTTTTATTGATAGTAGTCAGTTAAGGTGACATCTAAGGGATATTGTTTTTAGTTATTTTGTAATTTGTAGAAATTTATTGCATTTTAAAAATACGCAATTTATTGAAAATATCTGATTTCTGTTCTCATTTCTATTTTTATCAATTTTTTTTTTTCAAATATAGATTTCATCAAAAAAAAAAAAATTTTATAAAACAGACTTTATCACAATACATATGTATTCTTTTATTGGGCATATATTCGAAAATTTTAAAAACTAACAATAAACATTCGAGAAGACGACAAACTGTCTTAATAATTTCTTCTTCTTGGAAACAAAATTTTATTTTTTCTATTATATATTATAACATTTTTAAAATAGATTTTTTTAGAATATGTATCTAAAAAATTGCATAAATAGAGAATTTCCGAAATTTTTTTATTTTTTTAATTTAATTTAATTTTAACAAGTAAGAGTGCTATATTCGGCCATGCCGAATCTTATATACCCTTCACAACGTGTAGTCATGCAATAACAGTTGCTTGTATCACCATTCATCCCATATGAAATACGTACACGTATGTACGTTAAAAAAACGAAAAAAAAAAAAAATTTAAAAAAAAAAGGTAAAAAAAAATTTAAAAAAAAATTTAAAAAAAATTATTATATATATAATATACATATATAAAACAAAAAAAAAATACAAAAAAAACAAGTAAGAGTGCTATATTCGGCCATGCCGAATCTTATATACCCTTCACAACGTGTAGTCATGCAATAACAGTTGCTTGTATCACCATTCATCCCATATGAAATACGTACACGTATGTATGTTAAAAAAACGAAAAAAAAAAATTTAAAATAAATTTAAAAAAATTAAAAAAAAAAATATTATATATATAATATACATATATAAAACAAAAAAAAAAAAAATTAAAAAAAATAATAATAAAAATCTAAATAATATATTAAATAAAAAATAAAAAAAAAATAAAAAAAAATATTAAAAAAAAATTTTTAAAAATATTAAAAAAAATTTTTTTTGGCTCAGTTGGGATTCGATGCCACGTTTTCTCTAACCAGTATACACGTTTGTATGTATGTATGTTGTTGTTGTAATGTTGTTTTTGTAATGTTGTTTTTGTAATGTTGTTTTTGTGAAAAAAAAATCGAGGTGGTCGTGGGTTTTTGCTCATATCTCAGTTGTTTATGTACCGATGTTTCTGATTTTCAATACCGATCTACTCCCGAATATTTCTGATATTTTAATACCTTACCCGGGTCCAACCTATGTCGGGGGGCTTCAAAAAGTTGATTTCAACATACACACGGACAGACGGTCAGACGGACAGACTGACAGAGCTTAATCGACTCCCCTATTCATAAGCTTTCAGAAAATATATACTTTATGGGGTCGGTAATGAAAATTGTAGAAATTTCACACGGAATGACAAACCTATATATACCCTTTTTCACTGTGTGAAGGGTATAAAAATTATAATAAAAATATAAATAATATATTAAATAAAAAAAATAAAAAAAAAAATTAAAAAAAATTTTTAAAAAAATTAAAAAAAATTTTTTTTTGGCTCAGTTGGGATTCGATGCCACGTTTTCTCTAACCAGTATACACGTTTGTATGTATGTATGTTGTTGTTGTAATGTTGTTTTTGTGAAAAAAAATCGAGGTGGTCGTGGGTTTTTGCTCATATCTCAGTTGTTTATGTACCGATGTTTCTGATTTTCAATAGCGATCTACTCCCGAATATTTCTGATATTTTAATACCTTACCCGGGTCCAACCTATGTCGGGGGGCTTCAAAAAGTTGATTTCAACATACACACGGACAGACGGTCAGACGGACAGACTGACAGGGCTTAATCGACTCCCCTATTCATAAGCTTTCAGAAAATATATACTTTATGGGGTCGGAAATGAAAATTGTAGAAATTTCACACGGAATGACAAACCTATATATACCCTTTTTCACTGTGTGAAGGGTATAAAAAGAATGTTTTGAAGACAAGCTTGCAGTTCTGCCAGAATTTCCCGCACGAAATTTTTCTTGTAGGAAACTTTGTGTATATTTAAATAAATGACAAAAACAACATAGAAAGAATATAAGAATGTTAGAAGAGAATGCAAAAAATACGAAACTACTAAAAATGCTAAACTGAACGATTGTTAGAACATTAGTTCTTGTTTCAGTTGACGGGAAAAATAATATCATCCGATGGGCCAAATTTTCAATGACAATGTTGATGTTCAATTGTTGGGCACGATGATGAGTTGAGGTTGACTGCTGTTTTGCCGCACTATCTGCTTGTGCACTGTTTTGCTGAAATTTATATATTTTTTACAATTCTCGCGTTACTCGATTGTTGTATTTTTCCATGGTTCAAATTGAGTTAGTCTGAGATTGAGAAATGTCAAATGAAATGCAGAAAAAAACTTGACATTTAGGTGTGGTTTATATTCAACATCGGCCCTTAAATTTAACGATCCTTTAATAATAAAATAATTTCATTATAGGCTACAATTACAAACATACAACCAACATGAAAATTTTAAATTGTCAGCTGATTATTTGTTCTTTCCTGACTTTAAACTTCAGCTGTCAAAGGCCATACATTAAAAACAATTCTCTCTCTTTATTTCATTTGAAATGTCAAACTTCATATTTAAAAAAATGCTCTCCGAACTGCGGTGACGTAATAAATAAATATGCCTTGAGCAAATCCTTTTAGCATGACTATTTTGACAATGATACTGTCGAGAATTTTTAATTTGTGAGAAATTAATTTTCATTTTAATTTAGTAATATTGAATATTTTCTATAACTTTCTAAAGAATTAATCAGAAATTTATGGCACACTGTAAATTATTTTTTAAGTTTTTCATCTTATTCTGACTTTAAATTTTCTTAAATTGGTTTTTTATTATTTATAAAAAACTAAATTTTCTTGAGACAATGATATAATACACTGACAAAATAGATTTCTACCGACATTATCCAAGTGGATACACTCTTTTTATACCCTTCACACAGTGAAAAAGGGTATATATAGGTTTGTCATTCCGTGTGAAATTTCTACAATTTTCATTTCCGACCCCATAAAGTATATATTTTCTGAAAGCTTATGAACAGGGGAGTCGATTAAGCTCTGTCCGTCTGTCCGTGTGTATGTTGAAATTAACTTTTTGAAGCCCCCCGACATAGTTTGGACCTGGGTAAGGTATTAAAATATCAGAAATATTCGGGAGTAGATCGGTATTGAAAATCAGAAACATCGGTACATAAACAACTGAGATATGAGCAAGAACCCACGACCACCTCGATTTTTTTTCACAAAAACAACATTACAACAACAACATACATACATACAAACGTGTATACTGGTTAGAGAAAACGTGGCATCGAATCCCAGCTGAGCCAAAAAAATTTTTTTTAAATATTTTTTTTTATTTTTTATTTAATACTAGCCAAACCCGGCGCGCGTTGCTACGCCCCTTAATGAATCGAAATGCATTCTAATTTTTAATTGAATATCAAGTGCAAAAACCTAAAAATTATATTTTTTTTTATGGGCGTGGCATTGCCCACTTTTCTAATCACGAAATTGTAAAGTCATAACAGCTCAATTTGTGTACAAAGTTTCAGAAATATCGGACCAGTGCAAGTTCCTAAAAATTATAATTGCTTTTATGGGCGTGGCGCTGCCCACTTTTCTGATCACGAAATTATTTAGCCATGACAGCTCAATATGTGTGCAAAGTTTCAGAAAAATCGGTCTGGTGCAAGTACCTCAAATTTATAACCTTTTTTTATGGGCGTGGCCCTGCCCACTTTTTTAATCACGAAATTTTATGGTTATGACAGCTTAGTATGTGTGCAAAGTTTCAGAAAAATCGGTCCAGTGCAAGTACCTCAAAATTAAAACTTTTTTAGGGGCGTGGCCCCGCCCACTTTTCTTATCACGAAATTATTTAGTCATGACAGCTCGATATGTGTGCAAAGTTTCAGAAAAATCGGTCAAGTGCAAGTAGCTAAAACTGATAACTAATTTTTATGGGCGTGGCCCCGCCCACTTTTTTCTACCCATAAACACTCCCTAATATGTGTCCAACTCCTTGCCAAAGTTTGAGTCCGATCGTTTTTACAGTTTCGGAGTCTATAGCTAACACACACACACACAGAGTTTCACTTTTATATATATAGATATTATTTATATTTTTATTATTATTTTTTTTTGATTTTTTAAATTTTTTTTTAATTGTTTTTTTTTTATTTTTTTTTTTGTTTTATATATATTATATACTAGCCAAACCCGGCGCGCGTTGCTACGCCCCTTAATAAATCGAAATGCATTCTTAATTTTAATTGAATATCAAGTGCAAAAACCTAAAAATTATAATTTTTTATGGGCGTGGCATTGCCCACTTTTCTAATCACGAAATTCTAAAGTCATAACAGCTCAATATGTGTGCAAAGTTTCAGAATAATCGGTCCAGTGCAAGTACCTCAAAATCATACCTTTTTTTATTGGCGTGGCACTGCCCATTTTTTTAATCACGAAATTATTTAGTCATGACAGCTCGATATGTGTGCAAAGTTTCAGAAAAATCGGTCCGGTGCAAGTACCTCAAAATTATAACCTTTTTTTATGGGCGTGCCCACTTTTCTAATCACGAAAATATATGGTTATGACAGCTTAGTATGTGTGCAAAGTTTCAGAAAAATCGGTCCAGTGCGAGTACCTTAATATTAAAACTTTTTTAGGGGCGTGGCCCCGCCCACTTTTCTTATCACGAAATTATTAAGTCATGACAGCTCGATATGTGTGCAAAGTTTCAGAAAAATCGGTCGAGTGCAAGTAGCTAAAACTGATAACTAATTTTTTATGGGCGTGGCCCCGCCCACTTTTTTCCACCCATAAACACTCCCTGGTATGTGTACAACAACTTGCCAAAGTTTGAGTCCGATCGGTTTTACAGTTTCGGAGTCTATAGCTAACACACACACACACACACACACACACAGAGTTTCACTTTTATATATATAGATATAATATTTTTTTTTTAAATTTTTTTTTAAATTTTTTTAAAATTTTTTTTTTTTTTAATTTTTTTTAAATTTTTTTTTTCGTTTTTTTAATATACATACGTGAATTTGTAACTTTACAATGGGATGTTTTTATATATGTATTTTCATAAGGGATGAATGGTGACTACTGTTATTGCATGACTACACGTTGTGAAACGTATATAAGATTCGGCACGGCCGAATATAGCGCTCTTACTTGTTGTCATTAAAATGATGGTTAAACAAAAAAAAAAATGAAAACAAAAAGAGGAAAAAAATAAAAACTGTAAAAGGCTTCAGTTATCACTCGTTTATGGTAGGAAATATTAATAGCGATTATATTTAGATGCAAAGAAAACTAAATTATATTGGACGGAATCACTATGTCTGTGCAAAAAAAGTTGTATAAAAACCTGTGTACTAATAGTTGGAAAAGTATATTTACTTTGTATGGACTTATCGCTGTCTACTTTTCTTATGATTAAATTTTATTGCTATTGAAACCTTTTATGATTGCAAGTTTCTTAAAAATCGATTTATTAGAAGTATTTTAAAACGAATATTTGCTTTGCATTCCCCTGAAAATTTTACAAATATCTTTGATTTTTTACAAATTTTTTAATTAGAAATCGTTAAAAAAATTACTTTATATTTGCGTGGCACTACCAACTTCTATAACCACTAATTGTACGGCAACTCTTTGTGTGTGTAAAAGTTTTTAAAAAAATATGTCTTTTGTATGGGCGTGGCCTAAGTTCTTCGGCTACAAACACGACTAGCAGTCCATTGAATTTATAGTCGGTTCTTTAGAAAACGAAAAACGAAAAAATTTCTTCGGAATGATACCACATCAAGTTTTCAAAGTGGATATGCTATTTTGAATGATTTAAAAAAAAATGTATATTAAAAAGCTAAGTGAAAATGTAATATCAGAAGGCATGTTTGATTATTGCAATGATTTTTTAAGCATTTAGTTAATATTTATACATAAACATTAAAATTTTATAAACTTGTTAAAAAAAAACAAAACAAACTATGTATCTTTCAATCAAGGTATTGCCACATTATTTTTTTGTGCAAACCACTAATTTTTTTGAACAAAAATATATAAAGTATACCATATGAAGGAGTGGAAACGCAAAGGATTAGAAAAGCAAAATAAAAATCTTTTTACGTTACATTTAAGAGATTTTAAAATTTTTGAGAATTATTAAAATCGTTCGGAATCTGAAGAACCTAAAACAAAGTCTATCGGAATCCTACATACGGAATCAAAACCAGTTCGATCGGAATGTGTGACATGACGTATGTATAATTTTTGCAAAAATCGATGCAGTATTTTTTGAGTTAATTGATTACGTACACAAACTTCTTTAATATTTACTTTGTATATGTATGTCTGTGTAGGATTTCTCTTTATTTCTTAACACAACTCTTTCATGCGGTTTAACTATATTAGAAAAAAATGTAAACGCTTTATTTAAAAAAAAGGGAATAAACTTTTTAACTTTTTTCAAACTCCTAATTCTTTCAACTAATTAGTACTTACTGTAGGGCTTAGAACTGTCTGTATTTTATCCATGGTCTAATTAAGTTTGTTTTAAACTCTTTTCACATTAACACTTAAAATAACATGTATAGATGTGTGTATGTATGCTTGCTTTAATGCTGACTGCTGATTACAAAAAATTCATAGAAACAAACAAAATTTCCTTTAATCCTTAAAGTATACTTTGAACTTTCTTTCACATGCACACATACGCAACCACACCCTCATGCAAGTTTTATATTTTAGTAGTGTCTGCTATACAGTCTTCTTTCTTTGACTGTTAATTACACCACTATTCGTTTGTAGGCAAGTGGACTTCAAAAAATTTCTTTCTAAAAAGACACTAAGCGTAACAAAGTAAAGTTCAAAATTAACAATAAATATTTTTTTATATCTTAGAAACAGCCACCGTTGGTGAAAACGGTCTACAGCTCTGTAAATGATCTCTCTGTAATTTAAGAACAACATACTATGATTGAATTGTATGATTGTGGTTAAGAGATATTTATAATATTTTAATTAAAGTATCATGCAATAATAATATTATTACTACAAATGAAATTTTATACTAATTATATTGGGTGAATCATTTTTTTTTTTTTTTTTTGACAAATCACACGTGACTCATATCAAACTGCTTTGTCATTTTTGTTCAGTATCGTTTGACAAGTCAGCATTGACAGATTACAACACAACTGCATCTCCAAATTGTTCAGCAGTATTTAAAAAACAGGTTTCTATGTGAAAAGCTTTTCCGGTTTTTTATCGCTTTTTTTTGTGAGCTACCATTATATCCATTAAAAATAACTGTGTGGTGTGGTTATTTAAAAAAATGCTAATCAGATTGTTACCGTCAATGGTAAAAGTTATCGCACCATGTTAAGACTCATGCCTATATTCTCGGTGAGCACTCGTTATAACAAGACGGCGCTAGGAGCTATACAGCGTATAAAACAAAGGACTTATTAATAAATCATTTTGCTGAGTACTTCTATTCACGTCTTGCAACGGTAAATTGACACGTAGATCTACCAAAATTACAATTTTAGAGTATTTTCTCTTGGGATATGTAAAGTCAGGAATAAGCCAGCTACGATTGAGGCTTTGGAATTCAACATTACTTGTGATGTGCTCGAACGCATCGCAAAAACTGGACCTTTCGGATGGACCAATTCAGTCCTGATATTTACAGAATATCATTTTCAAGCATTTACATTTATTTATTTTAATACCCACCACCACAACAAAAGGTTTAGGCGTCTAGTAATTTTGTCATTCCGTTTGTAACACATCAAAATATTCATTTAAGGCCCCTTAAAGTAAATATTTTCTAAACCGTGGTTTCATATTAGGACGATCTAGTTATTTCCGTCCGTCTATGTTAAAATCACGTGGAGCTCGAACAGAAAAAACTGTTCATCAGAAATGTTTGGTATTGAAAATGGCCTAATTCATTGTATTACGATTGCATCTATATTCAATGACGTAAAGTGATACAATATTACAAGTAAATTTTTTTAATTAAAAAAAGTATCTGTATATATATCAAAATGTACGAAAATTTACTCCGCACATTGTATTTTTCAGTCTATTTAAAATTTGAGCAGTCATAAAAACGACGAAATAAAAATTTAAAACATTAATAAAACCGACAGAATTAAAAGTATGTTTTTAAAGGCTTTTGGTGAATATTATTTTAATATTAGAAAATAAGGTTAACACACCTATTTTTACGCCCACCACCCATATAATGACTACTTAAATTCATGTAATTTCTCTATAGACAAATATTTTAGAAAAAAATAAGTGACCCAATGTTTAAATTGAATTTATGAAAATGCTTTTACACGCCTACTTTAACGCCCACTTTTTAAATATTTTGGTAAAAAGAAATACGTGTTATCACTCCTATTGTAAAAATATTTACATAGGTTTTATTTTGATACTACTTAAATGTAAGTAAATAAATTCGTAGAAGATTGAACTTAGAAAAGCAATACATATTTTAGTATAAAGACATTATTTTGTAGTGATTAGAGTTGTTAATAAATTTTGTGGTGGGTATCATATTTGGCAAATCCGAATTTTGTGCTCTAACTTCTTTATATTTTTTATTTTCTTTTTTAAATTTTGCATATATTTTTTTTGACTTGTGACAAACTGTTAAAATAATAAAAATTTATTCAACAAGATGAAGAGGAGTTGAAAACAAATTATTTTTACAAAAAACCAAGACTTGATAGCTTTGTAACCATGATATTATTTTGTATCCATCATGCCATTTTTGTTGCAAAATTTTTGTAATTCATACTCTTGTTAAAGACAACCATGAAAACAAGTTTTTATGAAAAGTAAACAGTTAATAAGAAAATTTAAACTAAACATTGATTATCGTGACGAAATTAATGACAAAACAAAATAAGAATAACTATTACTTGTTTTCTATAACCAAATATTGTTACAGAGAGTATTATATGAACGTCGTACCGTGATCTAAGTAAGTCTATTCCTCGTTTTTTAGTGTAAAGTTAAGTTTTTAGTGCTCTAGAAAAATATAATTTGCTTTCTTATAAACATTTTATTTAAATTTTAGCTAA
The DNA here is from genome assembly GCA_941918925.1 of Phyto melanocephala. Taxonomy (NCBI): domain Eukaryota; kingdom Metazoa; phylum Arthropoda; class Insecta; order Diptera; family Rhinophoridae; genus Phyto; species Phyto melanocephala. The sequence goes on from OW799234.1 coordinate 56,268,739, forward strand.
AAAGTTTGTTCCCGTAAAACTAACTATCTATAAAATTTTTATTAATATATTATTTAAAAATAAAGCTAGTCATATAAATTGAATGGTATAAATTATTCTTGCAAAATTGTAACACAATTGCAAAACTTCATATTGTGGATAGGAAATAGTGACTATTTAGTCACTAATATCAAAAATTTATGTAAGCTTTTGGCGTCGTTAAACCGCTTTTAAATGCATGCTATAACTATATTATGTTTGTTCTCCTCTCTTTTAATTAAGACCTTCGTTAGTTCAGGAAAAAATTGTGTATGGAAAAAAAAACAAAAAAGAAAAATAAATTTTGTGTACGAGTATAAAGTATCAAAAAAGAAAACAAATTTTTAAAAACCGCTAAAACACAGAAACAAAATATATACAAACCAACATACTTAGACACACAAACAACTGAAAAACATCTAACGTTGCCATAAAAACTTGCTCTCTACATACAGTGCATATGTATGTGTATGTTCATATGAAAAAATGTGGGTGAGTATAGGTTAAAAATGTAAGTAAGCTAAGATGATTCTCTAATACTTGTATTAATATAAGTACATCTACTACAACAATTATTTACTCTTTGAGATGCCACCAACAACCGTCAAGAGAAATTAAACTACATGTCCTACATTGTATACGTTTGTACCATGGTGTAATAACATAAGGTGATAGCGTAAAGGAGAGCAATTTTTGTCTCTCTTTTTTATGTATGGAGTTTGACAATTTCCGGAGTTGAAATCATTTTTTAAATATGTAGTTTGACATACTCCAGAGCACAAAAAAATAATCAGCTGGGCTGGCACCGCCACCTTGTATAATTACACCATGGTTTGTACAATTTTCCACAAATGGTTTTGTTTACTATTGTCGTTTATTTTTTATTTTTTTTGTTTTAATAGACATTTTTGTTGTTTTAGGTGTGGACTGAAATGACTTGTGGGCACTTGTCCAAAAATAAATATGCATTTGTGTGTAGATTTTGTATTAAGCTTAAAAAAACCAAACCAAAAATAATGAAATGTTTTGAAACTTAAATCTTGAATAAAACCATGAGAGTAAAAACAACAACAATACTCGTATTTGCATAAGCTTACTTGTGTTAGTAAAATTGGCACCAACAAAAATATATATTCTTTGTTTTGAACCCAATTAGATTCAGCATTAAATAAACAAATTAGAATGAAAAAAATCTTATCCGCCTGGACAGTTTTTGTTTACAGTTTGCTTAAGCTTAATGTTTTGTTAAGGATTAAGACATCATTTGTAGACGTCAAACATCTTTATGGACTTTATGGACAGTTTTCATTTGCTACGGTGTAATAACCAACCATTATTTTTGTTTGTCTGGCTGTGTCTTTGCTTTTGTTTTCTACTATTCAAACAACTGCTAAAAAACGTGCTGTCATATTAAAACTTTGTCTTTTTATACCCTTCACACAGTGAAAAAGGGTATATATAGGTTTGTCATTCCGTGTGAAATTTCTACAATTTTCATTTCCGACCCCATAAAATATATATTTTTTGAAAGCTTATGAATAGGGTCGGAGTCGATTAAGCTCTGTCAGTCTGTCCGTCTGACCTTCTGTCGTGTGTATGTTGAAATCAACTTTTTGAAGCCCCCCGACATCGCTTGGACCCGGGTGAGGTATTAAAATATCAGGAATATTCGGGAGTAGATCGGTAATCAGAAACATCGGTACATAAACAACTGAGATATGACCAAAAACCCACGACCACCTCGATTTTTTTTCACAAAAACAACATTACAACAACAACATACATACATACAAACGTGTATACTGGTTAAGGTGCTAATACATGGCATGTTTTTTACATCTGACTTTGAAATTTGTGAGACATATGTAAATCTGCATGTCTGTCAAAATTGTACTTTAACGCTGACTGCTTTGCAGCAGCAGAGATTTCTGCCAACGACATGTTTTTACAGAAGAAAATAGAGCGCACTCTAATTAAAATTTTGTCAGATGTCTCAACACATGTGTTTTTACAGAAGTAATGTTTTAAAGGTAACACACGACATGTTTGTATTAGCAGTGGAGAATTTGACAAGTCAGATGTAAAAAACATGCCGTGTATTAGCTCCTTTAGAGAGAACGTGGCATCGAATCCCAGCTGAGCCAACAAACAAATTTTTTATTTTTTTTATATACAGTGGACGTCCAATAATTCGAATTATATAATTTCTTGCCTATTCGTAATATTGGAAAATTTGTATTATTGGACAACAGTTTTTCCTCCTTTTATGTTAAATAAAACACATGCAGATAGTTCAACATAAATTAGTTTTTATTTAAAACAAAAAACAAGAAAAAACATAAAAAATAAACAAATTCAAGTCAAGACAATAGGATTTAAATCATACATTTGTACATATGTATGTAAATATGTAGTTACATAAAGTATATAATTAGTGTGTTATAAAAAATCAGTCATTAAACATTGGCGTGTTTCGCTGTAGCGAGATTTTAGTGCACCTGTTGCACCTAAAAGTTTAGCCTTCTTTTTTTTCATAGTGCAAATGGTTGACTAAGATAGTCCATACTTGATACAAATTTCATTTAGAGATTTTCCACTTTCACTGTCTTCTGTAATTTTTAACTTTTTTTCTAAAGAAATTTGCTTCTTTTTGACTTCTTTTTCTTTAAACATTTTGAATGTATCAAATATAGAACAAGGGACAAAAGACACCTCTTATCACTATGTATGTATGTACATGTATGTATTAAATTTTGTACCAGCTGACTGTATTTGGCAGTTGACCGCTGAAAAAAACAAGTAAAAAACTTCGAAGTAAAACTTTAAACAAGCATATTCTTACAAAAATTACAGTTATTCGTATTATCGACTAACAAAAAAACAATGTATTCGCACTGCAGAACTACCAGTGCAAAAAATTTGCCATTCGTACTATTGGAGATTCGTATAAACGATGGTACGTACTATTAGACGTCCACTGTATTGTTTTAATTTCTTTGAGCTAAAGATCACTTTTTATTTAAAATTATTATTATTTTATTTCGATATTTCGCTACCACATTGGGTAGCTTCTGCAGGGAAAGTTTTTACAATTTATAACAATTAAAATATTAAAATTGTTCAAAAACAATTTTTTTTATTTTATTTTTTAATATTTATTTATTTTTTATATTTTAATTATTAATTGTTATAAATTGTAAAAACTTTCCCTGAAGAAGCTACCCAATGTGGTAGCGAAATATCGGAATAAAATAATAATAATTTTATATAAAAAGTAATCTTTAGCTCGAAGAAATTAAAACAATATATTAATATAAAAAGATCAAGAAAATTTACATAATATTTTTTTATATTTTATTTTTTATTTTTTTTATTTTTATTTTATATATTATTTACATTTTTATTATTATTTCTTTTTTTTTAATATTTTTTTATTTTTTTTTTTGTTTTATATTTTTTTTTTATAATTTATATGTATATTAAATATTTTTTTTTAATATTTTTTTTTAAATTTTTTTTTCAATTTTTTTTATTTTTTTTTTTAACATACATACGTAAATTTATAATTTTACAGTGGGATGTTTTTATATATGTGTGTTTTTTATATGTATGTACGTATTTCATATGGGATGACTGGTGATACAAACTACTGTTATTGCATGACTACACGTTGTGAAGGGTATATAAGATTCGGCACGGCCGAATATAGCGCTCTTACTTGTTAAGTTTTATCTACGTGAAATTGAGCATTCTTCTTCGTTATATCTTCTTATTCGTTATTTGGCTTAGCCAACAGCTAACAAACACATCATCATCATGAGTTAAACATTAATGTTATTATTTACTGTAATTACAATAAATAACCTTAAATTATTATTTACCTAACAAATAGGAAATATTTATGTTAAAGATAATGGGGCGAAAATTATTAGGGAAAAAACAAATACATATGTGCAAATATTTCATAGAAGAAAAAAGCAAAAATTATAATCGGAGTTCAGTTTCTACTCTATCTAAAAATTTTTTTTTATATAAAAGGGAGAATAAACAGGAGTAAATATTTATTATCTTGTTTGGGGTACAACAGTTACCATAATTAATTATTTTATCTAAACTTTTATTATATCTTTGGTAAGATCTTTCCCTAAGAAAGTTGTGTGGCACTTTATTTATTTTTATCTATGCACTAAAAATACATTTTTAACTTAAACGCTCGGTAATACCGGGTGTGGCAAAAGTCACCATGAGGTTTAATTTTCCGGTTAAATAAAATTTTTTTTTTTTTTGGATTTTTATTTACACCTGGAGAATAAGTAATGCAGAGATTCACAATTTAACAAAGAACCAGAATAATGGTATTTTATTATTTTAATTAGCGATCAATTATATTAACGCAAAAAACAATATTGTTCATATTTTTTCGTCAGAATTTCACCCTCTGAAGCAATGTTTCATTGCTCTGCTAAGTCGTATTTGTTTACTCATATATCGGAAAATTATGGGGCGATTGTTTTTAATTTCAACAGCAATTCATTCTCGGATATTTCCAAAAGATTGATGCTACATACAGTTCTGTGCAAAATGTGGAGGGCTTCTAAAAGTTGTTTTCTTCCAACACACGGACAGAAGGACATTGCTTAATCGACTCCCCTAGTCATAAATTTTAAGCTATATAAATATATGATTGGTGCGCCGTTAAATGTCCTTTTTTAACACCCCAACCCCTCTAAATCTGCTCTTGAGCTGTAATAAATTGTCATTACGAACTCAACAGCTTTGGGTTCTTAAACATATTTTTACAACTAGAAAAGTTTAGCACAATTACCCGCTGGTATTTTTTTTCTTCTAATTTGTTAATAGATAAACTGGATAATATTATTTTCTAACATTGTAACTGTTGACCAATTCAAACTAAGAAACATAGTGGCATACACATATTGGAATAAAAAAGTAAATAAATATTACCGCATATGCTTTCGTAGTATTCTCTAAGTTTATTTTTTAGTAATTAAACTAACAATATAAAATTATAAATTTAATTTACAATGTAAAGTCATTAGTCATTCTTTATCTTACTTTTGTTAGTTATTTTTCATAATTTTCTAAACTTTTACAACTTAAGGATATTGTCCATATATAGTATAACATGTATGTTACGTATTGTCAGATACACAAGTCCAATGAGATAATGCGGAAGCCGCGACAAATAGACATGCTACAACAAGAGGCAAAGATAAATAATCAAACACATTTTGAAAGCATACATAGAGAAAAGGAAAGTTGTCTATATTACTGTAATTGTAATTATCGTTATCGCTTTATATCACTTTGTTTAAGTATGAGTGTATAATAAATGGATTAAAAAAATATCTGTATAATAAAGTTTTAAGCAAACAAACAAACAAAAAAGTAATGTGGTTGTAACCGTTATTCTCCTGCTTACATTTACTTACATTTATGTATGTGTGTATGCTTTGCTATTTTATTTACAAAACAACCACAAACAGAAACCCTCTTTAATAGCATAAATAAAGAAAAACTTATATATTTATTTAGATAATTTACATATCGATGGTCACGAGTAGAAAGGCCCTAACTCGAGTTTTGTAGATAATTGAGTTTTTCAGTGATTCCAATATGTATATTTTACACAAATATACCTTGACACAAAAATTTAATGCAAAAGTATCAAAAATAACAGTTTTACAAGAAATTTTACAAAAGAAATTACATTATGATAATACAGTTTCTATAACGTTATTGCCTTCTCCTGTAAAGTTGCAATTATATGAGTTAGGTACTTTCTACCTGTGACCAACGATATGTATATGTTCATGCTTGAGTTGCTAAATTATGAAGTTTTAATAAAGTGGTCTTTGGAATTGTACGATAATTGACCAAATCTGCCACAGAAGTTTCAGAATAGGATGGTTAAATTCCACTTTTATTTTTCTCATATGACAAGGAAAATATTGATAATTAACAATCTTCTTGATCCCATTTATTCTTGGTGTATTTGAAAATGTTTGTAGTAAATGTAGAATGTTTTTTTACACCTAAAGAACTTCTAATAGGAATAATTGTAAAACCTTATTATTATTTCAAATAAAGTTTATTAGACTTTTTACAAAATTACCACCATCCAAAAACTTACACCAGAACAACGTTTTCAAATCGTGAAATCTTATTTCCGAAATTCGCATTGTGTTCGCCTCTATGCTCCTAATTTTCCGTTTGAGCCAGTAATACTACGAATCATTTACTGACTACATTTGCTCTTTCCAAATCAAATTCTTAAAGAATGCATTGCGATCTAAAACTTTCTGAACGATTTCATCTCAGTATTAGGTTTGGCTCTGCCCACAAAAGATTTAGAGCGTGCTTTTCTAATAAACATTTTCGGTGCTCTTCGAAAGAGTTGTTTGATTTTTGCTATAGCAATTTCTGTTAGACCTTTTTTTCTTCCTGATTCAGGTTTTCTTTCTGTGTTAAAGACTTCCATATACTTTTTAATGGCTTTCGAAACAGTGTAACGATGAACTTTTAGATCTTTTTAAATAATTTTTTTTTAAGTCTACATTTATAATTTTTAATTATTTTTTCGCTATCCATTTTGACCGAAATAACAGTTGAAAGTTAATGATTTGCAAAAGATAATTATTTAAAAGCTAACGTGATAAGAAAACACATAAGAGTGTTATATTTGGCCATGCTGAATCTAATAATACCCTTTACCATCAAGTACAAGTATAATGGCCATTTCATACCCAAGCCTAGATTTTAGATTCGATGTTCGCCATTTTCTTTATTATTTCCGACGCCGGTTTTTATTTTGAATATCTACATAGTTAATTGTATTCTATTAATCAAGCCTTTTTTAATTGATATTAATTTCCACCATCTTGGAGTTTTACTTCTTCTTGGTTTATTGTATTTTACTAGTTAAGGAAAAACACCGAAGCATTTGTAATTTGATGCTTATATCTCAGTTAGTTTCAAAACGATTTGTTATTTTCTCTCAGACATAATTTTTAATACCAACGCTAATAACTTTGTGTGTTTAACGTGTCCAAAAATTATTTAGAAGCTTAAAAAACAGTTTTTGCCTATAACCTTGCCGATTAGTCAACAATTTGTAAAAAAATTCACAAATATCTCTATAAATTATACTAGGGCTTAAAAATTTTTAAAAAGTAGAAAACAGAAAATAAAAATAGTCGTGTTTATATTCTCATATTTCAGAAGGTTATGGGACAATTATGCTTATAAAGGGTCCTCCAAATAACTTTTTTTTTTTTAAATGCTATAAAAACAAGTGTAGCTTCGGCTGTGTGGCACGTAGCACCGTACTGTTGAAACCAAATGTTGCCAATATACTTCTTTTTAATTTTTGTAAACAAAAATTCATTACATGGCCCGATAACGACCGCCATTGACTACGGCCACTCCTTGCTTATTTTCGAAAAAAAAATGGCCCAATTATGCCTCTGGACCAAAATCCGCCCCAAACAGTGACTCGTTTTGGGTGTATCGGCTTTACAGTGTATGCGTGCGAGTTTCTGTGCCCCAAATGCGACAATTTTGCTTGTTTGCATACCCGCCAAGATCAAAATGAGCTTCATCTGAAAAGATGATTTTTTTGGCAAAATCGGCCAAAGTAATGTCGCAATATTTCCCAGCGTTGTTAAAGCGTATACACAACCATATTCATTCAGCGGAAGGATAAAACTAATTATCTGTCAGATCAGACATGAGCTAAGTGTTTTTACCATTCACGAAATAAGCACTAGTTGAAAACGTTAAAATGCGGACCCTTTATTCAATACCAATCTGCTTTTGAATATTTCTGATATTTTGATATTACACACGCGGGTCTTGTCGATGACGGATGGCGGATGGCGGACGACCACGGCTCAATCGATTTCCTTATTCATAAGCCTTCAGAAAATATATACTTCATGAGGTTGGAAATGAATATTGTATAAATTTTACACGGAATGGCAAACCTATGTATATCTTTACACTCTCTGTGAAGAGTATAGTAATAATTTGTTGAACCAAGGATAAGTTTTGACTGAAAGATGTGTTAATTTTTTCAGACTTACTCTTTAATTTCAAAAATACCCAACCCCCTTTTACATAATAAATCACTAGGAAATTAAAAGAAATAAAACCAATAACTTAAATATGCCTGCCAAGTTGCCGAAGCAAAATTATTAATGTTCAATGAACTGGCACTTATTACAGTACTTGCAACTCAAAATATAACTCATGACGTAATCAAACAATGCTAACGAGCCGCAGTTACCGAAAAAACTGTTGTGAAAACAAAATGTATTTTCCTCGATTTTCAATATGACCCAATTACTACAGAATATCAGACCAAACACAGAATAAAAAACAAAAAACAAAAATGTAATAAAAATTCATAACTTTTTTTCAACAAGGTGTTTTTATGTGTGATGCAACCGTATAAGACTCTTTGGTGAATAAGGCTCATTGCAACTTAATGCATCTGACTGCCATTATATTGAATGTACGTGCATGTAGCACAAATAAAAAATAAAACAAGTAAGAGCACAATATTCGGCTGTGCCGAATCTTTTGTACCCACCACCAATTTGATGTACTTTTATAGCACATAATTTATTATTTTGTTATTAACAGAAATCGCTATGGAATAGTATCTTTATACTAAAATATGTATCTTTGTATAACTTCGATATGCTAGTAAAATATTTTCGTAATTTTAGTCTTTCAATGAAAGTGGGCGTTATAGTAGGCGTGTCGAAATTATTTCTACTAATGAATGCAACTTAGATGTTTCAATATAGTCCTTTATTATTCCAAAATCTTTATTCATAGAAAAATTATGTGAATTTGATATAAAGCGTTATATGGTATTTGGGCGTAAAAGTTGGCGTGTAACATTTATTTTTCATTAGTACAAAGCCTTTGACCAAAAAGCAATGTTTGAAAATTGTCAGAAACGTACATCACGTATTACGAGCTATAACTCTCTTCCTAATATTCTGATTTAGCCCATTTTCAATACCAAACAAACCTTTTGTATATAAAATATTCTGCCAAAATTTAAGCCTCCTAGCTTTTTCGGTGCAACCTCTATCGTGCTTTCAACAGCCGGATGGATGGACATAGCTAGATCGTCATAAAATGAAACCCCGATTCAGAATATATTCGTTATGGGGTCTAAAATGGATATTTTGATGTGTTACAAACGGAATGAGAAAACGAATATACCCCACGATTTTTTTAGTGGCAGGTATAAAAAATAGGGGGAGAAAAAAACATTTTTTGCGCTTACCTTGCGGAAATAATAAAAAAGTCATTGTTGGATTGTGTGGTAAACATGGGAAGTATACACTCACACAGGCAGACACTCACGCATCACTTTACTCACTATGCATGTTTTTATTTTGAAATTCAATAGATATATAGTGCATGCTTAAGGTCTTTCGTATTTAACTGTGAAATCAATATACACAGAGTTGAAGACTTTATTACTTTATCAACGAGTAAACAGTTACTCGTATTTCAATTTAATAAAATTACAGTAGTAAGATAAAACAGTTTCTAGTAAAAATATTGATAATTTTTATTATAAGTTTTTTCACTCAGATAAAAAATTTTCTTTATTACCAATAACTAATTGAAAGGTTTGGTAGCTGTTGGTAAAATCGAAAATCAATTAATTGAAACGCTAATATGAGGTGTGTTGTGTAGCAATGTTTGATAGTAAATATACATAATGAATTTTTGGGTTTGATATGTGCTTATTAACAATAAAATGTTCTTTAGCGAATATATCTTTAATTTAGACAAATACAAATTTAATATACAAACCTCTACAGATCAATGAAAACTTATATATGTTGGAAAGACTTTAACGACATAGAAGCTTTTTGTAACATCTTTATTTACGGATATTTTTCAAAATGTTTTATTAAAAATTTGTGTATCATTTTTTTTGCTATTTTACCTTAAAACTGTTTGAAATCATGCCTTAGTTTTAATTTTTTTTCTATAAATTCATTGTTAACAGAGAATTATTTAAATCTTTATTGCAAAATTTTAAATAAATTCTTGTTTTATAAAAACATCTTTGTTCTCTGTCAAACATTTTTTTTGCAAAGAATAACAACAAAGTTAACTTTTATTACAAATTCTATAATATTAAATTTCTCTTATCACTGTTTGACATCCTTTTGTCGCCAATACAATGTTTATTTGCCCTCTTAAATAAACATTAATTGTGAAATAAAAGAAGAGAAAAATACAGAAAATTCAATAGACTCCTGGCAACAATAACAGCGCAATACAAAATAAATCCTCTTTAAAAAACGACATCTAAAAACGATTATCATAACATCTCTATTCACAATTTTAGCCCATTCAAATTTCAAAAACACACTACACACACACATACAAAACAGCTAATAGATGGCAAAAATTCTTCTTTTTTTTTTTATTATTTGCTCAAGTATTATCTGGCCTAAAGTTTAGTTCCAAAATAACAACACAAGCCCAATTACATTTATATGAACAAACACATGCAAGTTGTGTTTGTAAAGGCCATAGTCCTTGCAGTAGTTGTTGTCCGTCAATTGCATTTATTTGAAACAGCATCCGGCAAGAGAAAAACACGCACGTACTAGAAAGACTTCAACCAAAATTGCCATCCCCTTAACAGCATTCGCTTTTGAAGAGGGAAAGAAATATGTATAAGACAGACTGAGCAACAGGGCAACAGATGTAAAGAGAAAACAGCAATAAAACAAGAATGCATAAGTAAAATAGTTTTCTTTTCGTTTTTTTTCTCCATTTTCTGCACTTTGTAGTTGTTGGCTTTGTTTAAATTGATTGCCAAGCCATAAAGAGAAGCAAAAAACTCTGTGTTTAACAATCACAGACATTCACCGGCTCAATGACTGAACATTGTGCATACAAAAAATTAAAATTCAACAAAGTCTTATAATAGTAGGCAGCAACAACAAGCTATAGCTGCAACGGCGGCAATATACTTGCGAACCACAAAGACAACAAAAAATTTTATTTCTGCTGCTGTTGGTTGCTGCTCTGCAACTTTAACGATGACATTTTAATAGGAAGTAAAAATTATAGATCACAAAGTCGGCCAAATATTCATGAGTATATTTGTATTGCTTTTGTGTTCATATACATACATATACAAGTGTACGTGTGTGTGCATACAATGTAGAAGGTGACATTAAAGGCAATTTACATTTTGCCTGTCTTATCTAAAATAGTGGCAGCCAGCGTATAGCTTAATAACAATAGAAGAAATGACAAGGATGGAAATCGTTTTAAATCTAATTAAAAATTCACTTTTTAAACAAATAGTTTTTTTTTTTCAATTCTGACTTTTTAGAACAATTCTGTTAAGGTATCATTTTTTTAAAATTATACATTTTTAACATATTTTCTTCCCATCTATATGAAAATGTTCTTCATTTAGAGACTTTTTTTGTTTTTAGAGTTGTAAAAGTTTTTTCTTAATGCATGATTTTCAACACATTCGTATTAAAAAAAATTGTATTCAAATAAATATTTAACTTAGAAAATTTGCTAAAAACTTCTGACTGCGAGTAGTAGAAATTTTTGTCAGGCTTTTGATCCTTGAAATAAAAGACCTTTGAACTTAAATATTCGATCACATTTTTTTATTTTCGATAAGTTTTCTGTTTTATGAAAAATGTTCTATAATAGGGAACTGCTTGATTCATTTATTTATTAAAATTTTGTTATTATTATCTTGCCTTAAAATATTTTTATTAACAAATTCTTTACTTATAAAAATTAACTATTGTCCTTCACTTGTAGAATATATTTGATAACTTTTTGATTGCAATCAAATTCGAAATAATTTTTTATTCTTTTTATCTTAAAATTTAAATTTTTTTATTATAAGATATAAATGGTATGCCGATAATTTGAGAAATTTAATAACTATTTAAAAATTCCCATCCCTGCTTGTATGTATTTGAAAACCTATGCCTGCCTTTGTTGAGGCATATTTAGTAGAAACAGTGAGCCAGATAAATTGAAAGAGAAGAGAAACCAACCAAATAAAACTGGTCAATGGGCCACATAAAAGCTCAAAATGAAATATGAGCATACAAATTCTAACTTAACTTGCATATAAATATTGTTCATTCATTTTTTCATATTCAAGTTTGTTTTTTCATTCGTTGTTGTAGTGCATCTAAAGGCTCTGTTATCATAGTTTGAATGAACGGCTGGGCTGCACATTTGCCAACTAAAAATAAAACGGATTGTTTCGATGGTGTGAAGGCAACTTTGGTATTTGAAGGCTCTCTTTGTAATGAAAATGAATATTCATGTTGCTTGTACGCACTTTTCATTCGATTGACTTCCATTAATTCAAATTGAAGCTTGTCAAACATGGTCTACTAGGTTTTTTTAAAGGTTGCAATACGAAAATCAGAAAAGGAAATGAAAATAAATAAGAAAAAGTTTTCCAAAGAGTGTTTGCAAAATTTATATGAAGTTGCTTCAATTAACAGGATCTATAGAAACACGGAAAGTTTTACTTTTTATTATTTTTACATTGTATGTGATAGTTGTATTGTGTTTGTTATTTAGTTATTAGAAATTGTCTGACTACTTTATAATTTTATCCCCCTTTCTAAATGCAATAAAGTTGATGGATTACACACAACTTTCGTATGACTGACAACTGAGTTATCTTTTCATTGTTGTGACTTTACTTAATAAAAATCAAATTCCATTGAAGGCCCCTTCCATAATACCCTTAAAAGCCTTTAGCATAAAATCATTTAAAATAGTTGTACATTGTGCAAAAATAACTTTTATTCCTATAATCTCATTTTACTACTTACCCCAAATACTATGTAAGTATGTCTGTGCATAAGCACAAATACTACTACAACACTCATATAAACTTGTGAAATAAATACAGCGACACACAGTCAACGGCATCATAAATGCTAAAACTGAAACTAAAAAGAGAAAAATAAAACAACCAAAAGGAATACTTCGTTTGGTACCACAAAGCACATGTCAGCCATTCACAAAACAATATTTTACTTTGCAGTGGCAGGCTCAAATGAATTCATATTATCTTTTACACAGTAGTCTTTTGTCCCACTAAAGGGTCCTTGATTCAAAACAGCAGCAGAAGAACTAGCAGGGACAGAAGAGCATAAACAAGAAGAGACAAGATAAGACAATATGTGGAAAAACGTTAGTAATACATTAAGCCATGTATACATATATTCTGAACAGATTTAAGAAGGAATTATTTCTTTGAGAAAATTTTTCCATTAAGATAGAATTTATCAAAAAAATGTTTACTAAACCAATATTGTAAAACTTTTGCAACCAAGTGGTCGGGAAGATGTACAAAAATGTATAGACTGTGTAAAAATCGCATGTTCGTTCTATCGTGATATAGAACAATTAGTTATGCTTCTAAGGACCTTTAAAGCTAAATAAAATTCCTTTTACTTAGCATAGTGAAGGATGTCTCAGTAAGAATGCACAACAGTGAAAATCGGTGACATTTGTTTTATGTGCAAGTGACAACTGTAAAATTTGGCAGCTGTCAAAGTTTTATTTCGATTATTAAAAATAGAGCGATTTCCGAAAAAGCACAAAGTCGTTATAATTGTGAGAAATTATTACAAAAATTTTATAATTATGCTGAGACCCCTAGTGTGTCAAACATTCGAAGAGCGATTTAAAAAATTTTAGGAAACTGTTCGTAAGAGACAGTAAGACTTCTTTGCATCAACGTAGCGGTCGGTCTTTTAGAAAAATTTCTACTGTAAACGAGTGTCGCCGAAAACCCAAAAACATCAATTCGTGGGCGTTTTTAAAAACTTCAAATTTTACAAAACTACGCAGTAAATTATGACAAAACACGCATACCTTCATACGTACAAAATTCAGCTTAAACATGCAAACCAAGGTCTATTAAATAAGGTCTGTTCAACTAATCAGCTGATTTTTTTTTGCTCCCCTATGTTTACTACTCGAAGTTGTCAAAATTTGTTTACCTTTTTAGGGCGACATTTATGTTTTTCAATTTTTCAATTTTATGATTGATAATTTTTCAACTTATGATTTATATTTCCGAGCCGGACATGCTGGTAAAAGGCGTTTCTGTACCCAAGGACTGAGCCACACCAACAGCTATAGCAGCCTTGCCATTACTTGGCTCACAGGCCAAGAAAATACGATTAGCTATTTTGCCTTCACGCACCATTTGTACAACACCAGCAGCGAAACGAGCATCTTTCTGGCCCAACATACCTTGTCAAACAGCACGCTTCTTCAAGACATCGTCTAGACTTCTATTTTATCTTTATCAGCCATATTTTTAGCAAATATTTACTATTAACACAATTTATTTTTGTTGTCTTGAAAAAATTGTTAAACAAAATGAAAACACAGCTGTTTTTGACTACCTTAGAGTAATTTTACACAACAAAATGCCCGTATATTTTTTTTGCTTTTTGTTTTTGTAGAGTTGCACAGACCTTATTTAATAGACCTTGATGCAAACCATCAAAAACACCAGCAATTAGTTTAATGGTTTTAATATCGGGTTTTCGACAAAAGTCATCTAACCCGATAAAACGCATTTCCATCTGAAAAACTTCGTGAATACAAACAATTGTGAAATTTGGGGCCCACACGCAAAGAAAAACCATGGTTACGACATGATCACGATGGTCATATTATAGTTTCTATAACAACATTTGGTTGTCGAAAACAAGTAATAGTTATTTTTGTTTCATTTCATCATTTATTTTGTCACGAAAATCAAGCATTTGTTTGAATTGTATCAGTTAATGATTACTTTTCGTAAAAATTCCAAAATGGTTATCATTTAAAAAAAATAATTTGACAACAATAACATTATATTCAAAAGCATTAAAAATTACAAATAATCATTAAATAACAGGTGAGACAACAGTATGATTACAAAATAATCAAGCTATAATTTTTTAATAATAATTTGATTTCAATTGTTCTTCTTCTTGCTGAATAAATTTTTATTATTTTAAAAGTCTGAGATGTCAAAAAAAGGAACAAAAATTTTGAAAAATTAAAGAAAATTTAAAATTAAACGTGAAAATGTAAAAAAATATTAGCATAAAAATTGCAATTAAATTGGTGAGTACAAGCAATATGTGTATGTTACAGCAAAATACGTCAATTGCCGTAAAAAGCAAAGATTCAATTGTAGTCATATACATATATGATTATTGAATGATACTTTAATTAAACATAATAATGATAACTGGTAGCCATTATTATTTCAAACATAATCATACAATTCAATCATAGTATGTTGCTCTTCGATTATGGTTACCACAACCATATTTTTTCTTTGCGTGCAGAAAATTTGCATGCAATCCATGAGAAACAAATGCACCCACGACGGCAAATGTGTTGTACGTATTTTGGTCAGGCGGCATGATTGGGCCTCACTGTACGGGATTTGTAACGGAGTTCTTGTGGCCTTAGCAGTAACAAAGTCGTGACAAATTTCATAAAAAGAGTATTGGTCTATTATCAAAAGCATTTAGACCATTTGACGGATATTGTATTTAATACTTAATCAATATTTTTTTTATTATTTTTTCTTATTAAAAGTTACAAAAATCTCAAAAATTACGAATTTTTTTTCAAGAAAAAAAGTGCATTTTTATTGACCCCCTCTCTTCTTTTCTTTTTAATACCTATCACACAAAAGTAAAAAAGGGTATATATAAGTTTGTCATTCCGTGTGAAATTTCTACAATTTTTATTTCCGACCCCATAAAGTATATATTTTCTGAAAGCTTATGAATAGGGGAGTCGATTAAGCTGTCTGTCCGTGTGTATGTTGAAATCAACTTTTTTAAGCCCCCCGACATCGCCTGGACCCGGGTGAGGTATTAAAATATCAGAAATATTCGAGAGTAGATCGGTATTAAAAATCAGAAACATGGGTACATAACAACTGAGACATGAGCAAAAGACCATGACCACCTTTTTTTCACAACAACAATATACAACACATACATACATACAAAAATACATACAAACGTGGTATATACTGAGCTGAGCCAAAAAAATTTCTTTTTTTATTTTTTTTTATATATATTATTTATATTTTTTTTATTATTTTACAATGCGTTGTTTTTATATATGTATGTATGTTTTTTATATGTATGTACGTATTTCATATGACATGAATGGTGATACAATAATTGTAACTGCATGACTACACGTTGTGAAAGGTATATAAGATTCGGCACGGCCGAATATAACACTCTTAATTGTTTTTTTTTTGTTAAAATATTTCAAATGCCATCCTTAGCAAAAAAAATATAATATAGCACAAATGTATGACAAGAAAAATTATCAACGATTTTTGTTGTTAGAGCGGTTACCAAAGCCTACCACAAATTAGTTCTTTTACCTCTCTGATTGTAACAATGCATTAGCAGTCATAAAAAAAGTTTACGATATGATTTGTTTTATATGCAAATTTAAGCTATAGTATTTTATTTAAATAAATTTTTTTTGTTTGCTTGAACTTTTAACATTAACCTGCCAAGCATTCGCCTCTGTTGTTAACTTTAATGAATAAATGGCGCTGAAAATAAAATTTAAATAAATTGGAAACCACAGTGTTCTTTAATCGCTTTGACATATAAAAAAATATTATGATAAAATTACTTGTAATCTTAATTAAAAAACTGGCTTTTAATCAATAAAAAAAACAGCAACTTGAGGAGAACAAAACGTTGCAATACAATAAAGTGCTATTTTTAGCTGTAACGAATCTTACATATATTTTACGCAATGTTTAGGTATACCAAATATAAATTGTTTAATTTTGGTTGTTTATCGCAAATACAGGGTTTTATTTTATACTTTAAAGCTTGGGTGATTATGGTCTTTTGGACCCAAAAAGCAATGGTTTTTTTTCCACAGCCGAGCAACAACTGTAATTTCGATGTAGAGCAGCTCAATTGTGTATTAACCTATTAAAAAAACCTGAAAAACACTGCCTTTTATACAAAAGAAAACTCAACAATTAGTTTTTGAATGTTGTGATAGTACTTTAGTAAAGTTACATTACTTGATTTTAATTATTTTATAAAGAATGACAGAAAATGTTTTTAAATTATAAAATTAATTTTTTTTGCCAAAGTAAAACAAATATTCTCTATTCTTTAATATATTCATTCTGTTCAATTTTGACTATCATTCGTTATGATTTTGGGCAAAGTATAATACTGTTCTCTTGTCCTCATTCTCAATTCGACAATTTTACTTGTCAGTTCATATACCTTGCTGTAAACTAAATATACATATACATTACCTTATTTTGATCATAAAGATACATGAAAAGTCATATAATTTTTAAGTAGAAAAGAGTCGTAAATCTAATGAAAATAATGAAAGAATTAAGAAAAATTTATTTAAATATTCTTATACACACTCAACCTTTGCACACTTGAACATGAAGCTTTGTTTTATATTTATTTTGGCATGAAAAATATGCAAATTGCACCTACATATGTATATGTGTACTTACACATTTATATACATTTATACATACTTAAGAAAAAAACACATTAAACTGAAACTCTTAATTTAACCGTATGGGATTGTATTTAAGTTTGTATGTATACTGTCATTGTTCTGGTATCCCAACTCTTTTTTTATATGCGGAATAAAGTTTATATATGAGACTTATTTTAGAGTAAATAAAGGGTGATTAAATTTTAAGGGCCGATATTGATTTTGAATAAAACACAAATTATTTAGGAAATTATTGTCATTTCTTCTTATTATGATAAAATTGGCATGGTTCAATTATGTATGGAACAAAATATCGGCCAAATGGACGCCACGTCGTCGGCGGCACACCTCCATCCGATAGTCCAAATTTTCAATGACAATGTTAATAATCTATTGTTGGGCACGATTATGAGTCGAGGTTGACTGCTCTTTTGCCACACTATCGCAAAAAACAGCAATGTTTCCCATTCAACGAACGAAGATGGCATTTACAGATGTTCTCACATTTCGTACAGACCTGTTTTGCTGAAATTTGAATATTTTTTACAATTCTCCCGATTGTGGACGAATTTGAACGATTATGTTGACCAAAAGAATCATAATCGTGCATAATAAGCTCACTTGTGTTTCTTTCCATGGTTCAAATTAAGTTCGTCTGAAATTGATAAATGTCAAATGAAATGCGGAAAAAAACTTGACGTTTAGGTGTGGTTTACATTCAACATCGGTCCTGTAAGTTGAACCACCCTTTATATGCGTTTAAAGAATATGGGTGTATGTGCACTATATCTAAAAAATTAAAAATATTATTTTAATGATGGCAACATAAACTCTCGGAGATAAAAAAAAAGTTAAAAGTATAAAAAGATAGATGAAAAAGACACTATAAAATGCTCACGTGTTTAAATTTGAAATGAAATCTAATAAATTTCTAAGGAATATAAAATGATAAAAGCTTTTTCATTAGTTGTTTTTGTTCTCAAGTTCTGATCCCGTATTTGCTATTAAACGTAAAAACAAAACGATGGCAACGATATTTGCTTTTTATGTTAAGCTTCAAGCGTTTATATGTACACAAATACATACATGTATGAGAAGGATGTGTTTAGATGTGTATTGGTAGACGTGTGCGTATATGAACATATGCATACTTATTTAAATAATTGACAGACAAACAAAATCAAATAAAACTGTCATATGTTGTTATATTTGTTTGCTACAACTGATGGTATGTGCATGTTGGTTGGTTGTGACGAATATTGTTGTCTTCTAGAAACTATATTGCACTGTGGGTGGTTAGGCATATTTAACAATATTTACTATGTTTTTAGTTATTTTCGACATAAAGTCGCTGTTTCGTCGTTATCGGTTATGTGACAATTTTTAATTTTTTTTGGTGGCACTATTTTGAACCTATGACTGAACCACTTTAGATCTGCGTTTAAAAGTTTTAATACACTCCACATTTGAGATGTAGAGGCAAATTTTATTCCAGGTGTAGTTCACATGTTAATTTAAAAAAAAGTTAAAGGCTGTTAATGGTATCACAAATCGAATAAAATATTAAAATTTTATCTATTTTAATTTTTAAGTTTATTATAAGTAAGATTGGGTTAATTCGACTGTTGTCCATAAAGTCCATTCCACTTGCATTATCTTTTGTCTCATTGCGATCTTAAAAATTGGATTTGGCGTGATGCTTTGGTAAAAACCTTCGATAGTAAATTTTGTAAGGCTTAACATTTGTACAAAAGTTTAATTTTAAATCATTACAAATTTGGTTGCTTGGTATATATATTTTCAATAAGTTAAAGTAAAAATTTTTAACGTCTTAACTTTAGAATAATGATTAAAAATACCAAATTAATAATAGTAAAACAAATGAAAAAATTTAAAAGGCGACTCCTTGCAAAACTTCTTTATATTCGAATATTTACGTTTATTTTCCTGCATAGTCTTAGCTCCACCCTCTTGTAGCCGTTTAGTAACACGAATTTTCTGGTTATTATTAGATATTTGCTTTTGATATTGTGACAAAGTTGGTATCATTTCGGAGACGTCAAAAACTATATTTAACATCTGCTGTTTTTGTTCAATATACTAAGCACGCAAATTTGTTTTGTACAACAACCCAGCAAAAAAAATATAATAACTTGCTCTTACTAAACAACATACTATTCAATGACTATTACATATCGTCTGCCTTACTAATAAGTATTTTAGTATTGAATTGATTTGTAATGTAAGTAGTACGTAAGTACTTATTTTCAGACATTTGATTAGACACACACACAGTACAGTTTCTTGTTGCGAAATTTGCTAGAAGCCATTTAAATACATAATTTTTTATAATTCTCATTTAAGTTAAAAACACGTATAGTAATTATTATTTTGAAAACAGCGGCAAAGCATTTGTTTAAACAAGTGATGACTTATAGATTTTTACTGATTATTAAATTTCAAATTAACCAATCGCTGAATAATCTAACCGAATTTTCTACCGAACGTCTTCTGTAAGTCGTTAATAGTAATGGGTTATTTAGGTTATTAAAATCAAGTTCTTATAAATTGTTATAAAAGTAAGTACTTATTTAAGTCCCTATTTTTAAGCGACCGTAATAAGTAAGCGAGGGTGGTAAGTACTAATTTAAGTTCGTATTTGTAAGCGAGCGTGGTAAGAACTTGCCTCCATAGACATCGCCGTGCTTAGATGCCAAATTGTAAGTAGTGAAGAACTGTTTTCTAGTACTTTCAACTCATTATTTTCTAATGTGTAAATGCGCAAATGGTTTCATTTTGAAGGGTGGTCAAATTAAAATGCACGATGTTAATTGTAAATAAAACAAAACATTTTTTATGAAATTATCTTAATATTTTATTGGCTCATTGACATACACTTTTTCTGTTCTTCCCAAAGAAAGAAGATCACATAATCGTGGCCACCAATCTCCAAATCGCCACAACGTAAGATAGCACGGCCATTGAATAAAAAGAGCTGTTGTCTCGTTGGCTGTGTTGCATGTCGCACAATCCTGTTGGAACCCCATATTGTCAAGGTCCATTTCCTTAATATCTGGCCACAAGAAGTCCGTTTGTATCTCGCGATAGCGAATACCATTTACGGTAACTGCTTGGCTGACCTCATTTTCTAAGAAGTACGGCCCGATAATTCCAGCCCATAAACTGCACTAAACAGTATGCATAGTTTCTATGCGCTTAAATGAAGTGAAGTTTATTAATCTATTCGCATTAACACAAGATCTTCACTCTGATAACAAAATCATTAGTCTTTTCATCTTACTTTACTTACTTCATCATCAGATGCTGTTTTCTATTAAAAACAAGTTTAACGAAATCCTTATTACAATGACCACTTATTCTCACTGCTATAAATAATCTCATCAACTTAGCACCCACACTTTCTCGTGTATAAGTAACTCATAACAACTGATTTCTTTAAACTTAATTCATCAAAGTTTAAAGACTTACGTATTAAAATAATTCCTAGGTGTTTACTGCAAACGAATAAAATAATATCCAATTAATCCCACTGTTTAATAAAGGACAACAACAAACAAAAATCATGATTATTCTTAAAACAGCAACAGGAGCAATAGAAAGCAAAATAACGTTATGTCCAGCTGTGCTTTTGAATCGAAAAAATTATTTTTTGTTTGTTTTTGCTTCGGCCTCTTTATACGCCATCTTTTTTGCCCAACTTGTCTGTACAGTGTGAAATAAAAAAATTTTCGTTTTTTTCAACTCTGAACAGTCCCAAGCAGCCATTTATTCATAGTAGTTTTCTATAAATATGAATGCTCCTGCTGCTGTTGCTGTTGCCACTGAAGGACGTTGTTTAAATCTTCCTTTTATTTACTAACTGAGGGCTGTTTACTTAAGGCTGTTGTTGCCACATGATTGTATGTTTGTCTTTAGAATAGATTTCAGAAATAAAGAAAATACAAACAAGAATCAGTAACGGAAATGCCTTCTTTTCAATTTCTAAACCATGTTTCGTAGTCGTGTTTACTCTGCTTGTTTTTCGCGCGCCTTTCAATATGCAATTTTTATTTTTTCCCTTTCTTTCCTTTTGTTTTTGTTTTCTTGAAGTGCACAATATTCAATGTTTGTTGTTGTTTATATGTTGTTCTCTTCTCCCTATGTTTCTGTTGTTGTAGTAACGTATGTTTTTAGATTCTCCTGTGAATGCTTGTTTATGGTTCTATTGTTCCCAGGATAGCATATTTTTTCTTAATTTTTGTTTTCCTCTTTGAGTATTATTTTTTATTTTTTTTATTTGTATCATTTTTAATAATCATTTCTTAGAAAAGAAAGAATAAAGTTTTACACTACTACTGTAACTATTATTTACTTTGTAGGTAGTCACAAAGTGTTGACTCATTGGTCTGTGACGGAGTTATATTCTAATGCTTTTTAGAAATCGTTCTTTAAATAAAGGTGTGTAGTTAAGGAATCAGTGTTCTTTAAAATTTTATCGTTACAACAACAACAGAAATTTTAAAACATACTTATAAAAAAATGGTATTTGGTTAACAAAATTTCTTTCCAGCCAATTCTAAAGTAGTTCTTGCTAATAAACACACTAATGGTAGATTTGCCCATTAGCCTCAAAAACTATTTATTTTTTATACGGCTATTTATTGAATATTGTGGTCGTCTGAATGAATGTTTCAAAAGCAAAGATATTCGCAATATGATATTTAATTCAAAGAATAATTATGAGCTAACTTACATAATTTTCAATACACAAAGTTAAAGGCGAATTACTTTTTGTCTTTTATCGGTAATTCACTGAGAATTACCGATTAGTTTGATAGTTTGAATCAGTTGGCTCTTAAAGGAAAGCAAAACAAGACAAAAAGTAAAAAAAATAAATAATAATAAAAAATAAAATAAAAAAAAAATGTTAGAAGAATTCAAGACAAGCATTTGTATTTTTCTAAAATATTTATTTATGTACATATATTTATTTATTTTGTATAAAAAAATAAAAAAGAATAATTTTCAAAGCCAAACAAAAAATTTGTAGTGTGAGTTAATCAAACGGGAAATTACGTAAGTGGAAACATTTTAAAAGATACCATGTATGTATATGCTCTTGTGAACTTATTTGAAATAATCATATCCAAAATTTGAGTAAAGAAGTGATAGTGTGACATTTAAAATCCTAAATCTCGCTTTTGTCATAAATTTGTACTGTAACGAGGAAATAATTCCATGTTTATATTTTACTATTAACGGCCGCATTTAAATTTCACTATACTGTAGGGGACGCTTTTCAACACACATACATATGTACGTTACGTAAGCTAAGTAAGTTATAATTTTTAATAAGTTTGTATACAGTATAGTATAAGTAGACAGAGTTTGGATGTCGTTCAATCCAAACAAGAATACTCCCAAGAAACTCGGCGTGTAAAAACACAAAAACCCTTTATTTTAAGTAAAACAAAATTATTATTAAATATCGTAAATTATTAGATATATTTGCTCAATTCACAAGCGGTCGTAGTAGTTGTAAACATTTTGCTGATATTTTTTTTTTCACAAAATTAGACAATTTTACCTATGTTTTTAAAATGTCGTATAAATCAGGGACCGTAATAATTATTCCTTTTTTCATAAAAGTCAGATGATAACAGTTATTTTTTGATTTTTATTTTTTTCGAACAAAAATAAAAGTTATTTTTTGATTTTTATTTTTTCGAGCAAAAATAAAAGTTATTTTTATACCCTTCACACAGTGAAAAAGGGTATATATAGGTTTGTCATTCCGTGTGAAATTTCTACAATTTTGATTTCCGACCCCATAAAGTATATATTTTCTGAAAGCTTATGAATATGGGAGTCGATTAAGCCCTGTCAGTCTGACCGTTTGTCCGTGTGTATGTTGAAATCAACTTTTTAAAGCCCCCCGACATAGGTTGGACCCGGGTAAGGTATTAAACTATCAGAAATATTCGGGAGTAGATCGGTATTGAAAATCAGACACATCGGTACATAAACAACTGAGATATGAGCAAAAACCCACGACCACCTCGATTTTTTTCACAAAAACAACATTACAACAACAACATACATACATACAAACGTGTATACTGGTTAGAGAAAACGTGGCATCGAATCCCAGCTGAGGCAAAAAAATTTTTTTTTATATTTTTTTAATTTTTTTTTTTTATTTTTTGTTTTATATATTATTTATATTTTTATTATTTTTTTTTAATTTTTTTTTTTCAAATATTTTTTTTTGTTTTATATTTATTATATATATTTTAATTATTTAAAAAAAAAAATTTTTTTTTTAATTTGTTTTTAATTTTTTTTTTTTAATTTTTTTTTTAAATTTTTTTTTTAATTTTTTTTTAACATACATACGTAAATTTATAATTTTACAATTGGATGTTTTTATATATGTATGTTTTTTATATGTATGTACTTATATCATATGGAATGGTGATACAAACTACTGTTATTGCATGATTACACGTTGTGAAGGGTATATAAGATTCGGCACGGCCGAATATAGCGCTTTTACTTGTTTGATTTTTATTTTTTCGAGCAAAAATAAAAGTTACCTTTTGATTTTTATTTTTTTGAGCAAAAATAAAAGTTATTTGTTGATTTTTATTTTTTCGTGCAAAAATAAAAATTATTTTTTGATTTTTATTTTTTCGAGCAAAAATAAAAGTTATTTTTTGATTTTTATTTTTTCGAGCAAAAATAAAAGTTTTTTTTGATTTTTATTTTTTCGAGCAAAAATAAAAGTTATTTTTTGACTTTTATTTTTTCGAGCAAAAATAAAAGTTATTGTTTGATTTTTTATTTTTTCGAGCAAAAATAAAAGTTATTTTTTGATTTTTATTTTTTCGAGCAAAAATAAAAGTTATTTTTTGATTTTTATTTTTTTGAGCAACAAAAAAAAGTTATTTTCTAATGAAATGTACGTGTTACAATAATTAAGTTAATATTAAATATTAATTTTTATGTGCATAAAAAATTCCCATGATGATCACATTTTTTGTGATTTCTCACATTTTTGTATACTATGTATTCTATATCAATGGTGGGCGCTGGTTTGCCTGAGTTACGAAGTTGTTCAGGTATTTAGTAAATCATCCTACATGATTGCTGAAAAGTTTTTAAAACAACCTGAAAAATAACATACATAAAAAATTAAAATCACATTATAATTAATAATTAAAGACAATAGTTGATAACAAAGTTTGAAAAAGAAATAGTTGATAATTTGTAAATACTAAGCAAAACGAATTGATAAAAACGAGAGGAGTTATTAGGAGCTTTTAGAGTAGTATGTAACGATATTAAACAATCACTGACAATAAATATGAGAAATCACAAATTCGAGTACAGTGTTATTATTATTTCTTCCATTGTTAAAAACTAGTCTTTACCGTTACATTTAAATAATATTTAATATCGAAAAAATAAAAATCAAAAAATAACTTTTATTTTTGCTCGAAAAAATAAAAATCAAAAAATAACTTTTATTTTTGCTCGAAAAAATAAAAATGAAAATTTTAAAAAGAAATATATTTTATGATAGACTAAAGCTTTGTACAGACGGTTGTCAGATTTTACTTAATTGCTACACCTAAACATATGCTAACAATGGAATGACAATGAAGAATTGCTTCCATAAGGTAAATTGTCAGTTCTGACGGTTGTAAGACTTTTGTCAGAAAAGCTGACAATTTCATTGGCAGATGTTCTTCTGACAATAACATTATCTGACGATGTTGTCCGACAAAAAATTGTAAGTTTAGACGGTTGTCAGATGACGGTATAAAAAAAATTGGCAGATCTGTTGTCATAAATTGCTTTGGTCATGTTTTTTTTACAATCTTAGATTCCGATAGCGTCTGGGGATCTAGAAAAGCTTTCACAAATTTAAAAATGGAATACTCTGTACCGTCCTCTTCATATTTACAATAATTTTTATTATTTTCATTTTGTTTTTATTTAAGATGGCGTCCAATACAAAAGGGCGAATTACATATTTGTAATTCAATATGGGTATTAAATAAAAGGGCTTGAATAGTAAAATAGATTACGCTATAAATCAATAAATATAATTATATTTTGATAATTAAAATTTTACTCTCTACAATATTGGTATCAAATAAAAAGGCATAGTTAGCATGTATTATTTCGTATATGCAAGTATGTATGAAAGTATAGAAGTCCGAGATTATGTAGTTTGTATATGTATGTATAGACGTCTATGATTATAGTGTTTATATATATTTATGCATATACTACAAACATATGTATGTATATTTTTGCTATCAACTTTTCTTTGTAAATTATGATAAAGTTAACATCTGCATAATTCAAGCGAGTGCTGGTGACATATATAGTAGATTAATCATGGTCGAATATAACGTTCTTAATTGTTTTTATGTATAAATATAATAGAAAGTACAAGAAAATTCCTAAAAACAACATTCTATTCAACAATACTAAAAGCAACATTTTATACATCTGACATCACTAACTTGTATGACAATGACGCCATTGTCATATGCACAAAACTTGTACATCTGCCAATATAAAATTATCTGACAACATGTTTCAATGGTCTGACAATAACGATGAAGGTTGTTCAGACGATTGCAATATATCTGACAATATTGTTGTCAGGTTGCCGTCTATCAATGGTATGACAATGACTTTTCTGTCAACATTGTTATGCAAACATTGCCAGTTCACACGGTTGTAAGGTATTTGCTACCAATTTTTCACACAATATTGTACGATCTGACAACCGTGTGTACGAAGCTTAATGCATAAGGATCAATATGGTCTACTTGACTCCGTTTTACGACATTTACTTCTAAATCCTTTTTTTGCTTTAAAATTCCAAAATAACTGTTATTTTCGGTCCCTGGTATAAATACATGGAAAATAACTACTATCGCTGTTTTCTTCGATATGAAATGTGAATTTCTTACAACCTACGACGATTTGTTGATTGAGCAATTGTATTTATTTTAAACTAGCCAAACCCGGCGCGCGTTGCTACGCCCCTTAATGAATCAAAATACATTCTGAATTTTTATTGAATATCAAGTGCAAAAACCTAAAAACTATAATTTTTTTTTAATGGGCGTGGCCCTTCCCACTTTTCTAATAACGAAATTGTAAAGTCATAACAGCTCAATATGTGTGCAAAGTTTCAGAAAAATCGGTCCAGTGCAAATACCTCAAAATGATAACTTTTTTTATGGGCGTGGCACTGCCCACTTTTCTAATCACGAAATTGTAAAGTTATGACAGCTTAGTGTGTGTGCAAAGCTTTAAAAAAATCCATCCAGTGCAAGTACCTCAAAATTAAAAATTTTTTATGGGCGTGGCTCCGCCCACTTTTCTAATCACGAAATTATTTAGTCATGAGAGCTCGATATGTGTGCAAAGTTTCAGAAAAATTAGTCATGTGCAAGTAGCTTAAAATGATAACTAATTTTTTATGAGCGTGGCCCCGCCCACTTTTTTCCACCCATAAACACTCCCTGGTATGTGTACAACAACTTACCAAAGTTTGAGCCCGATCGGTTTTACAGTTTCGGAGTCTATAGGTAACACACACACACACAGAGTTTCACTTTTATATATATAGATGTTGTACAACTGGCGAATTTGAACCCGACATCACCAGCCGACTTCTTCCGTCACACTCGTCCGCCACCAACAGCCGATTGAATCGATGTTATCGTTAATATTTTGCTACTCATTCGTAATGAATTGTAAACTTTTAATTAAAAACAAGTAACAGTGCTATATTCGGCCGTGCCGAATCTTATATACCCTTCACAACGTGTAGTCATGCAATAACAGTAGTTTGTATCACCATTCATCCCATATGAAATACGTACATACATATAAAAAACACACATATATAAAAACATCCCACTGTAAAATTATAAATTTACGTATGTATGTAAAAAAAGTAAATAAATAAAACAAATTTAAAAAAAATTAAAATAAAAATTTAAAAAAAATAATTAAAATATAAATAATAAATAAAAAACTAAAAAAATAAAAAAAAATTAATAATAAAATATAAATAATATATAAAATAAAAAAATAAAAAATTAAAAAAAAAAATTTTTTTTTGGCTCAGCTGGGATTCGATGCCACGTTTACTCTTACCAGTATACCACGTTTGTATGTATGTATGTATGTATGTTGTTGTTGTTTGTTGTTTTTGTATTAAAAAAACGAGGTGGCCGAGGTTTTCTGCTCATATCGCAGTTGTTTATGTACCGATGTTTCTGATTTTCAATACCGATCTACTCCCGAATATTTCTGATATTTTAATACCTCATCCGGGTCCACGCGAAGTCGGGGGGCTTTAAAAATTCATAAGCTTTCAGAAAATATATACTTTATGGGGTCGGAAATGAAAATTGTAGGAATTTCACACGGAATGACAAACTTATATATATATCCTTTTTTACTGTGTGAAGGGTATACAAAGTGTTTACGTCTCTTGTAACCCCCAGAAAGGTAAAGCTAAGCCACCTAAACCGACGACAAAAACCAAGATAAGGTACTAATAAATAGTGTACATAATACAAATCCTTTGCAGATTATAAAATACTATAATTGCCCTAAATCTAAACGTAATGCTGATTAAAATTAAAGTGTTTACAGTTAACACTTTATTGTAATAAAACAGACAATCAAATTCATTGCCAATGGAATAGTTTAGTTCTTGC
Organism: Phyto melanocephala; assembly: GCA_941918925.1. NCBI lineage: Eukaryota > Metazoa > Arthropoda > Insecta > Diptera > Rhinophoridae > Phyto > Phyto melanocephala. The sequence goes on from OW799234.1 coordinate 56,297,127, forward strand.
AGTCGAACTTTTCTTTTGTAGTTATAAAATTGCAATTGCAAGAATCATAATTTCTTAGTACTGACTACATATTTCTCTTCCAAAGAAAGTTCGGGAGATACAATAACAAACTTTTTCGATTACAACTAAACTAAGCGATTGCCAACAATTGTGTACTCACAACACATACTGTTTTCTCTGAGTATTACGCAAAAGAAGAGGTTTGACAGATATAGCATGGCTTATCCTTTATATTTCAAGTGTCAATAATCTAAATACAATTATTCAAAATTTTACATATATTTTAGAATGTAGATATGTGTTTTATTGAAATTACAGGATTTTATCAAATACATAATTTAATGTCTCTATGCTGTACATCTCTCAAATGCAAAGCGACTTTTGTGTCACTTCAGTGAATTGCTGTAGCTTCAGACAGACAAACCACGGTGTTTCATTTAAAACGTTGCCTCTTAACTAGAGATGCAATAACAAGAATTAATTTTTTGTGCTGTTCAAATTCCTGTAACTGTCGAAGCTCTTATTAATGTTGTTGTACATCGTATGTTGTTACACAATAAGTTTTTCAGTGTGTGTGTGTATGTGCGCTTCACTTAATTTTGGTTTTCTATTTTTTTTTTATTCTTTTAGGATTATTCTTGCTCAAACTATTCGTTATATAACTTCTATGTACTATAATTTTACGTTTGAATTTTTCACTCATCCTCTCCCTTTATGTTACGTTATTCGACAAGTTGTATGGTTTTAAAAAATTAGCAGCAAACTTTATTTCTTTTTTTTTTGTATTTTTGTTTTGCAGTAAAACGTTAAAGTTTTTTTCATACCTTAATTTTTAGAATACCTCTTTTTATAACGAAACGAAATACAAAGTTGTTCAAAGTGAAAAGTTTTCACAACGTTTATTGCGAAAGGGGATATAGAAAGGAAGCTAAAACAAAGAAAACTTACTGTTAGCTTCTACTTTTAAAATGCTTGCACTTGCTAGCAATAATAGAAGCATTTAAATTGGGCGTAGTTGTGTTATAATTGTCTTAAATTTTGCTTATTTCAAACTTTTTTTAATCTCCTTAAGTGTTTGTTAATACTGCTGTTAATGTATGATAATGATAATATGAATGAAGTGAAAAGAAAATTTAAATTATTTTCATTTATTTATTTTTAGGTGTGGCCAGGAAACAAGAGTGATACCTAGAATACTACAATTACGTTCCCACTGGCTTAAGTCGGAAAAGGAATCATTGCGCCTGGTGGAGGCTGGCATAACCAAAGAAGTAATGAACAGTGCCATTGCTCAATTTTGCTTAGAAATCATTGCTAAACATGGTGATCCAGCGCCCAGACTTTGTAATAAGGATCCCCTAACCCTAAAAATGGGCACATATGTGATAGAATTGTTTCCTAATGTAAGCATTTAAAAGTTCTTGATATTTTTTGATTTTAATTCTCAAAATATTTAAACATTTTTTTTTTTCATTTCTTCGGACTAGGCGAAATTTTTATTTATGGTCCGTGATGGTCGTGCCACCGTTCATTCGATTATATCACGCAAAGTAACAATTACTGGCTTTGATTTGACTAGCTATCGCCAGTGTATGCAAAAATGGAATCATGCCATCGAAGTCATGCACGACCAGTGTAAAGAAATTGGCAAAGAACGTTGTATGATGGTAAGTATTCTTTAATGTTAACAAACTTTACTTTAGCTTTCGAAAAATATAAAATTTATGGATGTTTTTTAATAAGTAAAGTATAAAAATAATAGCAGTCGAAACTCGAACGTAATTTGTTTAATTTAAAATTTGAAAAAAGCACTGTATTTTTAAGGCGGTAGATGTTATCACTTATTTGCGGCTATTTGCTCTTAACCGTCGTCTGTTGTTTATTATGAAGCAACTTATACCAAATCACCTTAACGAGTTATATAACTGAGCATAACGTTTACCTGATAAATCTTAATTTGTAAAAACTACAATCTGAACGCAATTTCGAATTGGAAATGAAATTGCATATCTATGGTAAGAAACTGCAGTTAACCGATAGAACCACGACACCATGCGAAAGCACGGCAGCCATTTTAACGGTATCATACTCCATACTAACCATACACTCCTTTACCCTTTTTCAATAATACCTACTTTATCATCTCTTCTTCTAATTACTATAATTTTTTTGCTTGTTCTTTTCCTACTTCCCTATGTTTGCAAGCAGATGTTGCATTTATTTGTAACATATACGTACCAACCAAAATAATCCATTACCAAAAGCGGTTCTCGAATTGTTTACTTAGTACTCACTTGCTTCCAAGGGCGCTTCTAGAAGGCAAGATTTTTATATACGATGTTCCACTTCGTAGATCCCTTTTTTACAGTTTCATCCCTTCCACATGGTAGGATGGTGCAAAGTTACCCTAACCCGGAGACCATTACGGTCCATTGTGACGCTTTAATATAGAAATAAAGAGAAGAATAGAATAAGAAAAGAAATAGTTAGAATAGAAGAGAAAGAGAAGCAGACCACTACAAAGTCTCTGGCGGGAATCGAACCCGCAACCTCCAAACTAGCAGACCAGCACACTAGCAGACCAGCACACTAGCAGACCAGCACACATGCCTTCCACATACGCACTGCAGCAAGTTATAGAGAAACATAACAAAATATAATTGAAATACATTAGTCTGTTTAGTGGTTATGTATGTGTAAGTAACGTTTATAACACTTTTAAAACTGCTCCTTTTTCAACGACACATATATTGTGCACATCTGTGGGCGAATCCATTTAAAATATTATATTTCCTGCCGAAATCGGTCTACAAAGAAAAGAGAAAAAAAATGCAATAAATTTAATCGCTAATCTATATTAGAAAATGAATTTAAAAAAATACTATAATTTTGGAAAATTATCGAAGAAAGATATTTTTTTCAATATTCAATGATTTAAATTTTTTGTAAAAAAAATTACAATAATGAAAAAATTTGTTTCTTATAATATTTTTAATACATAAATAAAAAATTTTGATAAACAAAGTATTTATCATAAATTTTCTTATAAACAAAAATTGTTTGGGTGTTTTCTTTAACTCCTTCCGTTATTCGACTGCTTTTTATTCATAATAAATTTTTGAATTTAAAAGAATTTTAAAAACATATTTTGCACATAAACTCAATTTTGAAGTTTACTATTAAATTTCACAAGTAATAACGCTATATTCGGTTGTGCCAAATTTGTATACCCACCAATAATTTTCTGTAATTATTTTATTAATAACTACTTAATAATTTAATCACTTAATACTTAAATATGTATTACTTTGTTTGAGTTAGATTTTCTATAATTTAATATTCTTATATTTAGTCTTAGAATAAAAAGAAAAAAAAAAAGTATTTCAACTATAGAAATAATACTACCCTCTGTTTTAACAACAAAGTTGTATTTTAAGGAAACTTAAGAGTATGACTCGATTGCTAGAGGTGTTCAAAAATTTATTATAAATCTTTTTTATTCTGCCTTAAGTTAATGTTTCTTTTATTAAACTTTCTAAAACATTTATTAAATTAAATTAAATTGTGATCGCAACTAATGGGTGGTTAAATTTAAAGGGCTGATGTTGATTTTGAGTAAAACACAAATTATTTAGGAAACTATTGTCATTTCTTCTTATTATGATAATATTGGTATGGTTCAATTATGTATGGAACAAAATATCGGCCAAATGGACGCCACAACCTCGGCGGCACACCTCCATCCGATCGTCTAAATTTTCGATGACACTGAGGCATAATTGAGGTTTTATGCCATTAATGTGCCGAATTATCTTATCCATAAGCTCTTGAATTGTTGCTGGCTTATCGACGTACACCTTTACTTTCAAATAACCCCAAAGAAAGAAGTCCAACGGTGTCAAATCACATGATCTTGACGGCCAATTAACATCGCCACCACGTGAGATAACACAGCCATTGAATTTGTCGCGCAAAAGAGCCATAGTTTCGTTAGCTGTGTGACAAGTGGCACCATCCTTTTGAAACCACATATCGCCCACATCCATATCTTCCAATTTGGGCCATAAAAAGTTTGGTTTCATCTCACGATAGCAAACACTCTTCACAGTAACTGCCTGACCGATGATGCAGCCAGCCCATAAACCGCACCAAACAGTCACTCTTTGTTGGTGCATTGGTTTTTCGACAATCACTCTTGGACTTGCATTTGCCCAAATGCGGCTATTCTGTTTATTGACGAATCCACTGAAGTGAAAATGTGCCTTGTCACTAAAGATGAATAACTTTAACGCGTTGCTCGATTGTGTATCTTTGCATGGTTCAAATTGATTTAGTCTGAGATTGACAAATGTCAAATGAAATGCAAAAAAAAAAATTTTACGTTTAGGTGTGGTTCACATCCAACATTGGCACTTAAAACATAATCAGCCTTTATTTCGATATTAGCCGGGTGAATGCATTTTCGAAAACAGCTACGATTTCAACATCAGTAAATACTCATATGTAATTTTTAAACTACTATTTATGTGACTACTTAATGTAATTAAAGTTAGGGAAGTATAGCATTAATTATTAAATTTGTCTATTTCTTTCTGATATTTTTCTTCGTGTTCATATTCTCTCATATTCTTAATACATTTTTCTTACGCTTTCTTTTTATATCCATCCATCAGCTGGCAGTATGGAAAGCAAAGTTTTATTTTTATTTTTCATTTATAAATCTCCCAAGGGGATTGACATCGAACAATGAATTCCTGAACGTCGTAAACACCGTGCCGTGTGTGTTTTTTTATAATTATAAATTAATATTTGATCAAACTTTTTATTCTTAAGTTTATTTTAAATCATTGGTGTTCAAAAACGAGATTAAATTCGAAAGATATTTTTATTCTTACAAGTATGTTGAAAGCAACAACAAAAACTAAAAATTTGTTTTTGTTTTCAACGTATTTGTAAGAATGAAAATTTCGTTCGCACTTAGATAAATAGGCAGTAACTTCTTTTGGGCATAGCACTCCTACTCTTACAATAACTTAATTATTAAAAAAAAAACATAAATTATACAATCATTTCGAAAAGTTTAGTTTCATAATAATCGAGTCAGTAGAAGAGGCTTCAATAAAAATACTTTCGGACTTTTAAATCATAATATTGTAAGGTATGGTTCCATATCATCCATCAATATCAGTCACAACTTTATTAACAGACGTAAGGCTGACGTTTCACACATACAAACCAACAATCTACCTTAAGTATAATATAGAATCACAGTTGCGTATGACAAAGTTTTAAAAAAATATGCAAAATATTAAGAAATGTTGTAAAGCAGACAGAGCAGGTCAGAGTTAAAGATGACATGTCAAAGTAGTACTTTCTGCTAATGCATTCAACTTGAATATTGCAATATTGAGTCATTTTGTCTTCTAAAATATTTTTCCATATAACAATTATATGAATTATATGAAAAAGCGTTATATAGGATGTTATCTTTAAAGTGGGCGTGTCACCTTTATAATTTGACATTATAATAACATTGACCAGGAAACTATATTTGCATCATCTGTTTGATTTTTCTAATTCTGTTGATTTTTTAAGATTTGTAATTTCATTAATAACAGATTTTGTAAGAAATGGTCGTATTAGTAGGTGTGTTAAAATAACTTTTGCAAATAAATTCAATTTAAATATTGCATTATGGAGTCCTTTACTTTTTCGAAATCATTGGTCGTATAGAAATTATATGAATTTAAGAATGAAAAAATGCGTAAGTGGTGAGCGTTGTTACAAAAATAATGACTGAGAATTTATATTTGCGAAATTTTAGTATCGCACATTTAATTCTGTCGGTCTTATGACATTTTAAGTCTTACATAGACTAAAGGAGGTACTGTGCTAGTTTTGCTTATTTGATCTTTAACTCCTTTATTAATGTACGGATTGAAGCAATTTTCGGGTAGACGTCAGAAGTATATTTATGTTTCTTCTGGCTCACAGTGGGTGATAAAATTATAGATACAAAAAATTATTTGAAAATATATTTGAATTACTTCAGTATGTCGTTAGTTTGTAGCATACTTTTAGGCTGTTTTTCTTTTTTTTTAAATAACAGCTTCGTGAAACAGCTTGTGAAACATCTAAACAGCTTCGTGACGTAGATACAAAAAAAATATGATTGTGAGGGTTGAGCCTTATTACAAAAGTTTTTCAAATCAACGCCTACAAGCCTTTAAAGACTTTGTACCAGTTTTAAACAAATAGTATCAGCGTGCATTAAGATCCAGCCTTTATATAAATTTTTAGTTTTTTAAATGATTTGAAGCGTTAAATAGGTGTTGTAAATAATCGCTCTTAGCCGAACCAGTAATACAAAAAAAATCTATATAAATATATATATTGCATATATGCAATAACACTATTTAGACTGTGAAATGGCAAACAAAAAAATCTCGAGATTTTTGGAACCATTAGAATCAAAAACCCATTACCACTTTAACACTTCTCTAGAAAATTATTTATTTGAAATATTTTATTAATGTAAATAATAATCTTTATTGACTCATTTACGCGAAGCATGCCTTTCGCGTTAATAACCGCAATTGTTAAGGTTAATAGCATAAAGGAGTTAAATGAAATTAAATACACTCTTGAAAATGTCAGCTGCATTTTTGCACATAATATCCCCGTCGCTTTTCTCCACTTATTTTCTTGGCCACTACAAATTTTATATAAAAGGTCTTGCATATTAATGTAATAGGGTGCTCCAAACTTAACACAAGAATTCAATAAAATAAAAAATGAAATTTTTTTAAGTCTTATTATTAGGGCTATGTAAATAAAGCGCATGAGTTATAGCTATGAAAAAAATGCATCAGGTATACACTACACAGCTATAATGACAATTTCGCATAAATGTTTCTAAAGAATGAGATCGATAAAACCCTAACACGAATAAAACGCAATAACTTTGAAACGAATTAATCCATTTTAATGAAAATAGCGTGGTTTAACAAAAAAATAACAGTAAATTAAAATATTAATGCTTTTTGTAAAAATTCAGCTTTTTTTGATGAACTGTTTCACCTTTTCCGGAATTGAGACCATGAGGGTTTTGATGGTATCCTTAGTAACTTTATTGCTGGAATAAGACCATTTCTGGGAAAAAATTTTAGTAGTATTAGCAACTTGTTTTGTATCCTTCAGCACTCTTTTGACTAAAGCCCAGTAACGTTCGATGGGCCTTAGTTCTGGACAATTAGGTGGATTTGCTTCTTTTGGCACTACCACTATATTATTTGTTTCATACCATTCTGCTGCAGATTTACTATAATGACACGACGCTAGGTCGGGCCAAAAATATGTTGACTTATTGTGTTTTCGTATGAATGGAAGCAACCTCTTCTGCAAGCACTCCTTGATGTAAATATCAGTGTTGATAGTCCCAGTAGTAATAAATTTACTGCTTCTTTCTCCGCACGTGCATATAGCTTGCCAAACTAAGTACTTCTTTGGAAACTTTGTCTTTTTTTGGAACTTAAATTGGTCATCGACATTACCACTTCCATCGGCCACATAATAACTTCACCCTGGGAGCTGAGAAAAGTCGGCAAGAACGTAAGTCTCATCATCCATAATACAACACTCATATTTGTTGATAAAATTTCTAAGGAGTTCTTTGGCACGACTTTTTGCATCCAAGTTTTTCTTCGAATTTCTGTCTGGCACTTTCTGAACCTTGTAGGACTTAAGGCCTTCATATCTTTTAACCTTCCTTACAAAAAAATCGGAACAGTTTGCTTTTAAGGCGGCTTTACGGTTTGAGAGGTTGGGATTTTGGTTTAGAAGACTAACAATCTTTGAAGCTAACTGTGGGTCAGTTATACCTTTTTTAGCTCCACTTCCAGCTTTCCTTTTAATACTACGACGTTCGTTATACACTTTTATCACACGCGAAACTGTTTGTCGTGACACCTTTATCTCATTTGCAATAGATTTGTAAGTACGACTGGGATTTTTTAAAAAAATTGTTATTATTTTTTCACGCACTTTTTCTTCGGAATCCATTTTCAAACAAACTAATAATCCGATTATGCTATTATTTTGTACACATAATTTGACAAGTTTTTAAATGCAAACTTGATCATAAACAGTTATATTTTTTGTGCATGAAGAAAGGTGGAATTAAAAATATGTGTTAAGGTTTCACTGATCTCATTCTTTACTCCAGGCATAGCTTTTTTATATTTGAAATATAATTGAGCTATGAGTAAGCATTAATTGTCTTGTAATTGTAACACTACCGCAGCAATGACTAAAAAAATAAAATAAAAAGTTTTGGGATACCCTACATCGTTTACCGTTAAATTTTTGCTTTTGTATGTCTGTCTATCCATTTAAACTTAAATATATCCTTAAATTTGTGTATAATAACTGTGTGACTGCCTGCTTCTGCATGTTTTTATCGTTGTCATATCCTTAATTGGAAAAGTACTGCAAAAAGTAAAAAAAATATATAAAATTAATATGATTCATGCTATATTTTCAACATATTCCTGAATCGTTAATTATCTTTCCACTACCAAACCTGTTTCCCTATTTTTGCTTCTTCTCTCTTTGCCTTTGAATTCTTCCTCTTATACATTGGCATTTAGCAATTTTTTCGCCAGTCTTTCTTTCTACTTCCCGTTGTCCTTCTTCACTTCTCTTTCATATTACGAATCGATAACTGTGTAATAGGTTGATTGGAAATTAAATGCAGCATGCTTTAAAACGATTAACTTTTTATTTTATATTAAATAAAAAATAAAAAAAAATTAGTTCTCAGCAAAACGCCATTAATTATAAAACAGGAATTTTGTGTTGTCATCAGGCAAAAAGTTGAAAGAGGGTTGAACAACAACAACTACGATATAAATAACAAAATATGATAAATTAAAAAATAGAAATAAAAAAAATTCTAAGAGTATTTATTTATCCCATGAGATTTGTTTAAATAAAATACAGTGGTAGACAAATGCTTTTAAATGTTAGTTTTAAAAAGAGTGTGATTGCTTTTCAAATGTAATGACTGGAAAACTCTTTGTGTTTGAAATTACCTAATTATTTGAATAATTTTCAAAAGATATCCGTTATATTTCTAGACCATATATTATGTTTTTAATTAAATATTTTAATTTTGCTTTAAGTAGTGTGGAAGTAAAGCGTATGCCAACAATTTAGTCTTAAGTCTGCACTGCTTATGCAATTTAAAGGAATTTTTTATGGGATAGTTTATTTTATTTGATCAAACTTAAAATCTTTAAATCGAAAGTAAAATCAACTTAAACATCAATAATTCTAGCTAACAAAATTTTTCACACATTTTGTTTCCCACTATTTTCATAATTTTCGATACACGGATATGAACAAGCTTTTATACCTGCCTCTTTCTGTTTGTACAGGATATTTAAATTGTTTTTCCGTTTAATTTAATTCCGTTAAAATATTCAATTTTTTAAAACGTTTAATGAAATAAATTATTATTTTTTCGTAATTTTTTCATCGTCATCAAACAGGAAATGAACGTACATTCATAAATCGTATTAAGTATATGCTTTTTTAAATGTTCACTCACAGGATTTTACCGCCATATCCCTTTTACTTTAATAAACAATTTTTTCGAAACAGTTGATTGCTGCTTACATGCATGTTAATTTTTATTATGATATTTCACACATACGTTGCTTTTTAATAAATTAACAATTTATTAAAAATTATCACTTTATAATGATTTTTTTTAGGTCTATTATGAACAGTTGGTGCTACATCCGGAGGAATGGATGCGTAAAATATTGGGTTTCCTTGATATACCCTGGAATGATTCAGTTTTACATCATGAAGAATTTATCAATAAACCTGGTGGTGTTCCTCTATCCAAGTAAGTTGCCTCTATTTAATATTTAAAGACACTATTTAAACGTCCTCCTAGTTGTTTTTGGGTTTTGTTGTCCTTGTTAATATGCAGTTCATTATTAATTTGTGTCTGTAAATGTGTGTGAGCCATGGTTGTGTGTGTGTGTGAATGTGTAATGTTAAAGAAAAAACCTCGTTTGTCAGCATCTTGTTAATTTAGCAGATGTTGATTGGTGTTGACAGTTTAAGGCTTCCTGTAGCTAAAAACAGCCATTAGATTTCCAAAAACTTGTAGTATAAAGTTAAATGATAAATGAATATATTAGTGGAAAATTAAAGTCCACACAATTTGGTACCTGTCTGTCTTACTGCCTGCCTAAATAACAAGTAAACTACGGTTCTTATAAAGTCCGGTTGCACAAAAATTATAAGTTTTGCTTAAAGAAAACAAAAATTAGAATGTGATTCAAATTAATGTCAACACTGTTGTAGATAATACATTACATACGTCTTACTCTTAAATTTTTTCTTTAATTCTACTAAAATATTTTTAATTTTTGTTATGCAAACATTGAAACTTAAAATTGATTTTAAATATGGGGGCTAGAATCTTGAAAGTAAACCACATGTTTACTCTTACTACGTGTTACGCTTTTTTGCTAATTTCCAAAACAAATCTTCAAAGCAAACTTATAATACTTGTGTGAAATTTGTTGATATAAACGAGCAGATATTAATCCTTAAATCTATAACAATATAACGCTTCTTAAATGAAATACTTTCAAAGTGCCATAAAACTTTTTCAATTGCTTTCGACAGTAGCAATAACTAGAACTAGTATATTCACTGTATATTAAAAAGATAAAGGTCTCGTCTGTTCTGGTCTGTAATTATTTTTTTTTTTTTTTGGTTATAAAAAATCCTATTAAGCTTTTAATTTGTTATTTTCTATGTTACCATTTCAAAGAAAAATTAATAATATGCTTTCAACGCCCTCCTGCATTATAAAAGCAACCAATAGTTGAAACATACGAAAACATTAAACATATTTTATTAATTTCACAATCTCTCTTTGTTGGTTGTTTGTTCTTTGTGTTCTTTATTTCTGACTGGATTACTCCTGTCGGTTTTAACACTACTTCTATTCCTTTAATGATGATGAAGATGGTGATGAGAGTGATGTTGTTCATATTGTACTTGTGCTTTCAGACTGGTCTTAAAAAATTGCACAAAGCTAAAAGTAAAACTAATTATTGAAGCTTTAGTGGTGCTAACGAAAACTAATTTCCTCCATAACTTGCAATTATGTGTGTACGGCTGTATGCAATGAACAAAGAAAAATGAAGAACACAGCAGGAGCTGGAGCCACAGTAGCAACTGCATATGCTAATCCTATAATGTCTGTTCAGCTGTTTGGTTGAAACATAGTTGCAGAGTTTTTAAAGTATCTTTTTTTTTTTTAAATGTATTCTAAAATATGTTTACGTTTGTTTAATTCAAACCTCAAAAAGCTTAAGATAATAACTAACCCAATAAATAACCGATAAATCGAGATAATAAATTCAATCTATTATCTTTATAAAGTCGGTCGTATTTCTGGCTAGTTTTCTTATACCAACTACCAAAAAAATTATATAAAATTATTCATTTTATACCCCATTAAGTATATATATATATTTTATGACTCCAGATTTCACTATTCTTTCTTTTTTCAAGCACGGTAAAGCTTGAACAGCAAAAGTTTAGTGGATCAAATTTTGTCAGAAAATTTCTAATACATCAAAAATTATTGGTATTGAAAATAAGCTAAATTGGTACATTACGAATTGAGTTATATCTTCATAAAAAAATTTCTTTCTTACATCGAATAAATCGCGATTACATCTAATTGCTACAACATAGAGCGAAAACTTTTCACAAGTATATTTCCTGAGAAAAAAATATATTTGAAAATTGCTTAAATTCATACATTACGAAAGTTATGGATCAAATTGCCAAAAAATTTATACCGCACAGTGTCTTTTTAAGTCTATTTAAAACGTCATTAAACTGACAAATTTGTATGTACTTTTTTGAAATTTCGCCGACGTAGCTTTTTGGTAAAAACTAAAACAAAGGTGACACGCCTAATTTTACGCCCATCTTCAATATAACGCTTTAATTTAAATTCATATAAGTTCGGTATGGACAAACATTTTGGTATAATAAAAGATTTTATTTTGAAATATCTAAGTTTAATTCATTAGCTGAAAATACTTTGACACGCCTACTTTAACGCCCACTTCTCACATAATTTACTATTAATGAAGTGTAAAAGCTTACTAAACCGACAGAATTAGAAGTATGGTGATGAAATTACGCAAAATCGGCTTTAAAAAAGGTACTGATTATTTTTTAAAATGTCTGCTTTTAATGGAAAGGTTAAACTTTGTTATTTAAGAATTAAACAGAATATCATTCATATAGCTCCCACGACTGGCTCGACAATACCCCATCTGATCAACCCAGTTCTCAGTTTCTAAGACCGATGACTATTTAATGTTTTCGATTGCTTTATCCATTAACGTTCCATTTTCATATACTCGCTTAACAAATTGACGCACCAACTGAAATGAAGGCCGATCTGTTCTCGAACATTTTTCACGTAAATTTCTTACAAATTATGTCCTTAACGCAATTAATGTTTCACAATTTTACTCGAGTTTATAGCGTTCCATTTTTCAAATGTCAAACATTAAGCTGAAAATAAACAAGTAAGAGCACTATACTTTTTACACCCACCACCAATTATATTTACTTTTATGGCACAAAATTTATTATTTTGTTGTTGACAGTAACCGCTATGGAATAATCTCTTTATTCTAAAATATGTGTCACTTTTTTGTACAACCTCGACATGCTATTAAAATGTTTTTGTAAACTAAGACTTTCAATGAAAGTAGGCGTGTCAATATAGTTTCTTCTAATAAATACAACTTAGATATTTCAATAGAGTTCTTTATTCTTCCAAAAACTTTGTCAATAAAGAAATTATATGAATTTGAGATAAAGGATTATATGGGAGGTTGGCGTAAAAGCGGGCGTGTCACATTTATTTTCCGTTAGTACAAAGCCTTTGACCCAAAAGCAATATTTGCAAAATTTCAGAATCATACATCCAAATTTGTCAGTTTTATTACGTTTTATAACGTTTTGAATATACCGAAAAATACACTGTGTGGTATACATTTTCGTACATTTTGATCTATAACTTCATTCCTAATGTATAGATTTAAGCAATTTTCAGGGAAAAATATTTTTACTCAGAAAATATACATTTGAAATTTCATTGCTGTACGTAAATGCGTTTGGACACAATTGTATTTTATTCGATGTTCGAAGGGCACGGTTTTTTCGACCTACTCTTGCTTTTCGAGCTATAACTCTCTTCCTAATATTCCGATTTAGCCCATTTTCAATTCCTTGTGTATAAAAAGCATTCTGGCAAAATTTGAGACCCCTTGCTTTTTCAGTTTAGGTTTTAGCTAATAATCAAATGTTTTAATGCCTGCATCTGTGATATTTTGCTATGTAGCTCTTACTAGACTACTAGAACATTTAAAGCTAAAGCATGAAAATGCTCCATATAATCAAAAACAAGATAACTGCATTGAAAATATAAATATAATACTTTTAACCTCTGACCAAAGGCAATTAAGTTTTTCTTATGTTTTTTTTAAATATTTTTCCTTGTTCTCCATTTTTTCGTGCATACATTAATTAATTTATTTTTCTTTTCTTCTCGTTTTACATTGCAGAGTTGAACGTTCATCGGACCAGGTAATTAAACCAGTAAATTTAGAGGCACTCTCCAAATGGGTGGGAAATATACCAGAAGATGTGGTACGAGAAATGGCCGATATAGCTCCCATGTTATCCGTACTAGGCTATGATCCCTTTGCAAATCCACCGGATTATGGTAAGCCAGACGCCTGGGTAGAAGATAATACATCTAAGGTATGTGCAGCTTATACTTCGGTCATGAACAATTTGTGTTTGTTTGCGTATCTTCTTGTTCATTTTATACAAATTTGTTTAGTTATTCTTCGGTTCTGTTTTATTTAATTTTTTTTGTTTTATTGTAAAATGTGCTCTGCTTAAAATTTCCAATTTATCCTAAAGTTAATTTTGAAGTTCTTTAATTTTAAAGTTTAACTCTTTTAACATTATTTATATAAAAATATATAAGTATGTGTGTGTATGAACATGTGTCATTTGTTATTTACGTTTTAGTTGCCAGTTATCGTAGGAATAGTAGTAGTTCACGTTATACTTTCATTGTTTAATTTTGTCTTTTGATTTTGTTACTTACATACATACATTGTTCCTATTTCCTTGTATGAAATGAAACATAAAGAAAATGAAAAAAAATACTTGTTTGCAACAAATGTTGACAGTCAGACAACTTTATGTTTTCATGTTTTTTGTACAACTTAAGGACATTAGATATTATAAAATTTTTTATTTTCTTTTTCTTTATTTCCTACCTCTTACCCTGTTACAACCTATTTCTTTTTAATCTAGTTCTTTTAACTGTTATTTTTGCTTTCGTATGTACTCATTGCAAATTATACTCAATTATATTTATTTACGCTACCGACTGCCACCCATTCAACTGCCTTTTTAACACTAATGAATTTCGAAACCTAAAAAAGCAACAATAATAAATTACTTTATTTTAGCGAAAATAAAAAACAATAACTTGTGTTAAAAATGTAGTTTAAATAAAAAAAACTAAATGATTTTTAAGTAAATAATATTTTTTAAGATCTTAATTTTTTGGAATTATGCTTTGGACGGTACTTTTATTTACTAAAATAATAAATATAATAAGTTTTTTTCTTTGAGATTTGAAATAAAACTCCTGGTAATTAAAATCACTTCAAAAGTAAACATAACATTTTAAAAAATTTTATGTTAAAAAAGAACCAATAATTAATCTCCCTGCTTGCCCAAAAAGAATTTAAGGACTTATGGGTCAAATATAATAATTACGGCTTTGTCCCCTTTAATCCCCACAAAATAGATATCAAATATATAGGGCTTGAACAGTAGAATACAGTTAACTATGAGAAAGTGTAAAATGTAAGATGGTGTCTAAAACAGAATGAAAGATAATTTTTTTTCTAACCCCATCAATATGGGGATCAAATAAAGGGCTTCACTAGTAGAATACAGTTCACTATGTAAAAATGTAAAAAAAAACAAAAGCGAATGAAATGTTTGTAATACTAAATGATACAAAAACAATACATTCATTTGACATGTTTTTTAATGTATTAAAAATTCATTTGATCATACAAAAACAAAGCCATATTTGATAACAGTTATACTTATACACACAACACCCAAATATTGTTAAGTTAATGGTTGTATACCTACATAATTGAGAAGTAGAAAAATTGTGTTTCTATTATTAAAATCAACAACAACAAAAGTATGTTGTATAAGTGATTATACCAATGCATATGTACGTAAACAAAACTAAAAAGAACGACAAATTTGCAAGAACAAATAAATGCAGAAATTACTAGTAGCACTAGTTCACTCAAATAAGTTGTAAAAATTCGTATAAATTTATACTCAAACCATACTCGAATGTTTAACGCATTTTACTCGATAACATTTATTTGTATCCGATAATATTTTTTTGTTATGAACTTAGGTTGCTTTTGTTTCTCTTTCGATTAATAGTTTATTTATTTACTTTATTTAACACAGAAACGAATGTATTTAAATGGTTTTTTTAGGAGCCATGCAGACGTCTAGTATGTACAAGGTGGGCCAAAAGAAGTCATCCGATGTTGTTTGGCTCTCATTTTTTTTGTTTCTTAATGAAAAACTTCGATTCAGTTTTTTGATATATTTATTTGAACCTTTAGAATTTTATTGGTCAAGTCGGGAAGATTATATCAGCCAAATGAGCGCCGTCACAATTGATTGCTATATGGGCTCTGTTTATGGCATTTTTCATCAATTCGGCGAGAACTTCGGGCGACAGATTCTTGCAATCGTGTCGAATGTTGTCTTTGAGGGCTTCCAAAGTCTCGGTCTTGTTCACGTAAACACGGGACTTCAAAAAACCCCACAAGAAAAGTCTGAAACGGTCCTAATTCATTCAATTGCGGCAGAAAAAACTCTGCTAACATTGCCCTATAGCGTGCACCGTTCACTGTTGTCGTTTGACCATCGGCGTCCTCGAAAAAAATGGCCCGATGACTTCTCCAGCGTGAACAGCGCACCATGCAGTCACTTTGAGCAGGTGTAATGGCTCCTCATGCATAACTCGTAGTTTTTGGGGGCCCCAGAAGCGGTAGTTTTGATTGTTCACGTTCTCGCTGAGGTGGAAATGAGCCTTACCGCTCATTATGATTTTGTTCGAAAAATCGTCCATTGCGGCCTCGAGACGATTATTCCGCGTTCTTGGGGAGTGTATCGCTTTATGGCTTCTTCACTTGTATTCTACGTCTGTTTAATTCACAAATGTCAAAACAGATTTGACATTGGCCGCCATTTGCAAAAATAAGAGCATCTTTCAATAGGGTGATTTATTTTGGCCCACCTTGTACATAATGTTAAAGGGTATTATGAGTGGCAACGATTTTGTAATCACACACGATATCGACTAAAAAATACCGAAACAAATTTAATTACACTTCGGCCAGCTATCAATAGACATTAAAGCGGCCAACTCTCACATTTTTTTCTCATCTAATATATAAATAATTTTTTAAATTAAAAAAGCCTTTTGAAACGAAAGGTATTTTTATACATATTTTTAAACATACTACAGAATTAATAGCAACAAATCCATTTCACTATTTCTGTTTTTTCATAATTAGTTAACCAAACCTCACATTTCAACCGCATGCAAATGCTTTGTTTCGTATATTTTGCAAAACACCTGCTACCGAAAATGAAATGCCGCAGTTGTATTTAATCATTTTGGCTTTATTTTTCAACAACCACTTTACCTAATTTTAGCCCACATATTTTTTAATTAAAACATTTTGGTTTTATAAAAACTGGTGTAACTCAAAAAAAAAAAAAAAATAACGTTTATTAACAAATAGATTGCCAAAACCGAAAACACGTTGTTCATTCTTCATTTAACTAAATTATTTATGTTTCTTGTTAAAATAAATATTTACCAATAAACCATTAACTACTACTTTGGACAAAATAAATAAAAAGAAAATTTCTACGTAAAGACAAAATTATATTTAGCAAAAACCAGTAAATATATTGGTAAATGCTTAAAGATACAAATGTTGAGTTATGACCCTTTTGTTGCAAATAAGCATTTTGTGTACAAGTAATAGCAGTGTATGAACGATTTTAATTAAAAATGTATGGGGAATTATAAATATTGGTACAATATAATTTGTCATAATTATGAGTGAAAAATATATTGCACACAACAAAAGTGCCAACAATAACGAAGACAACAACAAAAAACCGTTAATAAGTTGCTGCTAAAAAGGCAGATGATACTGACATAAAAAAATAAAACCACAATACCATTTTTTATTTATTAATACCACATACACTTACACAGATGCAAATATATATGCGCAAGCAAACATGAATGCCAATAACAAAAACAGTTTTTTTTCTATTGGTGTGTAATATATGAATGAGACCGGTTTTACAGTGGTTCTATTTGCCACTCCAAAGGATTTTCATACAACTTTCTACTGCATATATGCGGAAGGGAAAAAAAAAATTTCGAGTTTGTCGTGACAGCCCAAAAGCAGTTATTTACTTTTGAAAACATAATTACACTTACGCATATCCACTACTGTTTATTTTTGAATCAATCCAGATATAAAAAGGTTTGGTGGATAGATGTATGACCAACAAAGGTTATAAATGGAAGACAAACATTTTCAAAAGGTAGTCACATATGGACATTTCCATGAATATGTCAACCACGACTGTAAAAATAAAAACTCTTGAAAGTTTTTTAAAATATGTTTGTTGATAAAAAAAAAAAACACTCAAATTTTACTATGCGCAGGTTTTAAGAGCTTATTAAATTATTTTAAGAGCAATAATATGAGTTTAATCTGATTATCTCTTAGACTTATTTTAAAGAATTGCAATCAACTATTTTTTTTTTTTGCGACTAAAATGTAAAAATAAATTGTAATTATAAATATGCTTTAATATTAAGGTAACAACAACAATTAACAAGATCCATAAGAAAAAAGAAAATATAGAGTCCAATTTGCGGTTTTTTTTTTATTTCCCTTGGATGTTATTTAAATGTCACGTACGTAGTGCAAAAACATTATTTGTCTCCTTCATTCGTATTGGAACAGTCGCATGAGCACTTAATTTAGAATTTAACTTTTTTCTTAACAGAATATAAATTTTATTACCTAAGAATACTATTAGAGAAAAATCTGTCACGTACGATATGTCACGAACGATATTAAATTGAATTTATTATAAAATCATTTAAAGATTGTTTTCAATTAACTATGATGGATTTTAAATGAAAAATATTTGGTTTAGTGTAAGAAAAAAGAAAAAATACCTCAAAATCACTTCTGTTTTATGTCAGGTACGATATATCCAAAATTTTCTGGATATTTAAGACAACAATGATTCGAATATAACTATTTTTTTTAATAAGAATGGAACATAAAGATCTAATTTTGTTTCAGTTACTCTTACTTTTGCAAAAATTACTCCACTTTATAGGAGTAAAAATGTCACATACGATGATATGGAAATGCCAATATGCAATCACGTCGGAGAGGCGACTAAATTTTAAAAATTGTATTGTTTATTTTGTGTATTTCGAAAATAAAATTATATAAAAGCAAAATATGCAGGCATTTCACACGTTCCGATAGGAATGGCTTTGATTCCGTATGTGCGTTCCGATAAACTTTGTTTTAGATTCTTCAGATTACGAGCGATTTTGTTAATTTCCAAAAATTTTAAAACCTTTGCTTTTCAAACAAAGTATGGCAGTATTATGCATGAAAAAAACCTTTTTATACTCTATAGATTTTTGTGCAAAAAATAAGTGGCTTGCACAAAAAAATAATGTGGCAATACTTTGATTGAGTTAATAATAAAATTAAAATATTTATGTATAAATATTAATTAAATGCTTAATAAATCATTGTAATAATCAAACATTACTTTAGATATTTTATTTTTAATTAGTTTTATTAATATGTTTTTAAGTAAATCATTAAAAATAACAATTCCACTTTGAAAATTTTACGTGGTTTCATTCGGAAAAAATTTTTCGTTTTCTAAACACCCGACCTTCGGGCTTAAAAACTTTTTCGACCGGAATTGTGTTCTGTGACATGGTTAATTATCATAATATTTTTACTTCAGTTGTTTCTAATATTTTTATTTTATGACAAGGCAGCCCAATAATTAAAAACATTCTTACGTATTCCTGATTATTCCACCACTGTGCTGTTCAACGTACACTGTGGTTAGTTACAAAACCATAAATACACATATAAAGTATATTTGCATTTATATGTGTTGTAGTTTGTTTGTGTGTGCATGTGTTAACCCTACAGTTATGTATTAAAATTTTTCTTTTATACTTTTTCTTTTGATTGCCAATAATAAGAAGCATTTTAAAAATTTCCGTTATAAAAGTTCATTGATTTTAACACAATCAAATAATTATTATGGTAGTTCATCGTTTTATTATTACACTTAAAGACTATGCTATCTTTGCTATCTGACGAAAGACAAGTACCTTTTAAATGGTTTGCGTTGTGGAAAATTTGGTAGATTTGCTTTTCAGAGAACCAAGACCATATTATTATTATTTAAGAACAACTTTAACGTCGCTTTGTTGTAATAATAGGATGCTTGGTCAAGTAAAAAGAAAATAGAGACTTTATGATGTCTAACATAATTACACATTTTCCAGTCCTGCTCTCAGCTCAATGCAAGTGCAAAAAGGCTTACGATACCAAGAATTCTTATGAATTTTTGAGTTCTTTAGGCAATTATATTTTATAAAAAAAACCTTTTTTTGCACGCTGTTTTGCTTCCTTGTTCTTTACAGCATTTGTTGAAATTTTTCTCAGAAACATGACGCTGATTTTGTTCAAAGTTATTCTGATCGCAAATGCTCTTTATTTTACCCGAACCCTTCGAGTGATCTTTTAATTGTCCCTTAATTTGTTGAAACAATTTTTGAGCTTAATTTAATTTTCAAGATATTTTTGTAAGTGTTTTCTTTATCTTCTAATTCTCTCTTCTTGTGGGAAAACTTAAAATTTGTACGTTCATTTTAAAGCCTACTAAGCAAAATCATTTTATTTTGTGTGGCTTGAAAACAACAGACATTATTAACTCATGAAACATCGGTATCTTTTCTGCTAATATACATTATTTTAATGGATTTATTAGAATCTTTTCACCTAAATTTAATCACTAAATCATCAGTTAATCCCTCTTATATATCAATTGTTTGTTATGCCTTTTTTGGGGCAGAAAATTCATGCAAAATATTAAAATATTAAATATATTAAAAGTAGTTTTGTAAACAAAATTTTAAACTATTAAATTTCTTATAATGTTTGAATGTCAAAAAAATTTCTCAAATAATTTTTTCTTTTAGTTTTCAATTGTACAAAACAATCATAAAATTTTAAAACTCTTATAATTAAGTCATTGTTTAAGTGAGAAATCAGAACTTAATCTTTTATTCTCGATTGCTCATTAGTGTTAAAAATTATTGACGATGGCAAATATTTCATTTCAAAAGCCGATGTGTGATCGGAAGTAAACTAGAAAGTTTTTTTAATCTTCAAATTATTTAGGGCAATAACTCAATTCTTCCCTACAGTTTTTTCTTATTAAAAAAAATTAATTTATTTTCATAAAAATTTGGCAATTTTTACCGACTGGTATTATTATTTATAACAATAATTGAACTTTTAAATACAACAAAAAAATCCTTTATGTATATGTTATGTGTTCTCATCAGAGATGCTAATTTAGCGCTTTTCGCTAGATCTAGGGCGCTAGTGCGATTTGCTTCAAAAGTAAATTTTTCGAAATGACGGAATATTTTTACCAAAATTTAAAATTATTAATACCCCTATTGCGGTTCACCACTTAACTCAGTTTAGTTGTGTGTGAGTCAAGGTATTGTGATACTCAACTGTTTTTAGTTGAGTTTGCTATGAAGTTGCCAACTTAAAGTATCGATCTGCTAACTTTAAATATTACGTTTGGCAAATGAAAATAAAAAAAAAGGTTTCCTAAATTTGTTTCCAGCTGCTGTGCCGAATTAAAAAGTATTTATAATGAATATAAGTGTCGATTTATGTTATGATGAAAATAAAAACTCTTGTGTAGATGTGCTACATACAAGAAGAAAAATTCGTAATGATTCAAACCATATTGAGCTGCCCAGTGCCGAGTATACTTATATTTCTAATAAGTAACGAAACTAAATAATTATTTTATATTTATAGATTTATAAGTTATTTCCGACTAAGCAAAGAAGCGTTTTGTTATTTGCTGGATGAAATTAAAGATCACCTAAAAACACCTGTTCGCGTGGTGGCTATTCCTCCTATATTAAAGTTATGTGCTGCTCTTAGATTTTTTGCTGACAGGAGCTATCAAAAATGCAATGAAATAAAAAAGTTATTATAAAAATGTACATATACTTATGATCTCTCCATTTTGTTTTCCATTTTTACCGCTTTAAAAAAAATCAACCTTAATTGCCAATAACACAACTACTCTTAAGCAGTTGTGTGTATTCAACGTTTTTGTCGACCAAATTTGTTCAAAGTTGAAAACGGTAATACCACGAAAAAATAGATACACAACTGAATAGTCAACCGTCAGTTGAGTTGAGAATGGAAATGTCAATTTGCCAAAGGCAACCAAACTGTTACAAAAGTGGAGAACCGCAATAGGGGCATAAATAATTTAGTATTGAACAATTGTGCCGTTTTCGTCCAAAAATCGCCAATTATTCGATAATAAAAGTTGTGTGAAAGATGAACGTAGAACCCAACTAATATTACAAGACAAAAAAACATTTTTTAAATGAATAATTACAGGATTACTTATTTGATTTAAAACTTTAGGGAATTAAGAAAAAATTTACCCTAAAATTAAAGTACCAATCGGTAAAGAAAGATGATCCGAAGAGAATATGTGGTTTCAACAATATCTGCCACTTGCCACACATTAAAAGAACAATAGATTTTTAAGAAAAATTTTAAAATCGCATTATTTCTCGTAGAGTGCAAGTGGTAACAGTTTAGGAGCCTGTTCAAAGGGGGATTCACTTGATACCTCACTTTTGTACACCATTTATTTATCTAAGAAAATATAAGTATGCAAAAGACATTTGGTATTATTATTTCTACTTTGTTAACTACTAAAATCATTATCAAAAAATCACCTTAATCCGTGCTCAAGTCACAATATCATCTGTGAGTTGATTTAAAAAATAATAGGTTTTCATTAAAAATGTTTACGAAAATCAAAGCATTATAAAATTTTAGCGCTTTCTAGCATGCATTGAGTTAATGCATATCGCCTTTTGGTTATAAACAGCTTACATCGCTGGTTCTTATAAACAAACAGTTTTCTCGTTTTATTTCTCTCTCTTTCTGTCCATAAAGGTTTTTAACACTGCATAAACACATTAACCATTATCTGTGTTTTTTTTTCTTATATATTTTCACATCTGGTAATTATTTGCATTTTTTAATGAAATTATTAACGAATAAGAGAGTAAATAACTGAAATTGTTATTGTTTTTTATTAGTACTTGTTTGTTAGTTGTGCATTTGTATGTACATATTTATAGTAAATATTTATTCATGCACATTCTTGATGATAAATTAAAAACATTACCAATTCCAGTGAGGGCAATTTAAACAATTATCATAAATTTAAATTAATTCGAAAGAGGAAAAATTAAATGAAATTTGATTATATTAATATATATTCTGGAAATCACAACCAAGCAAAGGGACATTGAGCTAATTAGTTAAGCATGACTAGAGGCAAAAATCTACTTTTGTGCTTACATGTAAAATTTACTTATGCAATATCTGTCGTATGCATAAAAATTATTAAAAGTCTACAGAGAGTTTACTAATCTTATTTTCTATAAAAATTCTCAAAAATACGTAAATCGTTTATTTTAATACTGTACAAATTCATTAAACATTACAATATTGCCATACGATCTTATTATAAATTCATCGACTTTTTTCGGAAATACTCCCATTAAAAATTTTATAATTGTTTCTATTACCTTTTTGGACGAACCATTTACTTACGCTTAAAATCTGCCATGTCGTGGGATACATTTCTTATTTTATTAAATTCTTTTTTCTTACAAAAATCCAATACGTTTTCACAGGCCGAAGTTCTTAATACTTGGGTAGATTTGCAAGTAAGGAGGTAAAAATGCAGATTCCGCATACAATAAAGGTTGTCACCAATGTGTTATGTCGGGCTCTCCCTATGGGAATACCGATTAGAAAACCCCCTGTCTTCCACCCTTGAAAAGCAATCCACCCCGGAACCGCGTCCAGCATTACTTCGGGGTGGTTTCCTGATGGCTGTAACAGCCCCGTCCTTATAACTGCCTGCGTCCAGGCCTCCGCTTAATCCTTAATCTGATGCATTCAGATCCTTCTTTTTCATCCGCAGTATATCCTCACAGTATAGCTTCACTGCGCGCCAGTTGTCCTCGCTGTTTAGCATGATAGGGATTATATTCTCCACAGTTATTTCGCCTATTTTACTTTCCAGCTCTTGTCGCTTATGCGTCTATTTGTTGTACTTGAAAAAAGTG
This sequence comes from Phyto melanocephala, assembly GCA_941918925.1. NCBI lineage: Eukaryota > Metazoa > Arthropoda > Insecta > Diptera > Rhinophoridae > Phyto > Phyto melanocephala. The sequence continues at coordinate 56,320,888 of OW799234.1, forward strand.
TGTTCGGCATCTATCTCCTCAGCCTCCTCGTATAGGCAGTAGGGTGTTCCACATTTTCCAATTTTATGTAGGTACTTTCGGAAGTACCCGTGCCCTGTGAGCATCTGCGTCAGGTAATAGTTAACTTCTCCTATTGTTCTTCCAATCCAATTTTCAAGACGTGGAAGTAGTCTGGCTACCCACCTTCCCTTGCCTGCCAGGCCTGCAAGGTTTCGTGTAGATTTGCCTCCTGTGATACAAAATTGACATTATTGTTTAAATATACATCAAAACCCTATTTCAATAGCGGCATTGTGCCAAATCAGGCCAGAAATCATGGCACTTTGTGCTGTTTTAAGAAAGGTAAAAGCCGACTTTGTAGAGACTCGGTAATATATAATTATTTCTGTGTTTATCGTACCTGATATCACAAATAATTGGCTTCCTCTGCCAAAACTGCAAATGGCTTGCCACACAAGAAATTTTTTGGGAAATTTTGTTTGCTATTTTCTTTAAACATTATATTGTCTATCAGCCAACTAAAAATCTTGACCCGAAAGTTATGAAAAGTCTGCCAGTACATAAGTTTCACCAAATTTACCTTAATTTTTTCGCTCGTTCTTTTGATTCTAAGTTCTTTACTGCATTACGATCTGGGACTTTCTGCACTTTATGCGATTGTCGTCCAGCATTAACTTTGGTTCTGCGCACCAAATAAACAGACCTTTCAACTTTACGAGCTGCTTTTCTGATAGAAGTGTGCATTGCCCTTTCCTATTTTTCTATTTCCTTCAATGTTCAATGTTAAAGTCTTCCTAATCCTGTTAAATAGTTTTTGTGGCAGTGTGAACATAATCCATTAGATTTTTTGCTATTTTTTTCAGTATTTAATTTTTTTTAGTTATAATAAAATCTACGCTACCTTTTTTGCAGTCCCTTTTGACCATAACGACCGTTGAAAATGAATAATGTAGAAAATGAAATATCTGAAGTTTTTAAAAGCTGACGCGAATAAAAAAAATAGTCTGTTGGCTGGAAATTATACCACCTATTTCAGCCGGCTCACTTCTTATATACCTTTGACAATTTTAGTGCATACGGCAGTAAGGGGTGTCTCGAAATGCTTTTTTACATTTTTTTACAGGGCACTACGCAAACAAATATTATTTAATTAATTTTTTTGTTCCACTCTGTGATAGTTATAAGTGTCAGCAATACTTTGTTAATAAGTTTATTCAAATTATTTAATCCGTATTTTAAATGTCGTCAAATAGAGAAAAAGTGAGAAAAAATATTGTGGATATTTATAATGAAAATAAACAACTTTCTTACGCTGAAGTTGCGCGACGTGCAAAAGTGTCCAGACAGACTGCCCGTAACGTTATTTTTAAATTCAAAAAACACTTGTCTATTAAGCACAAGAAAGGTGGAGGGCCTCGTGGTTTTAGGAATCCTCAAATCGTTAAAAAGGTGAAGGCACTTTGGAAGCAAAATCCAAACATTTCCATTTGCTATATCGCACGAAACTAAATATTTCGAAGTCGCTTGTAGAACGAATAAAGAAAAAAGAAAATTTAAAAACATTCAAAGTCAAGAAAGCTCCAAACCGAAACGAGAAAGGAACAAAAACGGCAAGAATAAGAGCAAGACAGTTGCTACGTCACAAATGAAATAATTTTAAAGGATGTATTTTAATGGACGAGAAACCTATTGTAAGGCTGACTATTCAGAGCTTCCTGGTCAGGGTTTTTATGTTTCTAATAAAAGAGCTAATGTTTCCGATTCGCAAAAAAATATATGATATGGCATGCAATATGTACATGTGGGAAAACTTCAAAGGCAATCATTGTGAATCGTACAATGAAAAGCCAATTTTATATTAATGAGTGCCTGAAAAAGGCTGTATTGCCATTATACAGAAGCCACAATATACCTCCACTGTTTTGGCCTGACTTGGCAAGCTGCCACTACAGCAAATACGTCCCTAAGTGGTATGAGGCCAACAAAATAAATTTTGTACCGAAAAACATGAATCCACCTAATTGTCCAGAGCTAAGGCCTATTGAACGCTATTGGGCTATAATTAAACAGTACCTAAGAACAAAGTTCAAAGTTTCTGCAAATGTAAAAAAATTTGGATTTATTTGGAAAAAAGCTATTAAACACTTCGGTAAAACGTGTGTCCAACGTTTAATGCAAAGCGTTAAGAAAAAAGTGCTTTGTTAACACTAATTGGTTAAAAAAATCTACCTATATCATTTTTATTTAACTTCTGGTTTTTATCCTCTTGATAATTTTTAAAATGGAATTTTAAATTTTTTGTCAAAAGCCCACTTTTTCCTGATTCGTTCATAGTTAATCCTAAATTTTAATTGAGAAAGTTTGATAATGATTTTTAAAATATTTAATTTGTTATAGATAACTCGGAATTAAAAATTCAAACTTTATATTTGTTGTACTAAACACCATTTGGTTTCAACTTTACTTTAAATTAAATAACTTAATAAAAACCGCTTATAAATTTAAAACACCGTACGTATCGTTGTGTATAAAGGCTTTTACCACTAATTTACATAATTCAAAATGAAGATGTAATCTCAGACCCATCGCCTACCCCAACAAAACCACTAAATTGTGTGCTTTAACGCTTTAAATAATAAGCATTTGAACACATTTACATAAAAATATTTAATTTTCTTGTTATTATTGTAGCTGTCGCTGACGTTTTACACTCTAATACTTTTTTTGTTGTTATCATACATCAATTAAAATTGGCTTCATTGTTGTTACACACAGAAACCTGCAAAATAATTAATGGAAGTATAAATGCTTTGTATTACAACTGAACCGTGCAAGTAAAGAAAGGGAAATGTTTTTACACTTTGTAAAGAATAGTAGAATAGAACAACAACAAAAAAGGATTTTGTTATGTTTCATGTGATGTTTTATTTATTTCTTGTTTTTTTTTTAAACACAAACATACGCTTGTTTAATTTTTCTTTAATGTTTTTCTGTTGCTTTTAACGCACACATACACAGACATGTGTAAACATTGACTAACTGCCATAAATACTACATATAACATCTGCTTAAACTGTATGTAACACAACAGAACAATCTTTTGCAGTTACTTGGTGTTTTGATGTTCTTCCTGCACATATGCAACGGTGCGTATGAGTATTAAGTTTCACTAGTGTTGTTTTAGTATTCAACATGAACATGTAGTGCTAGTAGCTTGAATATGACCTGACTGACGTAGCATAAAATTTATTGAAGGATTATTGAAGATTTATAAATAAAATTTGATTATCTTTCTTTGTAGGATAAATGTAAAGTAAAATGGTTCGAAAAAAAATTGTGCCCGTCACCCCCTAGGATTAAAGATAACGTAGAAAGAATTCCGAAAATAATATTTTTATTTTCTTGCCACGCCTATAAATCCCGCCATTTTTGTATTTTGTTCACTGTGTCGCCATTTTTAGTACGATCATAACATTTTGTATACCGGTATTCATGGCTATTCTGTAAGGGATACATGTCTGTATTTGCTAGTGTTTTTTCTAACATGTCAAATTCTGTTTGTTTTCGTTCAGATATACTCAACATTAGAGTGGGTACGAACAGAGGTAGTAAAAAACTATTAAAGACTTTTATATAAAAAAATCAAAAAATTATTACATTTTAATCCAATATATCTTTACCACATTGGGTAGCTTCTTTAAGCAATAGTTTATCATAAATTAGACAATTAACAATATAACACGTTGTGAAGTAATAATAAACATAAAAGTGTTAATAACGTGGAAAAATAGTATTTGTAAATAATTTGCAAATATTTTTATACAAATACATTATTTAAAAAAAAAATTCTCTCTTTGCAACACAAAAAAGTTTTATACATATTTGATATTTTTTGTTATTTTATTAACATTTTAACGAACATATGCCCGCACACTTACGCATAACCTTTCACATGAACATGCTGAAACCTAATTTTGTTTCCGTTTTTTTTTTTTAAAGCAAAACTATTGCTCAAAAATCATATAAATAAGAGTTGTATATAAAAATGTTTAAAATACACACATAACGACTTAATACCCTGACTTGAGAGTTACGTGTTAAAGATGTGAAAACAATCATTATTCCTTGTATTTGCAACAAAAACATAAAACAGACAGGATTAACTTATTTTTTATTTTATTTTTTTCCAGAAATATAAGCTGCACTATTCTTAATTTTTTATATTTTAATATTTATTTAAGTATTTTATTTTTAATACCATAATATTTATTACCATTTGATTTGCTTGAACTTTTTATATTTATTTATTTACTTTATTATTTATTTGACTGCATGTATTTTGCATAATGCAAAAATGCTTTCATTTAATCACTATTTATTTGCTCCTTTTCTTTTATACAACATACAAAATTGCATATCGCTTCTTTATTTTAACAGTGTCATAATTCAAAAAAAGTATAGTTTCAGGTTCATATTCTCTTATTTCTTAAATAACTTTTATAAAAATACATTTAAAAAAAACAAATTCTGAAATTTTCAAGTGAACTATTGAGTGTTTATCATAAAAATTCGGGCTTCACAACTAATGGCGTATCGTTTGAAAGAAGTTTATGTCTAACTTAACTTATATGTCATTTTGCAGGACACATATCTGTCTTTAATTCTCACTTTTTTATTGTAAAATTTTTCCCAAAAAAGCTTCAAATGCGGTAAGTTTTGCTTTACTTCGTAAGTTTGAAAGAGTGGCCGCTGAAACACTTCGACTGTTTACCAAAGCTTATGGTGAATGTTTATCATCGGCTTTAACGTGCCTTAGTTGGTTTATGTGGTTCAAGAGTATCGATTTTCACACAGAAAACAGAGTTCATCCAGGCCAGCCAAAAAAACTTTAACACCGAGAATTTAAGAATAGGAAGCAAGAGCTAACAAGAGCTTCTAAATTTATTATAATATTGGGTACCTTACAAATGAAGTCAAGACCTTGAGACCCGGTTTTGCATATCCAAAATGCTGCTTGAACAATATCAAAGAAAATCATTTTTGCACCGAATCATTACTTACGGGCAACTAGCTAAATCGACACCAAGGCCAAATATCCATACCGCCAAGGTAGTGTTTTGTATTTGGTTGGACCAAAAGGGTGCTATCTGTTACGAGCTGCCTAACTCTGTCCAAGCCATAATAAAGAAATTGTGCTCGAATTAAAACTTTAGTGCTCGAAAGCTCTCATTCTTGGAATTTTAGAACCATATAGCGTATATTCAGAATTTATTTTTAGATCAGAGATATTTATATGACTTTGAAAATTAAAAATGTTAACATTCTTGCTATATGGACAATTTGAAATTTGCAAAAAGACTAATTTCAGAAATTTTGCTCGCGTTAGAAATCTATCATTCTAGAGATTTCAGAACCATATAGTTTATATTCAAAACTTATATCAGATCGCAGATATATGACATTGAAAATTAAAATTGTTAACATTTTTGCTATATGGACAAATTGAATTTGCACGAAAAGACTATGTCTAGAAATAGCTTGACTTAATTAACTCGTTCAAAGCAAGCATAGGCCGAAAATCGTCTAGACTATTAGATGACAATGCTTGACAACATGTTACAATATTTGCTAAAAATTATTTACAGTCCTTAGCTTGCCCCGTCCGACTACTAATTATTCCGATCGATGAAGAACGTTCTCTCTAAAATAGGCTTCACTTTAGACCAGAATATACTAAAATGGCTTGATTTGTTTTTGGCTTCAAAAGATGAGCAGTTTTTTTGGAACGGAAACCATATGTCGGCAGGAAGATAAAAAGTGGTCATAGTTTGAGACAAATTTATATTTTTTACAGATATTACAAAATAGGAACTAAGAATTTTGAGAGATTGCGAATTTTTAAGTTATAAACCTGATAGATTTATATCGTTTTTTTTACTCGAAAAAAAACTAAGTATAATTTATTGATTATACAGGAGAGGCAGAAAACTTGCTAAAATCTTTTAAATCTGTAAATTCATGTCGACAAATAGAAAACAAAATTAATTTATTATTTTTCTAAAAATGATGTATTTTATTTCACTCTATTGACCTGCGTCAATTTTTGCTCTCCCACTGTGCCCGCTTTACCAAATGACTTTTATGTAAAGTAGTTAAATTTTTATTGTAGTCAAACTAAAGGTCATTTGAATATCTGAAAAAAGAGGGCAAACAAGAGCAAGGCAACACTTTTTTCAAAAAATAAAACAACAATAATTTTGAAAAAATGTAAACTTAGCGGGTTTGCGATTAAAGCTAACAATATGAACGTTCAAAAATTTTAAGTTCTTATTTTTAATTTTGTGTTTAATACAAGTGACAACATTAATAAAAACAAAAAGTACAGAATTTTTTAAATAAATAAATTTGTAGTACTGAGTTTTCTCTTTGAGAATTTTGAGTTATGACTGTATTTAAGTAAACGAGCGATAATCAATCGGCCTTATTGTCATTGGCGTTGTCGTGCCGTTTTTGTGTCGAAAACGACAGAAATACGACAAGGGCTCATTCATTTTACATTGTCGTAAATATTACACGGTACCAAAAAATACGACAACGCCAATGACAATAAGGCTGATTATACTTAGACGTATGTACGTATGTATACATTTAAGTAATTTTTAATGTTCTTTTGATATTCTTTTTTTTTTATACCCATTCCCATTTTTATACCCTTCACCATTACTATTAAAATTTTTTCATTTAGTTTGTAACAGCAAAATGTGTTAAATATATCCTTATTTTTTATATACTGTTGAACTCTTTCGTTCTGCCTGTCTCTCTAGTAGTCTGTCAAAAACATACGAAATTTCGAATAATTTAACTTGTTTTTCAAAATTATCTTCCAACTTAAAATTCAGTAGTTTAGTCGTTATAAAAGCAAGAAACTTATGTATAGAAATATGTACCAAGTTCTGTAAGATTTTAACTACAAAATTTACTAGTTGGGCAAGTTTAAGGCTGTAAAGTAAATTGGCTGTCAAGCGACGAAATACCAAGAAGTCGTCCTTTAATGTTATTTAGCACAAATATGGAAAATTTTAGTCAGGAAGCGCAAATATATTTTTGTTGTGAAATAAAGCAGCTTTTCTCTAAAATCGCTTAATTCGACAATGTAACTCGCATTAGAATTAAATATACCGATTATTGCAGTGGTAGTGACATACTGGTAGCCACTGTACTACAGTGTGCTAAGAATTAAGCTTTAATCTGCGGGCCAGTCAGACGGCCTGACAATTAAGTCGCTGCAAAAATCACTCAATTTGCCACCTCGTTTTTGTAAAGGGTGATTTTTTAGAGATTATCTTTTTGGCAACACTGGTTTAAACAGCTGACGCACGTTTCGTGTTTTGTTTCACTGTCAAACATCTTCAGTTTGGTCCATAATTTAACCATGAATCAATCGTCTTTCAAACGAACAACGCTTGCAAATTATTGAATTTTATTATCGAAATGCGTGCTCTGTTAAGAAAGTTCATCGCGCGCTTCTTATCGAAAAATTGTGTTCAGCGACGAAGCTCATTTTTGGCTCAATGGGTACGTTAATAAGCAGAATTGTCGATTTTGGAGTGAAGATCAGCCAGAAGCATTGCAAGAGCTACCAATGTATCCAAAAAAAGTCACAGTTTGGTGCGGCTTATGGGCTGGTGGCATTATTGGAACGTACTTCTTTAAAGATGATGCGAATCGTAACGTAACTGTGAATGGTGAGCGCTACCGTGAGATGATATCCAACTTTTTTTTGCCCAAAATACAAGAGCTTGACTTGCATCACATGTGGTTTCAACAAGGCGGTGCCACATGCCACACAGCACGCTTAACAATGGACTTATTAAGAGGCGAGTTCGCTGAACATTTTATTTCACGTTCGGTACCGGTCAATTGGCCGCCTAGATCGTGCAATTTAACGCCTTTAGACTATTTTTGTGGGGCTATGTTAAAGCTCATGTCTATACACACATGCCCGCTTCAAGTGACGCATTGGAAGACATCATTGAAGCATTTATTCATGAGATACCGGCCGAAATGTTGGAAAGAGTATGCCAAAATTGGACTAAGCGGATGGACCATTTGAGGCGCAGTCACGGTCAACATTTGCATGAAATAATCTTCAAACATTAAATTATATAAACCGTACTATCGATTCAAATAAAGATTTCATGCATTTTTCTGAATTTTATTTGTTTTTTTTAACTTTCCTATAGCTCTCAAAAAATCACCCATTATATAATCGTTGGTTATTTTCTCTGGGGTCATTTAAAAATCCGGGCTTAAATTAAGAATTCATGAACAATTAATGCTTTTAATTATGCTTTAAAAACAAAGGACATCTGCCATTTTTCCGAAATCATATTTTATAGTAATGAGAGCCTCAAATTTGGCTATATTTTCCAATGGCCAGGAAATCGTGTATTACATCTCTATGTGCCAAAATAATTTAGAACGACTCTTTGCTTGCAGACATTTTCTAAAAGTTGTCGATAATTTCTATTGAATTTCAAGTGAATGGTTAAAAATTTAAACACAATTTGCAAACAGTTTGTAGTTGGTGGAGGGTGTATAAAATTCGGTATTCCATATATATTTTTTAAATTCATATCTTTTAATACATATTAATACGTTTCATGTGCATGCATTTAAAAACTACATGAATTAATATATAATAAAAAATCAATATTCTTTGTTCTTATTTTTTTTTTCTCAATATTTATATGCGAAATGATTTATGATTGTCTTTAAACAGCTAAAAGCCAATCGAAGGTTATGGGAAAATAAGGCAAAGGAAGTGTTAAAAATGTCACCGCATCAACTGAAAAATTCCAATACGGATGAAGACGATGATAATACCATTAATGAGACATTTGCTCCAGGAAATACAAATGTTTACAGCAGCAACAATAACAACAACAATCAAAATAATAATGACAACAGCAACAACAATAATAATAACGATAATAATCAATTTAACCATCATCATAATAACAATAATGCGGAGGCAATCATGCAACATCAACAACAGCAACAATTGCACGAGGAAATGGATCATAATAATATGCAGTATGAAGACATCAACGACATCAATATGTTGCAACAGCAACAGCAACGCCAAAGCAACCACTTTAAAGCTGAGAATGAATATAAAAAACCAAAGGATATAATAACAATAAGACAAATGAATACACAATCCCTAAAGGAAAGTATATAATAACAACTTTAAACATTAAGAACTTACTAACCGTCCCACAATCCTACTCTTCCTCTTTCTCTTCCATTTGCCCCCCTTTTTCACAACCATCTGCAGTTGACAACATGAATGTCTAAGTTGAAGACAATGAAACCATTAACTTAGAAACTAATTTAATTCAAATGTTTGACGCATAATCTTTTAATGATTATTTGACAAAGGAAATCTTAAAAGTGTTTTTTGGAAAACGTAATGAAGGGACGACTTATTGAATACCCTTCATGTCGAACGAAATGACGTTTATTATACAGGTTTAGTTTCTTTTACAATTTTATAAGAAACTTATAATTAAGATTAATTTTTAAGTACAGTTTCTTTATTTAAATTTTTCATTATTTTGTTATAATTTTTTTTATATAGTGTTTTTTTAGTTTAATATTTTGAAAGAGTTTTTTTAAGTAGATACAGACAACAAACAAAAAATCAAATACAAAATTAATATTTTATTTGATTTTTCTCTCAATCATTAAAATAAGACTTTAAATAACCATTAAAATTAAGCCTGACAGCTGTAAAATAATTGTTCAACTTACAAACCCCTTTGTATTTTGTATGTTCTATTGAAATACAAATTTTGTTGTTTTACTTGTGAACACATTGCTTAACATCAAATAAAACAATTCAATAAAACAACCAAGGTTTTACAATGGCTTCGTACAGAGTTTTAAAAGTTTACGTCTTAGTTTTATTTAAAGTTGAGTTTAATTTCCCTTGTTGTTTGCATTATGATCAATCGGCATAGATTTACGTAAAATAAAACAAATGTTTTTCTATAACATAAGCCTCTAGCTCTTGAATGTATTGTCCTTTTTTGCCACACTCTTAAAATAAGGCAGAAAATACTCTCAAAACAGAAAAGTAACGGGTTAGAATGTCCGAAAAAAATCTTTGTCATTAAATTCTACTATAAGTCTTTGAATAAATTCTTACTACCAATCAGTTTAAGGGCAAAATTTTGTACTTATTTTGAAAATAAAAAAAAGTCCTACTAAACCAGATTTAAAGGGGCTAGTTTTTATGAAAAAAAATGTAATATCGAATTTTACGATGAGTGATCATACACAGAAAAGCTCTCGCAATCATATCTAGTTATTAAAAGATGACAGTAAATTTTAGCTTATGTGGAATAGGTACGAAATTAACCCTTAGCTACCTTTTAAGTTTTAACTTATATGTCACGTTCAGGTTTAATTTTGTGCTTTAGTGTATTCAGAGACATTTGACATTTCAAGCAGTTATTTCTCTATGCATGGTATTTTTTTTTTACCCATTTTATTTAACAGCTAGAGGGTTAAATATTTCACATTAATGCTTGCCATAGTACAATTTTTATATATCTCTTGTCAGGCCTATTCTTGAGTATGGTTCAATAATTTGGGATCCAACTTACAATGTTTACATTAATATCATTGAATCTGTGCAAAAACAGTTCCTGCCATTTTGTCTTCGTGGCTTACAATGGAATTCGTTAAACCTGCTACCTTATACTAGTAGACTTTCACTAGTGAAGCTGCCAACATTAAAAAGTCTAAGAACAATGCTAAATGTTACGTTTGTTCTAAATTTAATAAAAGGCTCTGATTTCCTATTAGCGAATATCTTTTTTAATGTACCATATCGTTCTACACGTCACTTTTGTCCGCTAACAGTCAAAGTTTTTAGAACGAATTATGCCAACTTCGATCCGTTTTTAAGGATTTGTACCGAGTTCAGTAAACTTTATCAACATGTTGATTTTTCCTTAAATGTTAATATTGTAAAATGTAAAATTATTTTGTTTTTGCATAACTAATATTAAACAATTTGTATGTACTGCTTTATAGTCTGTAAGGATCTAGAATCCATAGACTTAAATAAATAAATAGTATTCTATATAAATTTTCTAAGCACATTACATACCTGAAATGTAAATGTCACAAGGTTTTCTATGCTGATTTATTCTAAGCATGTCCACCCTCCCTAATATAAAAGTCAGATTTTAAAACTCCGGATATTTGTTTGTCTCCTCTGTCAGGGTCCTTTGTAGGTTCCTTGCTATTATTAAAAATAAGTTTTTCTTTACTGTTAATTTTTAAATCCTAAAGCAAATTAAAAATCAGTAATTGTGAAGTTGATTAAATCTTACTTCTGCAGAAAACAAAAATTTTAACCATTTTTGACACAAAAAAATGCCATCCCCTAATTAAGCAGAAAATGTTAGTGTAAAACAAAACGATATGTCAAAAATACATTAAAATTTGACAAGTGGTCCCTAGAAGTAGGCAACAGCTGATGATCAGCTGATCTAATAAGTTCACCTTATTGAATTCGCCTTGGCAGAAATGAATAATAAATTTCCAAAAATAATGTTACAATAGGGTTGCTTATTGAAAAAATAATTGAAATTTTTAAATTGCCACTATGTATTACTTAGATTCAAATGTAAATCTGCAAAAGAATTATTTAGTTTTTTGACCTTTTTTAATTTAAATATTAACTAAAATTATTTAAGCTCGAGGTCTTTAAATTATTGAAATAATATCTTTAATTTTTATTAATTCTTCCAATTTTTCGCTACTTTGTTGTGCAGCATCGTCAGGAAATATTTGTTTTGATTTTTTGTAAAAAAATTTTGTGTGAAAAAATAAATTTGATAAACAAACTTTGAAAACATTTAACATATAAATTTTAACATTTTGTCATATGTGAAAATTGTTTTAAAAAAGTACTAACTTAAAAATTAACAAACCGTTCAATAATATGTATTACAGAAGAAACTATGTGTGCATATATGTAATGTGTTATTTATTTATGTATTAAATGTCTGTAGTTCTGAGCAACATTATCAGTGTCTGCCTTATAGTTAATTCTAAGTGTTGATGGTACATTAATAATTTATAACATTTCTTTCATAAATCTACGCTTATAATTAACTTCTGTGTTTAAAACTGAAACCTTTTCAAAGTTTGGAAAGTGATTTAGTTTAGAACAATGAGAGGATAATGCTGTATTTTGTGAATTTATATTATCCCTATGCCTTTGGTCAGACTTATGTCCAGAAATTCTCGTTTTTAATTTATTTTTAGTCGTACCTATAAACACTTTACTACAATTCTCACTATCATTACCACCACAAGGTATGTTATATACTAAATTAGATCTATCCCATTTTTGTATTCAGTCTTTTGTCTTACTAAATAAGTGACCTATTGTATTAAACGTTTTATAGGCCATCCCATATCTATCATTGTCAAAATCTTTAGATTTCTTTATCCTTACCGATACTCCCGATACATGAGTCAATGACTTATAGATTTTCGGCTCAACAATATTCCTTGAATTATTATCATTTCTATACTCAAATTTACCAATTAATTTATAAATTAATCTAATAGGAAAATCATTATCCTTAAGAATATTTATAACAATTTCTCGATTCTTTTTATGAAAATACCTGTCACTTATCGTAAGTACGCTATCTATAAAGTTTTTCGCCGTATTAATAATAACTTTCTTATTATGCTTAGAAAAATAATTAATAAGTCTCCCTGAAGCAGTTGGTTTTTGATACCCATCTCTTATTAAATATCGATCTCTTCTTATTTCTAATGTATCTAGATATGGGCGTTTGAAATCCTTCTCACTCTCTATAGTTAATTTAATCCAAGAATTAAAACTATTCAAAGAATCTAACATTTCATCAACAGAAAATTTAGAGATGACACAAAATAAATCATCACATCATCTCCATCACCATATCAGCAACAATAGGAGAAGCTGGTAAAACCCATTGGAAGTCCCTCTTGCTGTTGAAATAACTTTTCATTACATTGAAAGTATGGCCGACTTCCTAAACGCAAGTTGCAATGCATATTTACAATGCATACACTTCGTAAACGCATATGTAAACTTTCTAGCAATGTCCAATGTTCCTAATCGTTTGGCAACTCATTTTACTAAGTATCAGCTGTCAAAAACGCGCATCATTTTTATTCTGTATGCAAACATTTGAGCTGCAATGGCAGAGTTAGCATTTTCTTTGTTTATTTTTAATAAATTATTTATAATTGATAGAGTTTATTTAAATCACATACTAATAATTTAAATAATTAAACACTTTATATGGCAGAGACAAAAAGTGGATCCATGAGCGTTCCTTAATGCCGATAAAATGCAAAAAAAATGTCTGCAACGCAAGGTTGCACTTAAAACATGTTCAGCATTGCATACGCATTTTTTTAAATTATGAATTGCAACTTGCGTTTAGGAAGTCGGCCTATCTATTATCCTCTATTTATACAAAATTTAACAATACGTAAAAATAAAGTCTTCTTCAATCTTAGTAAATTTCTCAATAATATCCCATTTCTCTTTTATAATTTTCAATGCTAAATCAACAGGTATACTAGGAAATAACAATGCTACATCAAATGAAATCAAAAACTCATCATCTTGTATTTTCTGATCTTTAATCCTATTCTTATATTTCGAATTTTCAGTTATCCGATTCAAAAGATTCGTTATATATTTACACAGTCGATAACTAGGAGAATCTACAAGACAACAAATTGGTCTTAAAGGAAAATCATCCTTGTGCAATATATGTGTCAATATATTCTAGGTGCATTTGCAACATTTGTCTTAAGTGTATTCCTCGAGCTTAAATAATTTTAGTTAATATGTAAATCTGCATAAATAAATAAAAATAAAAATAAAATGTATACTAGTATATAACGAACAAAAGTCTGTCTAACGCCAGGTACCGCTCTTTCACCTGCATATCTATTAAATGAAAATGTATTCAGTTCTAAGTTGAAAAAAATTACGATTTATGTAAGACTTAACTTCCCAAATGCAATTAGCACTCTCAGTTGTAGCTCTTTTGTCTTTTATGTTTTTGCAGATTTGCCTTAACCAGTAGACTTGACAATCCTAGGGATAGTCATCATAAGAAAATCTTTAAAAAACTTTAAAAAAAAAATCTTTGAAAAATATGTTATTATTTTTAATGATAAACATGCTGATTTGTTGTAAGTTTGATTAAAATGAGTGACGAAAAAGAACTACGTGCTAAAATTATTAAAAATTTTCAAAAAATCCAAATTGGTCCTACAAAAAATTGGCCAAACAATTAAAGGTCTATATGATGTAGGGATACCAAGAAAATTTAAAAAAAATATATTAAAAAGAGCTTCAATCACATCTGGTAGAAAAGCAGCCCGATTAGCTTAGTACTCTGACTATTTGCGAAAAGTTAAATGCAATGCAGGCTTAAAAACATACAGAGTCAAAAAAGTTCCGAAGATTAAAGCTGCAAAATATTTTAAAGCCAAAAATAGGAGACGGAAATTAAAATCAAATTTCATACAAAAAAACCTATGTTGTAAATGGACAACGAAACGTTTGTACTGGCAGACTTTACGCATTTACCGAGTCAAAATTTATATGTTGGTTATGCTTGTGGAAATGCGGAAGATTATTTTAAGACCCAAAAGCAGGAAAATATCCTAAAATATTCTAAGTGTGGCAAACTTTAGGCAGTTAAGGCAAATAAGACAAGTCATTTGTTTTAGTAGCCTCTTTAAGACCGAAATATACATCAAAGAATGTTTGCAATAAGGTTTTTTTCTTTTATTAAAGAGCACAATGTGTCCACATATATTTGCCCCAATTTGGCATCATGTCACTATTGGAAGAAGGTTCTGGATAATTTTTGTTAAAAATTCTAGAAATTGAGGTAATTCTCCTTATGATAATGTTTAAAAAAAAAATAATGAAAAATTTTGATTAATATATAATACTAGCTAATACCCGGTGTGCTTCGCCACCCCAAATTTTAGTATTTAATTCATATGGCAGGTGCCACGCCCACTATTGTTAATGCACCCATTTTTTTCCATAAATGTTTATTTGAATATCAAAGTTGCTTTTGCAAAATTTTAGTACTCTAACCGATATCGTTTTTCAAATATACGAATTTCAGTATTTAATTCATATGGCAGGTGCCACGCCCACTATTGTTAATGCACCCATTTTTTTCCATAAATGTTTATTTGAATATCAAAGTTGCTTTTGCAAAATTTTAGTACTCTAACCGATATCGTTTTTCAGATATACGAATTTCAGTATTTAATTCATATGGCAGGTGCCACGCCCACTATTGTTAATGCACCCATTTTTTTCCATAAATGTTTATTTGAATATCAAAGTTGCTTTTGCAAAATTTTAGTACTCTAACCGATATCGTTTTTCAAATATACGAATTTCAGTATTTAATTCATATGGCAGGTGCCACGCCCACTATTGTTAATGCACCCATTTTTTTATTTGAATATCAAAGTTGCTTTTGCAAAATTTTAGTACTCTAACCGATATCGTTTTTCAGATATACGAATTTCAGTATTTAATTCATATGGCAGGTGCCACGCCCACTATTGTTAATGCACCCATTTTTTCCATAAATGTTTATTCGAATATCAAAGTTGCTTTTGCAAAATTTTAGTACTCTAACCGATATCGTTTTTCAAATATACGAATTTCAGTATTTAATTCATATGGCAGGTGCCACGCCCACTATTGTTAATGCACCCATTTTTTTCCATAAATATTTATTTGAATATCAAAGTTGCTTTTGCAAAATTTTAGTACTCTAACCGATATCGTTTTTCAGATATACGAATTTCAGTATTTAATTCATATGGCAGGTGCCACGCCCACTATTGTTAATGCACCAATTTTTTCCACAAATGTTTATTCGAATATCAAAGTTGCTTTTGCAAAATTTTAGTACTCTAACCGATATCGTTTTTCAAATATACGAATTTCAGTATTTAATTCATATGGCAGGTGCCACGCCCACTATTGTTAATGCACCCATTTTTTTCCATAAATGTTTATTTGAATATCAAAGTTGCTTTTGCAAAATTTTAGTACTCTAACCGATATCGTTTTTCAGATATACGAATTTCAGTATTTAATTCATATGGCAGGTGCCACGCCCACTATTGTTAATGCACCCATTTTTTTCCATAAATGTTTATTTGAATATCAAAGTTGCTTTTGCAAAATTTTAGTACTCTAACCGATATCGTTTTTCAGATATACGAATTTCAGTATTTTATTCATATGGCAGGTGCCACGCCCACTATTGTTAATGCACCAATTTTTTCCACAAATGTTTATTCGAATATCAAAGTTGCTTTTGCAAAATTTTAGTACTCTAACCGATATCGTTTTTCAAATATACGAATTTCAGTATTTAATTCATATGGCAGGTGCCACGCCCACTATTGTTAATGCACCCATTTTTTTATTTGAATATCAAAGTTGCTTTTGCAAAATTTTAGTACTCTAACCGATATCGTTTTTCAGATATACGAATTTCAGTATTTAATTCATATGGCAGGTGCCACGCCCACTATTGTTAATGCACCCATTTTTTCCATAAATGTTTATTCGAATATCAAAGTTGCTTTTGCAAAATTTTAGTACTCTAACCGATATCGTTTTTCAAATATACGAATTTCAGTATTTAATTCATATGGCAGGTGCCACGCCCACTATTGTTAATGCACCCATTTTTTCCATAAATGTTTATTCGAATATCAAAGTTGCTTTTGCAAAATTTTAGTACTCTAATCGATATCTTTTTCCAGATATACGAATTTTAGTATTTAATTCATATGGTAGGTGCCACGCTCACTATTGCTAATGCACCCATTTTTTCCATAAATGTTTATTTGGGCGTCAAAGTTGCTCTTGCAAAAGTGTACTACTCTAATCGATATCGTTTTCCAAATATACGAATTTTAGTATTTAATTCATGTGGCCACGCCTACTATTGCAAGTCCGCCCATTTTTTACCCAAATGTTCGTGTGGATGTCAAAGTATACCGTACTTAATTTAAAGACTATAGCTGCATTAACTTTCGTGATATATAATATTTAATACTAATTCTTTAATAGGGCGTGGCACCCCGCCCACTTACAATTTCAACCCCAAGTATAGCCTATAGTTCCTTCAAGACATACAGGAAGATTTCGTGAAAATTTCAAGGAAATCGGTCCAGCCGTTTAACCGTCTATAAAGCACAAACAAACATACAAATATATAAACATACAAATACACATTGATTTTTATATATAGATTTCAAATATTTTAAGTATAAAAATTAGTATAAAAGATTAAAAAGAATAAAATATAAAGTTATTGATTAATATAAAATTACTACTATATGCTGCTGTTAGTTTTCATCTTAAATGATTAACAGATGAATAAGCTATTAATTTACGCAATGAAATTTGATTTAATTCTCCTAATGCTTAAGGTATTATTGATAGATAAACAATAATCTAATGTTTCTGCCAACAGCGGCCATTCATCCAAATTGTCCAGAACTAAGACCAGTGTGGAGATATTTGGTACTTGTGGAATAACAATTAAAGAGCACAAAACAGTGTAGGATGCCCATTATCAACCGTTTCCAAATCACTCTCACTCCATATACGTATGTAACTACTTAACTTTGCAAAAAAAAATGCCTAATCCAATTGTAACTGAATGAAAAGATAATGTTCTCTAAAAATCCAGACACAAATCTTTCAGAACTACCATCATGAACAACGGTTACAAAAGTCACAGCAAACTTCAAATATTTCCACTATTTCTTTGTACAGGATATAAAGAGAAAATACAAATAAATACAGTTTACAACGTCGTCAGCATGATCATCAGACTCATGCATAAATTAATATTAATTTTTTTTTTTTTTCAAAATAAATTCATTCTTTTGTTACATAAAAGTGTTGTTGCCTTTTTGTAAAAAAAAGCTAAGTAATATAACGCCGGAAGTGCAATGTGGAAACGGATGTTCGATATATGCATGCATTGAAATACACATACAAAGCATATACATATAGACAAATAAGAGAAATACATCTGTGTGTGTATAGATTGCATTGAACAAAATTGAATATCTATCTATACTATTCAATGACATTTTATTCCCATTGAACATTTTCCGCAGCACTTGCATATGTATCTAAAACTCATAGCGAGCAACAAACAAATAGAACTTTGTTATTCTATGAGACTATATAGGTTTGTTAAAGTATGCGAGAATTTTAGAATTGTTTTTCGCGCTGAATCGATAATGTTAAATTAAACTTAAATTGAAAATAAATAGAAGGCGTTTATATTTTGTACTGGATAAGAGATTTAAAGCTTTAAACATTTTATTGTTTTGGCAAAAATAAAATATAATTTCTTTTTACGCGACTTTTTAATATTAAATAAATTTTATTTTAGACAAATTTTTTTGCCCACAAGCTAGGGGTTTAAGAAAAATTTTATACAAAATATTTTTTTGTAATCGTTTTTTTTTTCTGTTTATTTTGCAAATGCTTACAAAAAAGAAAGTAATTAACTTGCTGAAGTTGTCTTTGTTCTAAAATTTAGGTTAATTTTTACATTAATCATCTCTTATGTACTATAGCAGTTATTTACTACAATTACGTTAAAGTCATCTCCAAACAATTGTTTGTCATGTCACATCTTCGGTATTTAATTGTCATCGTATGTTATTAGAAAACAACCATGAACGCAACCATTTTTCTTCTCTGTCATTGTGGCTTGTTTAAGCCAAATTAAGTTTACCATTGCATATGGTACGTGTTTGTGGTGTGCTGTAATAAGTTTACACATGTTTGCTGTTACCCACAAAACAAAAGAAAACAATAAGCCTTAATTTTGCTCCAACAAAAAGTGTACTAATTAATATTAAAAACAAGCAGCGTGGCGTTATCACAGATTTAGTTTGAAATAATTTTGAATTTAAGAAAATACTAAAGCTTTATGTATTTTTCATAAAAATCATTAAAGGCTTATAAAGTATTTATGAATTTAATTTTTTATTGAAACTTGATTTATAAATCTCTTGTAAAGCTGTGTTTTTGAGTAATACCGTTAGTTCTTAAGTGTTTTGCAGAAACACATGGCCCTTTAATTTTTCAATCTTACAGAAAACCCCCTAAATAAGACTGGCAAGCATTGTGTGAGAAACAGTAAAGCTCACTTATTATCTGTATATATAAAAGAGTAACGTTACTGGCTGATTGATTCATTATCACACAGCCCAAACGCAAAAAGCCACAGACATAAAATTTGAACAGTGGGTTCCACTTTTGATATACAGATTTTTGCAAATTCGAACTTTAGGTATGTAAAACCGGGTAAAATTAATAATCTTATATCTGCAACCATGTCAAAAAATACACTGACTGTTGTTTGGCATTTTTTTATTTTTAACACCTAAGGGCCATAAACGGGTAAAACCTATATTTCTGTAGCTTGGAGCTAAAAGGGCCAATGTTAAAATATTTACTTTTGAGAAAACTGGAATTGAACTTTAACTTTTATAGGTGCTTTCATACCTACATTGGCCAGCATTTTATTTATGAAGCTGTTCTGGGTTAAGTATGACTTTAGCTGTTTTACCACAATGAAAAAGAGCAAGAAAACAAATCTAATGCAATGATTAACTCATAAGAGCAAAAAAGTGACATTGGCCCTTTTAGCTCCAAGCCACAGATATATGGTACTTTCTTGGCACCAAATGGTAAAAAATAACTTCCAAATACATAAATATATGAAAAAAATTAAAGTTTTTTTTGCTGATCCACGAAATAATTTTAGTAATATTTTGGCATTTTTATATTATTTTCTGATTCTTATATTAGTCAATAGGACACTAATTGATTACTATTATAGCCTTATATAATATCGACAATTATTTAGGTGAAATTATCGTCAACTTTTAGGGGGACGAAAAAGGTACCAAAAAGGGAAAATTATGTATATTTCCTAATTTTAAGGCCAAGTCGGCTAAAACTTTGAATAGGTGTTTTAACAGACACAAAAAATTATGTAATTTCGTTAAAAATTAAACACTTCATAACACGGCAGAAAGGAAAAAATTCCGCAAAACAGTTTGGTAGTATTTAGAATGTATTTGGGTACTTTTTATATTTTCTACTTTTATAAAGCTAGAATCGTGAAAAAAGGCACTTTTGATCAAAGTTGAGATTGAAAGTGATAGGAGGTACTTTTTCACATTTTTATGGTACTTTTTGCATATTCCTCTTTTGAGAAACTACAATTTTTAAACTAAAGACTGTTGCTCATAGGTCAAGCTGAAAATGTTATGTGAGATTAGAAATGTTCTTTTTCACATTTTTATGGTACTATTTTATTTTCTACTTTGATTAGCTAGTGTTTTTATTTATTTTATTGACTATTGATTCAAGTTAATGAAAATGGTATGGAAGGGACAAAAGGTACTTTTTCTAATTATATTAGTTTTTTTGTATTTTTTCATTTGTAAAAAAAGGTTCTTTAAATTAGTGACTATTGATACGAGGTAGGACTGAAAATAATGTGGGCTGCAAAAAAGGTAGTTTTTCTCATTTTTGTTACACTTTTTATATTTTTTTTTTGTTCTCAAATAGGTACTATTAATCCAGGTTTATTTAAAAATTTAAGAGAAGGACCAAATTTTTTATTTTCATAGTAATCTTGGATTTGTTGTTTTTATTAATCTAAATTTTGACATTGATCTTAGCTGAGGTAGAAGGTATGTTCCCGATATGTCCTCCCAGTACTTAAAATTTTTCTAACTAAAATTAAACAGAGGCACAAATTTTCATAAATTTAACCAAAAATTATTAAAAACAAATTGAAACAAAAATGGAGATAATATTGCTGTATTCACCTGAAAGGCAGCTAAAATGCCATTAGTTTTCAACAATTTCAAAACAAAACAGAAATAACAATTGTTCTTTAGCCAATTTCAATACCTTATGCTCTGTCATAATCGGATTTTTAAATTGCAAATTGTTGCAGCATCAGAATTTTCGAGAGCAATAAAATGCTTGACGCGCTTTTTTGGCTGTTTATAATCAATTTTGTGGAAATTTTTTTGTGCTAAACCAAAACGTCAAAACAAGTTTAATTTTGTTTAAATTAATTTTCATACTCCAACGAAAGTTTTCCTGAGTGCTGAACGAAGCCTTTTTGTGTAATCAAATTCAAAGTTGTACTCATTTGCAAACATCCCATATTGGATATGGAAATGAAATTCTTGTTTCCTTAACACCAAAGTTTAAGTTTTGTAAAGAAATTAAGGAGAATTTCTACACAGTTAGGAGCTAGAACGACAAGCTTAAAGTAAGAGAAATGTTTTCGATAAATAATAATAAATAAATATTTTCTAAAACCTTTATCTCTATACATACGCTATGTAAACAATTACACTTCTTTTATATTTAAAATGTCTTTCATACGGCTGTGCTTTTTTGTACTATACCAAAATGTAATAGGGGTTTCAAAAAATTTGTATGTCAATATTCTTCAATTAATATCCTTGAACTAAATATTGAAATGACTTTGGAATTTACTCCATTTAATTTAATGCTTAAGTTTTTGGTTTCATGTGCTTAATTTATTCTATATAACAGTAAGTTGTAAAGCTTTAAAGTTTTATGATTTTTTTTTTTACCATAACTAATAATGATGATCCACTACCTACGCTGTATAGTTAACACATTTACTTAATTGTATATAAAATTAAAAAAAAAAAAAAAATATTTTTTAGTTTTGTTTTTGTATTCAAGCTCGAATAATTTTTTATAAGTTTAAATGAAAAAAAGTTTGCAAAGCAAAAAATATTTTTTAAGCAAAGTTAAGGTGTAATTATAGAATAAAATAAAAGAGCTTTTAATGATATTTTAACAATAAATATTATTTAAAAAAAAATAAATAAATAAAAAAGTAATAGCAAATAAAATAAAATGTATGTTAAAATTATTTATAAAAATAATATTAAATTTTAATACTTGTGTTGTATAATGAAATAAAAATTAGTTAGGATTTTAACATTTATACTTACATAAATACATAAATACCTAAATACAAAAACAGACATTTAAATGTTTATGTTTAAATTAAATATTATTTGTATAAAAAAAAAAACTTTTGTGACTGACTGATTGTGTATAAACAAAAAATTAAAGGAAAATAATATAAATCTTAAAATAATCCTATTTATAATAAAATAAACATACTTATTTATGTAAATGATGTTGAAAATACAAAAACAAAATAAATCAATAAATAAATATTTGTATAGTAAAATAATAAATAAAATGTGTCCCAAAAAAATCACATATAAATACGTATGTATGTAAGTATGTACAGTGAGGTGCACAAATGAGTACATGTTTGTACTTTGAGCACTTTTTATGTCATAGAAATAAAAGTAATAAAGCAAATTCAAAATTTTTTTTTGTAGTTTATTTAGTATTAGGTACTTAATAAAATTATATAAGATCTGTAACAAAATGCATCAAGCACCAAGAAAAAACCGAAAAAAACCAAATTAACTTTTATGTACTCAATTTTGCACCTTTGCATTTTATGCAGAATTTGAAGAAAAGAAATGAAAAAGTACCGTTATATATTTAAATCTTTTTGCATAAGCTCGACATTATTTAAATCGCGTGTGGTAAAAACATTGTCCAAATTTTTGAACAAAAATCATTTTATTTGAAATCAAATAAATTCCTAACAATAATAAATAATGAAGAAACTTTCATTCGGGCCATGACTGAAAGAGGCTGTTCTACCCGGGAAATTGCAAAAGAACTAAAAGTGAGTCAATCAGTTGTCATAACGGTACAAAAACGGTGTTCCGTTGTTCCCAAGCCTCAAGTTAGAGGTCGTAAAAAACTTCTAACTAATGCGGACGCCCGTCTAATGATAAGAGAAATGAAAAAAGACAAGTTTTTAGCACCAAAAGATGCTTCGTTAGCAATCGGAAAACCCGTTAGTCGGTGGACAGCATGTAG
The DNA here is from genome assembly GCA_941918925.1 of Phyto melanocephala. Taxonomy (NCBI): domain Eukaryota; kingdom Metazoa; phylum Arthropoda; class Insecta; order Diptera; family Rhinophoridae; genus Phyto; species Phyto melanocephala. Next base: position 56,344,052 of record OW799234.1, read on the forward strand.
AGCCCTTTGCGACATTGGTTATATTGCAGCAGTAAAAAAACAAAAGCCTGTATTGTCAGGAAAAAAATGTAAAGGCACGGTTAAAATTTGCCGAAGAGCACAAAACTAGGTCAGTGGACGACTGGAAACGTGTGATCTGGCCAGACGAATCCAAATTTAACCGTTTCCAATCCGACGGTTAACAATATTGCTGGCGCCGCCCTGGTGAAAAAATTCAAAGGCGCCATGTGAAGAAAACTGTGAAGCACGGGGGAGAAAACCTCATGGTATGGGGTTGCTTTACTTGGTGGGACCTTGGACCACTGCAAAAAATTGATAACATAATAAAGAAAAAAGACTATTTGAGAATTTTGCAGACTTATCTTCCCGATTTTTTTAGATAAGAGCGCCTATCCTGCGGAAGGATGGTGATAAAAAACACACGTCCAAAATCGTGAAAGAATGGCTTGACGACCAAAATGTTTACTTATTGCAGTGGCCAGCACAAAGTCCCGACCTCAATCCGATTGAGAAAAAATTTTTGAATTTGCTTTATTACTTTTATTTCTATGACATTAAAAGTGCTTAAAGTACAAACTTGTGCACCTCACTGTATGTGTCAATATAAACAAAACGCAACTGCAATCAGCACAGCTCAAAGAATAAGAAAAACTTATTTCAAGGAACTCTGAAAAAGATAACAGCGTTTAAGTGAAACAAGAAATCTTTACTGTTCTGCTGTCTGAGCGCATAAATTTCATTTCTATCCTTACAATTTTTTTCTTTTCTTTATAACAATATTTAACTTAAATCTTATTTTTGTTTGAATTACGACTACTGTTTGTTTCTTTTTTAAAATATTTTTTATACGTTTTCCTTCTTTTTATATTTATGTTTGCTAACATTTTTGCTGAAAAAAATAAAGAAAAAAAAACTTTCTTTAAAAACCGCTGACAATAAAATATATCTGATCATAGTAACACAAACATTTTGTAAAATATTAAAAATTTACTGTAAATTACAAATAAAATAGTTAAATACTATTTATTATTGTTTAAAAACAAAAAAGATTTTATAAAAATACACACAACTTGCTTATTATTGTATTTAAAAATAATTTTTAATTTAACTGAGTTATTATTTAGTAAATATTTAATCTAACAAATTTGAGGGTATACAGAAGTTCCCATCGATCCTATGAGGAGCACAGGGCCTCAAAATTTTATAGTAAAAAAAATCTATAAAAAGAAATAGTTTTATTTATTTTAATTGTAATTAAAATATTTAAAAAAATAAACTACAACAAAATTTCTTAATATAAAACCTAACGGCCATATTCATAATGAATTTTTAAACTTATCAAGGGTTTAAAAACGAATTTTGTAGAAACATTTTGTTCAATAACCCTATGATAAACTTAAGAATTGACTGGAAGTATGTTGATGTTTTTTTTACAATATGTCATTGAAGCACAGTGGGTTTGTTTTATTAAGGGAGTTAAGAAGTTAAAGTGAAGTATAAACATTGTAAAAGGTATGATGATTTCTTTATATCAAAATCGTGAATTGGGGTTATGTATAGTGTTTTTCTCTCTTTCAATGATTCGGAATTTTAAGTTTTTTACGATTCCGGCTGGATTCCTGCGCTAGAATATAACTTTAACTATGTACATCAGTCATGAAAACATTTTGGTCACTTGCTTTTGTGAGTGCGTAGTTACCTTCGTGTGCATTACACGCAAAGAAAACCCATGGTTACAACATGATCACGTCAGTCATATTATATTCGCTTTAACAATATTTGGTTGTCAAAAAAAGGAATAGTTAAATTTATTTCATTTTATCATAGGCTTTGTCACGATAATCAAGCGTTTATTTGAGGTTTATCATTTAATAAATTGATATTTGTTGTTTGTTACCAAAAACTTGCGCTTTATAATTTAATGTTTACTTTTCGTATAAATTTCGATATGATTGCTGTTGAAAATTGTATGATTTTAAAAAATTTTTATGACAACAATAACACTATATTCAAAAGCATTAAAAACAGCAAAAAAAGGGTTTGATAACCACTATATAGATTTGATGCGTCATGGATACCTAACTACAAAAATGGTTAAATTTTTAAGTTCTATGGATAATTTTTTTGTTTTAAATTTTTTTTTTAAGTTCAAGATTTTTTTAGACACTGCTCCACATAATCAATGATAACTGGAAAACGGTTAGTCCGATGTTCTTAAAATAAACTTTTAAAAATTAAGATTTACATAGCCTTTAATCCATTTATATATTGCGTTAATCGGATGAGTAGTTTCGGAGTTATAATAAAAAATTAAAGCAACAAATATATTTTTTACGTGAAAATAGCAATTTTTTTGTTTTCAAAAAATCATGAAAATTCGAAAGAAAAAACTATCCATAGAATTTAAAATGTGGACGACATTTGTACTACTGGAACCACAACACATCAAAATTGCATAGTGGTTTTAAAAGCATATTAAATTTTTAAAATTTTGTTGCTTTGTGTAATCATTAAATAATAGGTGAGACAACATTATGTTTGCAAAGCAATCAATCTAAGATTTTTTTAATAATAATTTGATTCCAATGGTTCTTTCTCATGCTGAATAAATTTTTATTACTTTAAAAGTTTGAGATGTCAAAAAAATACATAAAATTTTTTTGTGAAAATTTGTGAAACTTAAAAATAAACCAGAAAATTTAAAAAAATATTGGTATAAAAATTGCAATTAAAATCGTAAGTACAATCATTATATGTATGTGACAGCGCATAGAGAAAGGGACCTAAGGGTAAAAAAAAACAATTTTCACTTTTTTTATGGGATCGGCTCAGAGATCCCATGCCCCAAAAGTGTTCCCTCCCAGAGATATGCGTGTTTTATAAAAGTGAAGTCGACGATTCTAAGTGCAAATAGAAAGAGACCTAACGGTAAAATTTATTTATTTTCATTTTTTTCCTACTAAATTAACAAAATAGCTTGATTTTACGAAACTACAAAAAATTTATTTTTTTCCTTAGAACAATTTAAAAAAATAGAAAAATCAATTAATCTTTAAAATGGCTTTCCTGAACAAAACCGGTTTTTACCCTTAGGTCCCTTTCTCTATGCCCTATCACATATGTAGGTATGTAACTAACAGCTCCAGACAATAATTTGCCGTAAAAAAGCAAATATTGTCGATTTCAACTATATTTAGTCATATATGTATATGGTTATTGTGTGATACTTTAGTAAAACATAATAATGATAACTGGTAACCATTGTATGTTTTAATCACAATCATGCAATTCAATCTTAGTATGTTACTCATCGATTATGATTACCACAACCATGTTTTTTCTTTGCGAGTAGTATGGTTTAAAAAACCCACACGCAAAGAAAAAATATGGTTGTGGTAACCATAATCGAAGAGCAACATACTATGATTGAATTGTATGATTATGTTTAAAATAATAATGGTTACCAGTTATCATTATTATGTTTAATTAAATTATCATTCAATAATCATTTATATGACTACAATTGAAATCGACAATCTTTGCTTTTGTACGGCAAATTATTGTCTTTTGCTGTAACATACACATGTTGATTGCACTCACCAATTTAATTGCAATTTTTTACCAATATTTATTTACATTTTCTCGTTTATTTTTAAATTTTCTTTAATTTTTCAAAATTTTTGGTTCCTTTTTTTGACATCTCAAACTCTTAAAATAATAAAAATTTATTCAGCAAGAAGAAGAACAATTGAAATCAAATTATTATTAAAAAAAAATCATAGCTTGATTATTGTGTTGTCTCACTTATTATTTAATGATTATTTTTAATTTTTAATGATTTTGAATATAATGTTATTTTTGTCAAATTAATTTTTTTAAATCATACTATTTTTAAATGATAACCATTTTGAAATTTTTACGAAAGGTAAACATTAAATGATACAATTCAAACAAATGCTTGATTATCGTGACAAAATATATGATGAAATGAAACAAAAATAACTATTACTTGTTTTCGACAACCAAATATTGTTTTAGAAAAAATAATATGACCGTCGTGATCATTCGTAACCATAGTTTTTCTTTGCGTGCAGTCACTCTCTATAGTTAAATGTGATTCCTGAACAATTTTTTTGTCACTGAATCATAATGTGGAGCTCGATCGCGTCGTTTATAAAAGCTACATTTTTCTATCATAGTTTTTGACTTCGACGACAAATTCCAGTTGTTATTCCAAAATATAAAATATATGAATTTATATCTCAACAACAGCGTTATCTATTGGATTCAAGTGCACCTTATATTTCGTTAAAATTGCTTGCAGGCAAAGTGATATAAAATCATTTAATTTAATTAATATTTTTGAAACCAAAAACATCTCCCTTTTAATATTTGCCCGCAACAGTAGAGAGAAAACTATAGCGGATCTCACTCTTTGACGCAAACTACCCTTGCAAGTCGTGCAGACCGTGCAAGTCTAGCAAACAATTTAACTTTTGCACAACTACAAAAACAAATTCTATTAAATTGCAATTTGCATCACTTGAGCAAATATACACACCTAAAAATCAGTGCAAAGTAATGTCACACAAATTTGCACAACAGATACACAATTTTTTTACTCTCAGGATTTAAAAATCTCCACAAATTTTTTTCCAAAAAAAAATTGTGATATTATATTTTTCCGTTGATTTAGGCATTGTAATTTATTTAAAATTAATTAATTTTCTTTTCGGAAAATATTAAAACACAGAATCTTACTTATTAATTTAAAAAAAATTTGGTGTTTCTTAAATACCTAAAAAGATCAGCTCGTTGCCATAAGTTTGCAACACACATGAAAAATGCATTCACGCTTGGTAGAAAAAAATTAGTGCATATTTGCACTAATTGCAAAAATGCTACCAAGAGTGAATTCCGCTAATATTTAAACTATCTTTTGTTAAAGTTTTTATACCCTTCACACAGGGAAAAAGGGTATATATAAGTTTGTCATTCCGTGTGAAATTTCTACAATTTTCCTTTCCGACCCCATGAAGTATATATTTTCCGAAAGCTTATGAATAGGGGAGTCGATAAAGCTCTGTCAGTCTGTCCGTCTGTCCGTGTGTATGTTGAAATCAACTTTTTGAAGCCCCCCGATATCGCTTGGACCCGGGTGAGGTATTAAAATATCAGAAATATTCGGGAGTAGATCGGTATTGAAAATCAGAAACATCGGTACATAAACAACTGAGATATGAGCAAAAATCCACGACCACCTCGATTTTTGTTTCACAAAAACAACATTACAACAACAACTTACATACAAACTTGTATACTGGTTAGAGAAAACGTGGCATCGAATCCTACCTGAGCCAAAAAAAAATTTTTTTTATATATATTTTTTTAATTTTTTTTTTTATTTTTTATTTAATATATTATTTATATTTTTATTTTTTTAATATTTTTTTTATTGTTTTTTTGGTTTTATATTTATTATATATATTTTAATTATTTTTTTTTTAATTTTTTTTTTTTTAATTTATATTTTTTTATTTATTTTTATTAATTTTTTTTTTTTTTTAACATACATACCTAAATTTATAATTTTACAATGGGATGTTTTTATATATGTATGTTTTTTATATGTATGTACGTATTTTATATGGGATGAATGGTGATACAAACTACTGTTATTGCATGACTACACGTTGTGAAGGTTATATAAGATTCGGCATGACCGAATATAGCGCTCTTACTTGTTTTCTTTAATGTCGGAGTATATTTCGAATGTTGCTTTGCAGTAAGAAATTACAACTAAGAAAGTAAGTTACAATCAATTAGGTAAGTACTATCGCCGTTTTTTCTTCGAAATAGAATCATTCTAATTAAATGTGTTAAGCTTCGTACACACGGTTGTCAGATCGTACAATATTGTGTGAAAAATTGGTAGCAAATACATCACAACCGTGTGAACTGGCAATGTTTGCATAACAATGTTGGCAGAAAAGTCATTGTCATACCATTGATAGACGGCAACCTGACAACAATATTGTCAGATATATTGCAATCGTCTGAACAACCTTCATCGTTATTGTCAGACCATTGAAACATGTTGTCAGATAATTTTATATTGGCAGATGTACAAGTTTTGTGCATATGACAATGGCGTCATTGTCATACAAGTTAGTGATGTCAGATGTATAAAATGTTGCTTTTAGTATTGTTGAATAGAATGTTGTTTTTAGGAATTTTCTTGTACTTTCTATTATATTTATACATAAAAACAATTAAGAACGTTATATTTATTCGACCATGACTAATCTACTATATATGTCACCAGCACTCGCTTGAGTTATGCAGATATTAACTTTATCATAATTTACAAAGAAAAGTTGATAGCAAAAATATACATACATATGTTTGTAGTATATGCATAAATATATATAAACACTATAATCATAGACGTCTATACATACATATACAAACTACATAATCTCGGACTTCTATACGTTCATACATACTTGCATATACGAAATAATACATGCTAACTATGCCTTTTCATTTGATACCAATATTGTAGAGAGTAAAATTTTAATTATCAAAATATAATTATATATATTGATTTATAGCGTAATCTATTTTACTATTCAAGCCCTTTTATTTAATACCCATATTGAATTACAAATATGTAATTCGCCCTTTTGTATTGGACGCCATCTTAAATAAAGAATTTTTGTTAAGCCTACTGTATTTTACAGGTCAAGCCCTTTCATTTGATACCACTATTGATGGCGGTAAGTTTTTAATTACAAAAATCATCTTATGTATACAAATTTGTTCGATATTTTGTCATGGCGTTCATCTTGATTTTTATAGGTTATACATGATATTCTGTATTCTACTTGTCAGTTCCTTTAATTTGATCCCAATATTGCAGGGGGTAAATAAGATAAATTTTTAATAACTAAAATTCACTCATTATACAAATTTGTTCGCCATTCTGTCATGACGGCCATCTTGAATTTGAACCTTTTTCATAATTTTTTTACATAAATTGTATACTAGGAAAAATTTAGGAGATTTTTTTAAAAACGTGGGAATTTTAAGTATGTATCATATGGCATCACTGCAAAACGCTCTTTCAATGCAAGAGCTGTTGTGCAAAAAAAAATTGTTAATTTTCTTGCGTGTTTCTTGTTTTAGTTTAGATTTGTGTCAATAAATGGAGAACAAAATTAAAATAATAAAAATTATTGTAAATATGAAGAGGACGGTACAGAGTATTCCATTTTTAAATTTGTGAAAGCTTTTCTAGATCTCCAGACGCTATCGGAATCTAAGATTGTAAAAAAAACATGACCAAAGCAATTTCTGACAACAGATCTGCCAATTTTTTTTATACCGTCATCTGACAACCGTCTAAACTTACAATTTTTTGTCGGACAACATCGTCAGATAATGTTATTGTCAGAACAACATCTGCCAATGAAATTGTCAGCTTTTCTGACAAAAGTCTTACAACCGTCAGAACTGACAATTTACCTTATTGAAGCAATTCTTCATTGTCATTCCATTGTTAGCATATGTTTAGGTGTAGCAATTAAGTAAAATCTGACAACCGTCTGTACAGAGCTTTAGACTTTTTTTTTACTTTATTTATCGCAAAGATTTACACCAAAACAACGTTTACATATTGTGAAATCTTATTTTAAAAATTCGCGCTCTGTTTGCCAAACTAATAACGCACTTCAGCAATCGCCCGTCTGAGCAGGTAATACGCAATACTATGGATCGATTCATGACCACGTTTGCTTTTTGGAATGATATTCATCTAAATTGAACACGTACTGTGCGCATTAAATAAGTTATCGCCACTGAAGACGCGTGTCTGACAGAGGACTTGAATTTATCGGTTCGGCGACTGCATCAGTAACTCGGTTTTGTGATTTATGACTTTTTACTATACATACTTATTATTTCAAATCATTTGGGGAAGAAGTAGTTCCAACAAAATGGCGTACGTTACATGGGTAACGTGACGTAACATGGTGAAACCATCAGTTTTTTTAGGCATACGTGTGGAAACCGAATGATATTATGAAATGTACCTGTAGATTGGCCACCTCGTTTGTGTGATTTAAAAACTTTTGACTACAATTGGTGGGTGTACGTCAAATCTCAGGTCTATGCTGATAAACCAGCAACGATTGATCATTTAGAAACAAACATTTCACGTAGGGTATGCCAAAAAAAAAACTGATGCAAAATTGGAACGCAAGGATGTTATTCAAAAGGCGTTGTTTCGGAGACCATATGGCAATACTAAATGCCATAAAAAAGCCAAAATTTTATTCACTTCATTGAATTCGTAGTGTTTTATTTTTAAAACAAATTTGATACCTTCAAAAGAAATACGATAAAAAAAATATATCGTAAATAAAATTATCAAAAATTTCATATTAGGACTCTTGTCCTCCACAATCTTTAAATATGTATGTATGTATGTATGTTCATTGAAAAAAACACATTTTACTTTATTAATTTTTAAAAAAATATATCTTTTATCTTTAAAGGTAATAAAAAAAAGATTTTGTACAATGTTTAACAAACTTTGAAGCAGAGGGAGGACATAAATACTTACATACATCTTGTAGATAAAATATCTCTATTACATCAACTGAACATATAAATATTTAGTCATGTTTCAACTTCTGCGTATATTGTTATTGTTGTGTACTCGTCTCATTTTAAGAATTCAATTTTATAGTATTTTCTTTGACAGAAGTATTATATTTTGATTAACTTGTAGATTGTTGTTAATTTGCCTTAAATTTTTTTAACTTTAATGGAGCTTTCGAGAAATTTGATATCTTGTGTTAAATTTTATTAATTCAATCAAGTCATCATACGTGTGTTTCATATACTTAAATATGCACAAAAAATATGCAAAAACATAAAATATTTGATACACGTTCTTTATATGCAAAAACATAAAATATTTGATACATGTTCTTTTTTTTCGTTATTTTTTTGCTTGAAAAAGTTTATAAAACACTTATATTCAACATTATGCTGATTTTACAACAGCAATGAAAATAATTGTCAACAGCAGCAGCAGTCAGAATAAAACAGAAAGCAAATTAGTAAGAAAAGGTAAGTGTAGATGTTAAGTTGTTTATATTATTTTAACTTCTTTATTGGGAAAAGTTTTTCTTCGAAACTCATTTCGTTTTCAACGAACTCGTTAGTCCTTATAACGAAATCGAAAATAAGTTTTTAAGTTTTATATTTTTTTGCTAATTCTATCGTCCTCAAGTCTTATTAAAATTGATTCATAAATTTTAATGTAACTTTTTCATTTACTTTCCATTAAAAAAATGACTATATACAAAATTTGTTGTTACTTCTCAATTATAACAATTATATAAGTATGCTGTACTTGGCTGCGTCGTATTTGTAATATCCTTCACCAAATACATATAAATTAGAATTGTTTGATATTCAATATTGTTTGTAAGTCACCCGTAAGTTTGTGTTTTTTTTTTCAAATAAATAATTGAGAAATAAATATCGAATGTATTTCGAAAATAAAAAAATGCTATCGAGAAAAGCGAGATTTTAAAACATATCGGAAAACTAGTTGGTTATTATCATACCTCCTGCCTTGACCAGAAGTATATTTGTTACAACTCAAGGCGAAATTATACAGGTTAAATTATCAGCCCAGCTGATGGGGTAGCATTTTGCCGAAATTAGTTGAATTCGGCTTGATTTCATTGATTAATGCAGGGATGGAAAATGAGATTTTTAATTCGGTATTAAACAGTTAACTTTTTTGATAATAAATTAAATATATTTATTATTTATTTATGTATATTTGTTGCTTTTGCAACATTTACAATCTGTTTCAGAAATATAAATCAATTTCTTTTTTAAATTAAACAATCGTGGTAACTTTTCCAACCCAGATATACGAATTGACCTTGACAGAAAATATCCCCTATAAAGTTGCTTTGTTGTATTGATTCGCCGCTGCATATACCTGTATGAATATGCCTTATTACAACTTCTTCGAGAAAACGGACCTAGTGTGTGAAAATGAAGTTTTGAGAACACTGTGAACACACCTTCATTTGGGAGATGCGATTTGGTATGGTTAGTTATGATTGAGTGCCTACTTTGGTGACCTCATGCCTATTTGGTGACATACTTTTTTCTCTTTTAGTGTGACAATACCTTTGCTATTATTGCTGCTCTGTTTGTTATGATCTAGATACTTGATTCTTAAGCCACAACCAGTGACCGACACAACTACGTTTTTATGGGGCAAATAAATTTTTATCAGAAATCTAACTCACTTCATCTTATTCTACACCATTTTAGGTACCAAAATCCACTCTTAAGTCCAAACCCGTTTTTCGACACACTATGTCCCTTTTTTTTGGAGAAGGTCACATATATTATTGTAAGTGTGTTTTTTTGCCGTTTTGGGCTTGAAATTAAAAAAAAAAAAAAACGGTAAATTTGCAAACGTGAATAAAATATTTATTTGGGGCGGTTAATAATTGCCGGTCATTAACTATTGACAGATTATTTTATGTTAATGTTGCCTGCGGCGTGGTGGTCCATCCGTGGGTCTCAATACTCATACTTTTTTCTGCATTCCGTTCTTACCAATGGCAGCTGTAGTGTTATCTTCTAGGGCCGGAATTTTAATTGGCTGATCTCTGCCCATGAGTGACGTATACTCGCCCAAAAAAATATAAATGAGCTGCTCTAAAATGTGGGATTAATTGCAAACTAAACTTGGCTCTCAATAGGTTCATGATATCGCGTAACGTGTGGCATATGCTGGAGATACGTAATACGTACATTCACCGAGATCTAAATATTCCCACTGTTTCTGAAGAAACAATAAAGTATTCGCGCAAGTACGTAAACAGACTGACGGTTCATCCCAATCCTCTCGCCAGGAACCTCTTGCTATTCGAAGGACATAAGCGGTTAAAAAAAGCCGATACATTGAGCCTCGCGAGAAGGCTCCCGCAACTCAAATCACGTAACACTAGTACCTAAGTTTCGAATACGATCAGTTAGTTATTACAGTGGTAGTAATTAATATATAAGTAGTATTAGATTTGTATACATATTGTAAATTTCTATTAGAAAGATTCAATATTTCAAAAAAAAAAAAAAAATGCTTCAGGCTACGGAAAAATTAAAGAAAAAAATAAATTTATCATAATTATCTTTATATTCGAAGGTGTATGGCAAACTTTTGTTTTTTGGTATGGCCTAATATTCAGTGTGGTGAATAAATTTTAGTTCACGAGTTCACTAAATAATGAAGACGGGATGCTATACCTGTCGAAAACGTCTGCGTTGTTTATAAGAGCGTGTAGGAATCCGAGGCAGAGGGTCATTATTCGGCCTTTCGCTAATCATAACTAAGCGAATTTCGTGTAGTGATTTGAGTCTTCATCTGCACAAGAAATAACTGACCCAAGAAGATAAATGTCCCGTTCCTCATATTAAAAAAAAATCATCTTAGCGATAGAACCATTTCTAAATGAACAATAAGCCATCGAACAATATTGTTAAATTTTAGACGATACTAATTTATATCAGATCCAAGAGCGTCGAAGTCACTGTATGATATAGATTTTTGATTAGCGGAGTCATCGGTCTATATACTTTTGAGAACGATATTGGCCAGGTTCTTGACATTAAGGGCGACCGCTACAGGTCGATGATTATTAATCTTAAGTGACTCAAATTTAATAAGAAGGACACCAGTAAACAGCACCTGTATTCACATCTCGCATAAAGGTTGTTTGATTTGGCCACCGAGATCGTGTTTTTTTTTAAGTAACAAGTTCATGTTACAAACCACAGCGACTTCTAAAGCAAACATAACCAACACCATCGGTCAAATTCAGTAATAAAAAATTTTTGCTTACGGGTAAGCTCCACCTAAGAAAATGGCAATGGAAACTTACACGATGTTATATACCATGCATATGGCACTGCTTTTTTTAAATTTTAAGAAGGTGCATAATAAAAGATCGCCTACTCATTTGAGCTCTTAAAAATCAAGTTGTTAATTAATGTTTTTAAAAAGAAGTAATTGTCACCAATACATCGTCGTATTAAAATGCCAAAGCGTAAGTAGAGAAGATACTAATTTTAAGCATCTTTACTCTTTATTTGGCAATAAAAGTTTTACTCTACTTTCGATACCAGATTTCGCCTGGGAACACTAAATATTTTTGGGGATTTTCACATACAAATTTTTTGCCTTGAGAAAGTTTTGTACAGACAGACGGACTTAAGTTGATCTTCTAAAAAGAGTCAAATACGTATTTTTTATGTTAAAACGAATACTATTTGATGTAACTTAGTAAATAACAAACATATTTGTATATCCTGCATATTACTACATTCATATTTTTCGTGAAGGGTATTGAAAATATTCTTCTGTTTTAAAATATCCTCAACTACGTAATGCATTGTGTCTGTCTGTGTACGTGTCTTAATGTGTACTTTTCATCTGTCTTTCTTTATCTTCCTAATGTTATAACTACATTTTTTATGTATTGGTAATTTTATTAAAGAAATTTAATACGCAAATCTTGTTATAAAAGTTAAAATACACAAACTCACACTCACAGACGTTGGCGAAAGAAAATGAAACATCAAGATTAACAACAAATGACGACAACAAAATGGAGAACGAGAAAAAAATGGTAAAACTTATGTTGAAGAGACAAACCAAATTTGCCCCAAGAAAATGTTACGAAAATTATTTTCGTGCATGATAAAACACATAAAATTACATTTAACTTTTACAAGATTACTTACCAACTTTATATTAGAGTTTTTATTTTCTTTTTTTCTGTTTTTTGCATTACGATCTCCCGTAACAGGTGTTATAATATATATCACATACACACTTATACTTACATAATAATAAAAAAAATTTATTAAATTTTTAAAAAGGAACAGAAGAAAATTAAAATGAATTGACATTTTGGCATTTTCATTATTAAAAGTTTATGAGAAATTTAACAAAACAAAACAAAAACTCAAAAAAGAATTTAAATTTTGAATGTATTTGAAATAATTAAAAAAAATACTTAAACGTTTATCCAGCAGGAAACCTCACATTATATTAAGCACAAATTGACATATAGTGTTAAAAAGGGTCCGTCAACTATTGCTTATTTCGTGAATGGTAACACTTAGCTCATGTCTGATTTGGCAGATAATTAGTTTTATCCTTCCGTTGAACGAATATGGTTTTGTATACGCTTGAACAACGCTGGGAAATATTGCGACATTACTGTGACTGATTTTGCCAAAAAAAAATCGTCTTTTTAGATGAAGCTCATTTTGATCTTGGCGGGTATGTAAACAAGCAAAATTATCGCATTTGGGGTACAGAAAACCCGCACGCATACATTGAAAAGCCGATACACCCAAAACGAGTCACTTTTTGGTGCGGATTTTGGTCCAGAGGCATAATTGGGCCATTTTTCGGGCAGTTCTAAAAATCAAATAAGTAAAATGGGGAAATTATTACTTTAGTTTCATGACTTGTTAAAACATTTGGTTTGATAACGCAGTTGGAATACCTGCTGGGTTTAATTTCTGAAAAATTTTTTCTGGATATTAACAGCATTTCGAGAAAAAGTTTTGAACTGCATTCGTGCAGTAACAATAGGTACTTAAGCCAATAGGAAAACAAATAAATATATGAAAAGAAATATTTGCACGGCATTGGTTTTGAATTCACTTGACTTCTACGAGAAATAATGCGACTTTCCAAGTCAAATCCATAAGGTATATGCATCGCGGCAACAAACACAACAATAAAAAACACATGTATTTTGTTTTTGTATATATGCCGGCATATGTCAAACAATTTTTTTTATTTTCTTCTCAAATTTGAACAACTTTTAAAAAACTTTATAGCGAAAACTTTTAATTCACGGTTTTGTATTTTTTAACACGATTTAAACCAACTGAATCTGCGAATTATTTATTGTACAATAAAATTTAAAAAATTAAGTTTGACAACTGCAGGCATGACTTTTAAAAAAAGTTGGTAACGCTAAGGCGAATTCATACAGGTGCACTTATCAGCACATGATGATGGGGAAACATAATGTCTAAATTTGTTGAATTCTCCTTTATTCTATTTATTAATGCAGGAATGGAAGATTAGATTTTGGATTCCGAATTAAACATTTAACTTAATTGTGCTTTTTATGATGATAAATTTACCAAATTTATGTATATTTGTTGTGCTTGCACCATTTATAATGTGCTTCACAAGCACATATCCTTTTTTTAATAAAATTTTATTGAATAAAACATACAAAAACAACTTTTCCATCCTTGTTATACAAACTGGCCTTGAAAGAAAAAATCCCCTAAAAATTTGCTTTGTTGTATCAATTCGCCGTTGCATATACCTGTATGAATATGCCCTGGTAACGCTTTTAAAATGTATATAAAAAAAACAGTCAGCTGATTGGATACGAGTACCTTATGGATATGCCTTGCGACTTTCGAACTTTTCTTTCAAAAGATCTATTGCTTATCTTGATCTTGCAAGTGGCACCATTCTCTTGAAACCACATATTCTCTACATCAAAATCATAATTTTTTGCCACATAATGCTTTAGCTGAAAGTCCGTGCCACGCTTGCTCGCTTCAGCGCATTCTACGCATTTTATACCTCATATTTACGCTTTCTGAATTTCAAGTTACATATCACGCTTTTTGCACATCAAATAAGACAAATTCAGAGATGGCACTCATTATGTAAATGGCAGAGATAACCAAAATGCAAATCTTGCTTGTGAACAAATTTTTTAAATGATTATATTTTGTACTTGCCATAATTTTAAAATCTATTACCAAACTAGCTTGTGCCCGCGACTTTGTCTGCGTTGTTATCGGGATAATAGGTAGACTTAGTATTAACAACAAAAGTAAAAATATTTTCAACAGAAACAACCCGATTAGGATGTGTAATGATGAGTTTGCCAACGACTTCGGGTTATTATCGTAATAAAAAGTAGCCTATGTGTTAATCTAGGTTGTTATCTATCAATGTGCCGAATTTCATTTAGTTTCGTTCAGCCGTTTTTGCGTGATAGAGTAACAAATATCCAAACATACAAACATTCACATTTATTTTATTAGTAGGAGGATCATTTTCTTATTTTAAAAATTTTGTTTATGAAAATATAAGAAAATAAATACACACTGCAAACATTACTAACGATAAAATTAAAAATAAAATATAATTGGTCATCTCTGGCATTTAAACGTAGTTGTGTTGTTGTGTTCTCTCGCCGCTCATGACCCTAAAAAAAAGTAGAAAGTAAACCTCTGTAACTTACAACATATATCTACATTGATTCAACTTATTTGAGAGAGGCGTACTACGCGAAAAAGCGTAGAAAGCGAGGTGTGGACTTTTAGTTTTTGGCTCATCTTTCTGTAGCGATTTCAAAACTAAAATGATACTGCAAATTTGGACACCCTTTATTTGATAAAACTAGAATTTTTAGAAAATGTCACAACCAAGCGAATTTATGCAAATCCTTGTTAAAACATTTTATTAAACAATATTGTTAAAAAAGTTATATAATCCCGTAATTAGCTTTATTTTGCTCTTTATCGAATTAAAGTTTCAACAACGCAAACAATAAAAAAATCAATTTCCTCTTTCCAGCAATTTAAGAACAAATTTTACCACCTCAATAAACCTAAACTGCCGAATGGTTTCCCTGGCAAACAACCCCCTTTTAATGCTATTTAAATCAAAAAACCATAAAATTACAACATTACGTGCAATAGAATTTTGTATTTTATTTTATTTTTTGCCTTAATACGACACAAAGAACATGTTTTGCATGTCATCATCCTTACTTTTCATCAAATTACGAGTATTTCTTATCTATCTATAAGACAGTAAAAATAAAAAAGAATCCAGTAACATGTGAGGAATTTTCTTATTGTGTGTGTTTGGTATGTGCCACAGCACCAACATCTTTTATTGGTCTGGTTCAAAGAAAACCCAAAAAAAAACAAAAAAGGAAAAACAGATAAAGGAAAGGAATTAACTAAAAGCAGCATATCATTCAAATACGCGTATCAATCGGTTTAGTTAAGTTAATGTCTTTAGGAGAATAAGCCATTCTTAAACATACACACAACACAGGATCCCAAATTTACCACCAGCATGTACACAGAGAAAATAGTTCGGCCTTTTTAATGATTATAAAACTAGTTGCGATAATATAATTGTATGGTTTTAGTTGAAGAATTTCGTTTCGGCATTTTAAGTGACCACATTTTTTTAAAAATTGTAATATTTTTATTGGCAATCAATTTGTGTTTGTTGTGGGCTTGAATTCTTACATAGAATTTACCCTAAAATTTTATATAAAACTAGATAGTCTACTGTTTTGGGCTGCCTAACACATAATACGACTTGTGGTCTGTAAACAGGAAATAACAGCTCTGCACTAAATCATCAACATACTTACATACACATGACAATGTTTAACCTATTTCATCTTACTTCAACTTCTACATCCACTACAGTTATAACGACTATTTTGATTTTGATTTACAACTTTTACTACAATTTCTTTAAGGACTAGCTATCCTCCTCCTCTTCCTCCTCACTATTATGCGATTATGAGTATACTTACCAAAACAGATAGTAGTAGTAGTAGTACTTTAACTTACTGAAGCTAAAAACCAGAAAATAAAAACTTTGAAATTCCTAACAAGTTATTCCTGCCTGTATTTACTTTCAGTACTTTTTCATTTAGGGTTATGTTGTCAGGATTCAATAGACTCTTACACACATACTTACGTACATAAATTCTTGCTCACATAACAATATACTATGCTCAGAGGTTCATGCATAAATTCGCATTCTTTTCTAAAGTTTTTACACACACTCGTTTATTCATTCTTCTAAATCAGAATTTTTTTAGCCAGGGTCGTAGAAATGTTTTGAAAAATTTTAATTTGTATCTGAAATGGGCTTTAAAATTTATATTAGTGTTTTTTTCTAATAAAAGAAAAATTTTAAAGGATAGTAAAAAAAAACTATTTTGTATTTTCTTAAAAACAAAAAAAAATCAAAAGCATCTTAAAAATAGTAAGCGTCAGACATGCCTATTGATTACCGTAAGATTGAGGTTAAGTCTATATATAAAAGTGAAAATCTGTCTGTGTATGTGTGTGTTAGCTATAGACTCCGAAACTGTAAAACCGATCGGACTCAATTTTTGGCGAGTTGTTGTACATATTCCAGGGAGTGTTTATGGGTAGCAAAAAGTGGGCGGGGCCACACCCATAAGAATAAGTTATCTTTTTTAGCTACTTGCTCTTGACCGATTTTTCTAAAACTTTGCAGAAGTATTGAGCTGTCATGACTATATAATTTCGTGATTAGAAAAGTGGGCAGGGCCACGCCCATAAAAAAAGTTATAACTTTGAGGTACTTGCTCTGGACCGATTTTTCTAAAACTTTGCACAAATTTTGAGCTGTCATGACTTTACAATTTCGTGTTTAGAAAAGTGGGCAGTGCCACGCCCATAAAAAAAGTTATAATTTTTAGCTACTCGATTTTTCTGAAACTTTTCACACACATATTGAGCTCTCATGACTATACAGTTCCGTGATTAGAAAAGTGGGCACTGCCACGCCCATTAAAAAAGTTGTAATTTTTAGCATTTTACACTTGATATTCAATTAAAATTCAGAGTGTATTTTTATTCATTAAGGGGCTTAGCAACGCGCGCCGGGCTTTTCTAGTATTATATGAAACCCACTAAATATAAATAGAAATGGTGACAAATTATTAGATTGACAAAAAAAAACTGGCTTTACTTTTCAACAATTATAAACACAAAGAAAAGAACAACATTTGTACTACAGCCCACTTCAATACCTAACGCTATATTAAAATATTCTTTTAGTACTAGGGTTCATAAAAGCACATAAATACTACTGCATTAAAAATCCTTCAAATCGTAATTTTTTATTCGCCAGCATTAATTGGAATCCCAACATTCTTGTGTATCGCATTTTACTGTACTATATTTAATACCACAAGCCAGAATATAGTTTCTCCATACAAGTTGTATTTCCACTACAGCTTTACTTGAGCTATAAATTATCTGTCCAATATTTGTTTAAAGTCAAAGTTGAAAGTTGCATATTTTCCCGGTGGCGAATTTGGGCGACACCGTCACAATGTCTTTTTCATCAATGAATTAATTCGAAAATTGAGCAAAATTATCGTAAATGAATATTGCAGTGATGAATCCACGTGACAATGACAAAAACAAAGGGAGTTATGCATGATAATATCATTGAGCGGTCACCATACTTATGAAAGTTGAAACTTGGCGACATTTGCTGTTATGAGTCCATAACACTACACAGGAGTGCAATAATGAAACATTATGATATTATCTGCTAGGACTCATTAATACACGGAGGCTTATGGGTCAAATCAACTTTAGTGATCTATGAATGTTTGGACATTTACTTTAAGAATATGATGCCAAAGAAAAATCAGCATTTGTCATCGATAGCTTAACATTGTCAGCGTTTGTCATGTTAAATCTTGATGTCATCCATTAAACGTTCGTTAAACATTTTTATACCAATAGAAATTTCAGCTTCTCGATATTGTCACATCTCTGGTAAAACAACCTGGAGTAGGCCCAACAATTTTGTTTTTTGGGCCGCTATTAATTTTTTTTATTTTATTGAATCAGACAAATTGTAGATTATCTATTCACTTGCTTTTCTACTTTTTGTTTTTTTCCTATTTGTTAAGCCTTTTTATATTGTTTAAAAAACACAAACATGCACATTCATATACACATATACCTACCTACACATTTGTATATACATATATATACCTTTTATATTAAGAAATTTTTGGAAAATTTCCCAAAGAACAAAAATGAACAAAAATAAAAGAAAAGGAATTTTAACGATTGGCTGCCTACAAATATGCTTGGTAACACACTCACATCCGTTCTGCCAAACAAAAAGTTATACAATCACACATATACACATGCAAAAAAAACTATACAAGTCTTCTTTAATCTACTTTATTTGCCAACAACAATTACTTTCTTTAAGGATTTTTTTAGTTTTAAAAATCAAAAAAGGAAAAAAATTAATGGAAAAAAACTTCTACTCCTATTTCGTAAATATTATTATGTAGTAGTATAGTTGTAGTAGTTTTATTGATTGTGGTAAAGAGGACTTTAAACAAGTCTTAAATTGCTATTTAGTCTATGGACACTTTGATTGTTGATTTTCGTAACGGTCTGGACATTTGTCCAAAGACAAACAAAGAACTTAAAAAAATATATATTAAACTGGCCACTGTTGGGACATGATAAAGAAATAAAATCTTCCAGTGAAAGATTTTCAACAAAAAAAAAAAAAAAGTCGAATTGAAACTTTTGTTCACATTTGAAAATTGCTGGTATTTTCAAGTATTCAAACAGAAAAGTAATATAAAAATGCGAAAATATGCTTAACTTTGTTTTCTGTAGAAAAACAAACAAAAAAAAAACAACAAAAATAAAGGTCAACACAAAATAAAGAGGAAAAGTTTTTAATAGGAAAATTTCAAGTTTTTAATCAACATTGTTTTTCACTCAAAAAAGGCAGTGTACCAAATAATGTAAAAGCACTTAATCATCTTTGCAGTTTGCACAATAAGTATAAATAATCCCTATAGGCTGTTTTTGGTGAGTTTGATTTATTTTTTGTTTTATGAAAGTTGTCAATTTAAGCATGCTGGTTTTAATTAAGTTCTCTAATATTATCATATTTGAAAAAAAGGTATGCATTTTGTTAAACTTTCCAAAAAAAAAAACTTAATTAAAAATTATATCAAATTTTTCATTAAAGAAAATTTTTTATTCATAGAATTTTATTTTAAAAATTTTCTTTTTTTAACAATATTCTCAATAGCATAAACTTCCCCGCATACAAAAAAAGGTTGCATGCTCAACATAAACATTTTTATAACCCGCCTCCAAAAAAATGGTGGGGGTATATTTGTTTTGATATTCCGTTTGTTACACATCGAAATATCCATTTTAGACCCCATAAAGTATATATTTTCAGAATCGGGGCTTAATTTTATGATTCATTAAACATACCTTTGGCGTGATAACAATAAAACAGTAAAATATTATCACTAAAATAGCATATTTTTTATATAAAAGTATTGAAACACATGGTGTGTCTAACCAAACACATGTGCTACGTATGTGACTATAGGAACATGTGCATGACGGAGGGTTAAAAAAATACTCGAAACCTATCAGTTTAAAGAGAAATTATCGACAGGCTTTTAACTGAAATACATTTGTCCAAATGTAAATATCGATTTTAATGGAACCTATTATATTTGTATGTATGTTTTTTTATTGACGAGGTGAAATCATCGAAAGACCCTGGTACTCAGGGGGGGTGGGAGTGTAGTGCAAGGTACAACACTCAAACTATAACATCCCATTACGGATTCTCTCAACCCTACGAAGTTCAATAAGAACCAATCTAGCATATTCACATACATACTCCCAACTGCGTGCAGAGGATAACATAATCTCCACTATATTACTGTCATCAACACTACGGCCTATCATCCCCTCAAGGTATATTCTCTCCCTATTAAAACGCGGGCACGAAAAGATTTCATATTCAGCATTCTCCTCGACATTACCATCACAACTCGGACCGAAAACAACCGTGCCCACTAAGAAACTGCGTTAAATAGAAGTCCAAATCTCCATGTACCCGCTTGAGCCATGCAACCAAGTCAGGAATAAGAGAAAACGCCCACCTTCCCTTCTCTGACAAGGACCATCGCCGCTGCCACTCAGCAATCGTTTCAATATCTGAGAAGCCTCTGATCTGAAGATCAATTGGCATCATTTCCGCAATCACCAATGCTGCATCATCTGATACAGTCCAGAAAGCACAAATAACTCGCAAAGCAGCCAGTCTATATACTGGGTTTATAATTCTCCTGTAAGTCTTTAACCCAAGAGACCGAGACCAGATAGGTGATGCATACATAATCACACTCTTAACTACTCCAGTCAGAAGTTTCCGACGTAAGTATTTTGTGCCTCTCGTATTTGGCATTATACGAGACAGAGCAGTATTTGTTCTCAAAGACTTCCCAGCAACATATGGCGGCAGACGGTCCTTAAAAGATTAACGACAATCTATCATAACTCTAAAATATTTAAGCGAAGGCTTGGTCTCAATACAACACGAACCCACATTTAATTTCACAGACTCCATTGCCCTACGGCTGATTATCAAAATCGCCTCTGTCTTTTGGTCACCGAGCTCCAAATTACCAGATTTTAACCAGGAGCGCACAATTTCTATGCTTGCGTTAGTAATGGTCGTAATCTAAACTATCTCCCTAGTGACACATGTATGTATGTATGTATGTATGTGTGTATGTATGTATGTATGTGTGTATGTATGTATGTTTGTTCTGAATTTGCAAAAAATCTTAAAAATGTTCTATACAAAAATTCTTTTAATATTTCTATACATGTCTTTTTACAATTAATAATTCTTCAAAGTACTAACGTTTATTTGAATTGTAATTTTATTCACCCCACCCCACCTTCTAATTTCAATTTACTTCTGTAAAGAAAAAAATCAATAATTTGCCCAACTTATTAATTCATTACCAGTATAAAACTTTTTCCTCAACTTAACCTGCGGCTTACTATTGGCAACTTCTACAAGCTAAAGTTTATTTTTCCTTTTGAATTTTTAATAACATTTCAGTGTGTAAGACTATTTAACATTTTTCACAAAATTTTCTCTAAACAGAAATTGTGTGCAAAATGATTTCTTTCAACATTTAATAAATTATAAATTTATAAAGAAAACGTCTGCATATTTTCTGCAGTTTTTCTTCAAAGATTTTGCTGAAAAGTAATCTAATTTATTGGTTGAAATGTAGTAGTGTCTTGCAAGTAAATTACTGATTCCGCATTGCGTCATCAATTTTAAATGGATTTCACATACATTTGCAAACAAGCATTTGAAGTTTTTGTTTTTTCTTTTTTTTTTTGTTTCTTTGTACATTTACCACACATTTTTAGTCTATTGCTTTTCAGGGTAGCAGGCAGTAATAAATAGTAAATATTTAGTAGAGAAATTACCTTTAGTTACTTATATTCTGAATACCACCACAAAGTGTTTGCATGCAACTGAAACTTTAATGATGGCAAACAAAAAACCAAACTAAATCAGAACTGGGACAGTATAGCAAGTGATAGTTTATGTAGGCAGGTCTATAGTAAATAAGGCGCCTGCTTTAAAAAAAAATTAGCATTTTAAAAAACAATTGAAGCAAGTAATATTATTGCGTTTTAATTTTATGGAATTAAAAGCTTTTAAAATATTCTATATTGAGCTCTAAATTTAAAACAATGACAAGCAAAGCAACCTGAGACAAGCTGAAACCTGGCGGGTTTTTTACGTAGCTATAAACGGATCGTAAATATTAGAGTCGTTCACTTTTCCAACACCGTTCTCTTCTGTCAAGTAATTTTATTAAAGTAATGATTCTGATTCCCTTAAACAGTGTCCGTTTTATTTGATTCGATTCGATCCGAATTGAAATTGTGGAATATTGTCCAGAAGGGGGTCTACTGCTAGGCAACGTTATTAGAAAGCATTATAGCCGTACGAGTTGTTACAAAGTTCCTGACAATTAGTAATTCATCATACTCAGGCGTTTGGGATATCCGATGAGTCTAACATCACAAAATTCTTTGAGTTTAAGGATTATAACTTCAAGATGTCGAAAAAGATTAGGATTTTCTAAAACAATATTGAAAATGATGATGACCGATTACCCTTGTGTTGACCTGAGACAAAGATCAGGTCAACCGTAAGGATTTTTAACACAGACAGTAACTGATACCCCACATAATCCACAAGAGTTACATTATGTGTTGCCTATACCTGATCTAAGTCGAAGGTCACACACGACGATTTTAATTGTCCAAGTTTTTCCATATTTTCCTTTGAACGTGCTTTTAAGTTCACACACGACAATTTCTTTGGCGATTTTAATGTTTTGTTTAGCTTTTATTTTTTTACAATTTGACATTTTTGCTTTAGCCGTAAATAGCCCAAAATAAAAGTAAAAACATTCATAAAATAATAAAATTGTTTTTAATTAACGCTTTTAGGAAAAATGTTTTCACTAAAATATTTTTTTTTGTGTTTTTGTTATTTTTAAATATTTTAAACGTTTAACTTGTGACGTTTTTAATTTAAATTTTAAATTTCTTACACACCAAGAAGCGAAACACCGAATGAAAAAAACTGTCAAATATTCAACAAAAAACGGTAAAAACATCTAAATATAAACTCAAGAATTGTCCAACTATAATCGTCGTGTGTGACCATAGACTAAACACATACTACTAAACCAATACTACTACAAATTGGAGTTTGGCACAAATCTTTACTTTATTACACCTTTTAAATTACATTGTGATTTGTGCATAAAATTAACTAGGTTGTTGGCGAAAACGAACTAAAGTATACAATTGACCCAACTCTACTACAAAGCTTGATGAGTATTTAAGTATCAGTTGCCAAACAATAGGACCGGAATGAATTTTGTCACAAATCTCGTTAATATAATGTGTAACTTATTTTTAAATTCATAACCGAAGAAGTATTTAAACAAGCAACGTTTATTTATTATAAAAATAGTAAAAATTTTGCCAAAACAGTTCCATTGACGTTAAGTTTTTGATCGCAGTTAAGCTCCAAATTAATTAAAAGTCATGCGTTCAATTACAAATTTACGCTGATGCATCAGAAGTTTATTGTTCTTCTTCGTCCTTGTCGGTCATACGAAATTTCGCATTAAGGGTAGGTGTGGCCAAAATGCCATTAACTTACCTTCGTCATTGAAAAATGCAAGTAAAAGATCTACATTTTTACACTTCAATATTAAATTTTTGCAATAAATCAAGCCTCGTGGCCATACGCAGAACACAGATTTGCTGAATAAATGTTGTAGCATCATTGAGTTAATACAAATTTTTTAAAGAAAATCATTTTTTTTTTAGATGAGGCGCTGTTTTAAGGTAAATTTTTATAATCGGTTAGCGCCGTTCATTTAAAGACTTTTCCATATTCACAACTCGCGTGGTATATGCATATGTAACTACTGCGAAAAAATTAACAAAATGGTGGCAAATTTAGAAACGGCGCTTGTTAAACTTTAAATATTCCGCTTTTAAATCAATTTGGACTTTTTGACAGATTCTGCATTTTTATTCAAATCCTTGTTATAATGAATTTGTGAAAAATTTTCCAATATAAAAAAGTTTTCATTAATTCTCGCTTCAAATCGAAAAATCCATATTTTCCGTGAGACAGTAAATATCAACAAATTCGTGACTTTTAACCACATGAACTTTGTTGAAGGCTTTTTTTCAAAATATATATATGTATGTAGGTGCATGTTTTGTTTTAATGGTCGTTAATATCCAAGAACCGAATAAATATGAAAGTAATGAAAGAATATAAAACGTTTTTTTTTTTTAATTTTAAAATTTTTGTTTCAAAGTCTTTCAATGATGATACTCTTTTGTTAACATTTAAAAATAAATTTATTCATCGTAATTTCCTGATTAAGATACCAGCTATGATTGTCATCTTTTGAACTTAACCAACTTGTGATAACCTGTAAAATTCCATTTCCTGGAAAGGTAAAAAAGTTAGAAAAACCTCGTACAAAATGTATTGAGTATAAATTCAACTTTTTCCTTTTTTTACTAAAACATCTTATTATTCTACTACCACAGAAAATTTTTTGACATTTTCTAATATTTTGCAATTTACTATAAGATTTTATTGCTTTTAAATTTTTTTAATAGTTTTAAATAATTTGTGTGTTTTTGAAATATTTTTTATTTTAATTTTTAACTAAAATATTAAACATTAGTTTAATTTAACCAGATGCCTTTGTTCCCATGGGAGAACAAGTAAAGTTGTACACAAAACATTAACAGTTTGTACCTCCGCTGATCTTTAGATTTTTCAACATTGTTAAAGCATTTTGAATATGAATGTTTATATAAAGCTATTCATTGCACTAAAGGAAGTTTCCATTAAATTGAATCGGTATTATAAAAGAACATGCCTCAGCATGAAAAAAAGAAAACAAACATAAAACAGCAAAAACAGCTCAAATAAAGTGAAAAGAAAGCAACACTTAGTAGTAAGAATAAAGATTTTTTTTTTCTAAAAAAAAAAAATTTTTGCTTTGTAAATATTTACATTCCACGGTGCAAGCGCTTAAACATTAAAA
This sequence comes from Phyto melanocephala, assembly GCA_941918925.1. Taxonomy (NCBI): domain Eukaryota; kingdom Metazoa; phylum Arthropoda; class Insecta; order Diptera; family Rhinophoridae; genus Phyto; species Phyto melanocephala. Next base: position 56,369,485 of record OW799234.1, read on the forward strand.
TACATTGCCTGCCTCACTGACTAACTGAGTGACTGGCTGGCTGGCTGGCTGGCTGGCTGGCTGGGCGACGACAACACACAGTGTTGATGGTGTGTTTTAGAATGTTAACACACATACTGTAAGTTGCAAGTAGAAAAATCCTAACTCAAAAATTTTTAACTTTACAGGAGAAGGCAACAACGCAATGGAATCTTCATTATCATAATGTAACTCCTTATGTAAAATTGCTTGCAACACTGTTATTTTTAATAGCATTGCATTAAATTTTTTGTGATATGTATTTAAACCACTGAAAACCCCAACTTTATAAAAAAAATGCGAGTTAGGGCCTTTTTACTTATGACCATCGAAACACTTACATACATACTTACACTTATAGCAATCACTTTTTTATACACAGACACTGACATTTTGAGTTTCTATATAAACACTGACACTTTAAAAAATTACATTTGCATACGTTTACTTTTAATATGATTAACAATATCAACAACAAAAACTACTTCCGCAAAAATGTTGACTATATTTTGGCCCAAATTAAAGTTCTCACAAAATTGTACACATTGTATCAAAGTACGTACAAGCACTTAAACTTATTTTAGGGGGAAACCAACAAACTTGCACTATTAATTACAAATTACAGTGGTATGCCGATGAAAATAATAAGGAATTGAACAAAATATAAAAACTATAGTTCGCAAGCAAACATTTTTAAGGAAGTTGATTTTTAAATGATTTAAAAAAAGCAATTCGTTTATTTCTGTGATCAGCGGATTTTTCCAATTCTTTTGTGACTCCCAGTTTGATAGATTTTTCCTATTTAACACTTTACATTTTTTTTACAAGAAATATATTTTTGTAAAACTTTTTTCACCATTTCCTTGAATATTGTGATATTTAGACAAAACGGCCGAACTAAGCTGGACCTTCATAGGATCTAACAAGGACCCAAAATGTGTAAATTCAATTAGCTGTGTTCGATATATTGAAAATAAAAATACATGCGTAAAACTTAAGATGACATTAGCACCAATTTGACCAGATTTGACTTAAATAAAAAACGAACGCCAGCCATCGCTAAGTATTTACCGTGTTCTGCCATTATTTGGCTACCTTCAATAATTTTAGAAATTGAAAATACTCCTCTGTTATTTTCTTTTAAGTTATTCTCTGTATCCCTTCATTTAGGGCTATCGAAGGACCCAAATGCTTTCTAACTTAGAAAGGCTATGCCCGCGTAAAACTACAAGGTTGATTATTCTCTGTTTCGTTATGCCTTATCTTTGTGATTTTCATTTGCAACCACGTTTGTCTTAAAATTAAATTTTCAGGAGAGCTACAAAACCGTGTTAGTGCTGAACGATTTTTGAATATATATAGAAGTTACGTTGTTATGCCATTAAAATAATCGGAATGGGTCCCTCTTATTTAAGAAATTTTTAAAACCAAGTAAAGGCCGTCTAAAACCAAGCAATATGGCATTATTAACTCAAAATCGTATAAAATGATCACACGCGGTTGCCCATGAAAACCACAGATCTGATGTTTCATCTATTTATAGTGCAGTTTTAATACGTCGAGAAAGGACTTTACTACTTATTCATCCACTTACCTAGCCTAGCTAGTAACATTTAAATGTGGAAGTGGTTTTTTTATCTTAAAGTTGACTTGATTTATAGGGAGACGCTGGTAACTTAGCAGTTTTAAGTTTTAACTGTTTATAATATTCTATAGCTACAAAAACGGATAGTTAAATTTGCTTAAGCTAAAATAGGTAGGTAGCTAGAACAGACAGCTGTTGTGCTGCTCACTTTGGCCCATTATATTGATCACTCTGTTTTACCTAAATAGAATAGAAATAATATGATAGAAAAGAAGGTCCAAAGAAGCAGACCAGTCCAAAGTCTCTAACGGGACGCGAACCCGAAACTGCCAGACTAGCAGACCAGCTGACTAATCCACCGGGTCACACCTAAAGTTACGGTTATCCATTTTATTTAGCTAGTATTCACTTGTGGTTAAAGTTTGATTATCATATTTAATTTGAGTTCAAATGCTGAAAAGGTTCACAAGTGACTAGCACAAAAGGCAATCAATGTTGATTTTTCGAACAAAATTTTCTAAAGCTATTAAGTCCACTCCTTATTCTGTGTTTATGTCAATAAGCAAAACTGGTATAAAAAACGCCTTATCCAAATACAAAAAAGTTAACCTTTAGTGATGTGCTTTGAAATTCAAGCAAATGCAAGCATGAACTCTTGAATAATGTACCATTATTAACTCATGGAATTTTATTAATGTATTCATATAAACACATGCTCTCCAATGACACGTTAATGTTAAAATCATGCATCTTTCACCTAAATAGAACCACTTCAACATTTGTTTAACTTATGCATTAACTATTTCTTTTGCATGTCTTTTTTTGCTGGGTATAGATAGAATGAAGTCTTTTGTTACAAAATCCTCAGATGAAATTCTTATATTCATTTAAAAAACAAAAACAGTACGATTCGTTATCTAAAAATGTTGGATGGGAAAAACTGTAGAGTCATATTGTGAAATAAAACACTTTAAAAAACAAACATAAATAAATTTTGAATGAAATAATATTCATTGCTTGGATAGTAAGAAATAAAAACTGTTATAATTTTAGAATTTGAATTAAATAAATGACAAAAGGTTTTTGTTCTAGAAAATATATTGGAATATTGATATTTTACTGTGCTAATGAAATGAATAACCGACACTTTTTCAAGTTCCTTTAACTTTTTTTTCAGTACTAACTTGTCTCACACTTTAGTTTTAGAAAATACTGTTTTAATAACGTTTTGATAATGCTGTATTCGAAAGCTGTTTTAAATTTCAAATGTTCTAAAATAATACAAAAACAGAAAAAATATGACTGCTGTGAACGACCCTTCATAACTAAATGTAATATATCAAATTTGAATCGCCGATTTTGCAAAATTTTTGGTAACAGTTTTTTGTAATGCATATCTGAGGGACGGCTTTTAAATATTACAGACGGCTCGGCCCAGCAGATTTTTAGCCGAACTTCGCAGGTATCCGAATAGTTATGACAGTACAGACAAACAACAGTAATATATTCGTCCATGTCGAATCTTATATACCCCTCACAACGTGTAGTCCTGCAATAACAAAAATTTGTATCACCATTCATCTCATATGAAATATGTACATGCATATCAAAAACATACATATATAAAAACATTGCATTGTAAAATTATAAATTTACGTATGTATGTTAAAAAAAAGAAATAATAAAAAATTATAAAAAGTAAAAAATAAAAAAAATATAAATAATAAATATATTTAAAAAAAAAATAAAAAAAAAACTTAAAGAAAAAATTAAAAAATTATAATTATATATTTATATTTTTATTCGAACTTTTTTCTATATATTAAATTTTAATGTGAACCATTTTTTTATTTTGGCTTAAGTTCATTTATTCATTTTATTTTATTTTATAATTCAAATTAAATTAAATTGTAACCATTTTAAGGAATATTCTTTCTAAAAATTATTTCCGATATTAGCCGAGTGGAATGCATTTTCGAAATCAGCTACGATTTCATCATCAGCACTCTTTATCGGTATACTACTATGTAAAAAATGGTTCACATTAAAATTTAATATATAGAAAAAAGTTCGAATAAAAATATAAATATATAATTATAACACAAATGGCACGGTGTTAATGACATTCAAGAATTCATTGTTCAGTGTCTATCACCTAGATGGACTTATATAAATGAAAATGTAAATACAACCTTGTTTTCAATAATTCCAGCCAAAGGATGGATAATGAAAGCATAATGAAAATGTTTTACGAATATAGAAGAATATGAACATGTTGAATTATGAATTGTCATTTGATAGGTGAAACTAAATATTCAACAAAATATGAAAATTAATACAAAGATTCACTAATTCAAATTTCATTGAATTGTAACATAAATAGGAATTTTAATTTACATAGTAGTATACCGATAAAGAGTGCTGATGATGAAATCGTAGCTGATAAGTGCCACGCCCTATAAAAGAATAAGTATTAAATATTATATATCACGAAAGTAATGTAGCTAGAGTCTTCAAATTAAGTACGATAAACTTTGACATCCACAGAAACATTTGGGTAAAAAATGGACGTACTTGCAATAGTAGGCGTGGCCACATGAATTAAATACTAAAATTCGTATATTTGGAAAACGATATCGATTAGAGTAGTAAAATTTTGCAAGAGCAACTTTGACACCCAAATAAACATTTAGGCAAGAAATGGCTGCATTATCAATAGTGGGCATGGCACCTACCATATGAATTAAATACTAAAATTCGTATATCTGGAAAACGATATCGATTAGAATACTAACATTTTGCAAAAGCAACTTTCATATTCAAATAAACATTTATGGAAAAAATGGGTGCATTAACAATAGTGGGCGTGGCACCTGCCATATGAATTAAATACTAAAATTTGGGGTGGCGAAGCGCACCGGGTATTAGCTAGTAATTTATAAAATTTTATGATAAAAGTTTTGAAAAGTAAGTAATTTAAAATATGACAGTAATAAACAATTGTTCGGTAGTTCATGGCGTAAATTTTTTTAAATTTTTTAAACCCACAAATCAATCTTATGTAACTTATTGAGACAAAGATATTCTTTAATTGATGATTGAAAGGACTGAAAACCTATAATGTTTTTAAGCAAACGGATTATAAAAATTAACTTTAAAAAATTATTTTTGAATTAAATTTTAATTGCTTTTCTTTAAACAACGTTTTACTTAATGCCACAGATTCAATCTCATTATTTTTGGCTTTAAAGCACATAATTTGCGAATTATCCATTCTCGTAAAACATCACTCATTTCTTGGTAGCAGCATAATATTCTTGCAAATAAATCATTTTTGTTTCTTTCGGCATTGTCTAAATCAACATGATAACAAATAACATGATAAAGTTTTGCCTTGACTTTTTTATTTTTCTACATCCCCTTGATTTGTGGTACTGATAACCAAAATAGTTATGGTAACATTTCTTTAATACCATGTCTAATTAAAACACGGTATCAAGTTGCTTTTTTACACAGAACACTAATCAGGCAACAAAATAGTAAATAATTGTGTGAAATTTTTTGTGCAAAATTCTATTATATATGCACATTCAACTATATTATATTTATAATCGAATTTTGTCCAAATAAACATATAGAAATATTTAAAAGTAAAGTTTTTTATCCTTAAAATTTAGTTAAATATATTTTTAAATTTTTTTTAAAACTTAAGAGAAATATTAAATGAACTTAAGCCAAAATAAAAAATGGTTCACATTAAAAAAATTTAATATATAGTAAAAGTTCGAATAAAATATAAATACATACATACTTAAGAGAAATGTTATATAGTTTTTTTTTTATTTTTATCTCCAGCTTTGATATTTACTCCACCTACTGTGCAACAGCTTTTTAATGATAAAGAGTGTTTGTGGGCAAAGAAGGCATCACAAGAATTTCCAGTCATTTACAACATGTACTTTTCTACACCACCCACCAACCGCCACCGTCATGCATGTAAACACCATTGCATATACAAGCATCTACACATATATGTATAAACTTTTGTGATTTGCATTGGCATGTATAAAGTTTATAGTACAAGTGTGTGAGTGTGAGTCAGTGTGTTTATGGGAAATTTCATAAACTCAACTGACCGTAGTATTTTGCAATAATTAAACATGTTAAAACACCCAGTATCTAAAAGTATCTAAAGTTCATACAATTATAGTAAAATAAATACTGTCAGTCAGTTATTCTATTTTGAAGCATATGGCATATAATTATTATGCATATATTTTTTTGTACTAGATTTCTCAAAACCGGTTTCCAAATTATTCGCAAAACCGGTTTTTTATATTTTTCCGATTTTTTAAATATTTTTGTTTCTGAATTTTTAAAGAAATCAGTATTTATGTCTGGAATCATTAAACAACATCGAATAGTTTGTTTCGCTATAATACATATATCCTTGTTCACATAAACAACTTTTAGGTTACAATTTTTTGAGAATTACGCCACCTTTCCTGTTTTTTGTTTCTATTCTCCACAAAGTAAATATTTTCTGAAAGCATATTAATGGGGGAATCGATTAAGAAATGTTCATCTCTTAGTGTGTTGGTTGGAATTAACTTTTACAAGGCCCTACATGTTCCACAGATCTGTATGTAGTATAATTTTTAGAAAATATTCCAGCATGAATCGTTATTAAAATCCAACAGAAAAGCCCTATACTGTCTCTGTTTCTTCTCATACAATTCATTTGTTATTATTTATAAATATGATATTTGCAAATTTTTTTTTCAAAAATTGGTCACTAATGGATAAAGTTATAGACAAAAATTCTTTGCAAAAAAAAATATATATATATAATGTTTTACATATTTAAAATAATACCAATTTTTTAACACGCTAGTGAAAAAAATCAGTATGAAACTAAGTATTATATATGCACAAAAACCCGACAACTTTTGTGTTTTTTCCAAAATTTAAAACGAAAATCGATTTTTGCCTGCTTGACCAACAGAATAAAATACAGTATAAATTTGAAAAAATTTAGTTTTTTCGAATTATCCGAAAACCGGTTTTTTTATAAGCCTAATATTTTATTACTCTATTTCGTACATAGATATACGTAAGTACTAAATATTTTACTAAATGCAGCTTAAAATTTATCAACTTAATTATAAAGTTTGGTATAATATTTGCAGGTATAAAGTAAATATCGTTTGTTATTGGATTATATATTGTACAACAAGTGGTAGATTATTAGACACAAAATTTTGTTTCGACTAGTTTAAGAGTTTAATGCCAATAAGCCGTAACATCTCTTGTTGAACTTGCAGATATTTAATTAGTTTGCATAAATTTATAACAATTTCGTTAAGAATCTTAAACTCTAAATTTGTATACCCTTCACCTGTGGTGCACAAGGGTATATATAGCTTTGTCATTCCGTTTGTAATTTCTACAATTTTCATTTCCGACCCCATAAACTATATATTTTCTGAAAGCCTTTGAATAGAAGAGTCGATTAAGCCCTGACCGTCTGCCCGTCTGTCCGGGTGTTGGTTGAAACAAACTTTTAGAAGCAGCCATATGTTTCTCAGATCTTTTCAGAATCTTTTGTAAATATCCGGGAATGAATCGCTATTTCTGAGATATAAGCAAATAAACACGACTGCCTCCAAAATTAAAATGTTTCAGCCACAAAATAATTTATAGTTACCTTTGCTACTATTTGTAGATATAATATGCCTATAGAGATATTCGTGAAAAATTTTGGATAAAACGGGCTCTAATCGGGCAAGTAATAGGCAAAAAAAAAATTTTTTTTAAAATATATATTCCAAAAATTTACAAACGAATATCAATTTTTTTCAGCTTCTAGAGAGAGAGAGAGTCAATATTGGTATCATCTGAAAGGATTTCACTAGCGCAATATGCGCTATAAAAAAAATTAAAATTCATGTTGGCCGCCACTACAAAATGGCGGACAATATATTTATATATGGGTCAAATCTGGTATTTTAAAATGCAATTTCTTGAAGCTCCTCATTATTGATATCAAATGAAAGGGCTTAATCAGTAGAATTCACTTAATTATTAAAAAATGCAAAATCCAAGATGGCGGATAAAATTTTTTTAACCCCACCAATATGGGTATCAAATTAAAGGGCTTGACAAGTAGAATACAGTTAGTTACGTAAAAATTCAAAATCAAGGATGGCGTCGGAAATAATAAGGAAAAATGGCGTATAGCATGAAATATAGGTTAAGCTACGATGTGGGATTATACCTATGTACATGATGTTGAAGGGTATTATCAGATTTGGAAGGGCCGAATATAGCACTCTTACTTGTTGGTATTATTTAAATTTCTTAATTTATGGATTATATTAAAAAAATTTAGAATATGTAATTTTTTCAGGAAAAATAAACACTAGTTTTAAAACCAACATCATCATCATTATTATTATTCACGTAACCAATTTTTTACTGCTTTATTTTAACTTACTGTTAAAGTTTTCTTATTATTATATTATATATTGCATTAAAATCTAAACAAAAAAAAGTATAAAAATTTCTAAAACTAAATAATTTTTTTAAAACAACAGTTATTATTACTAAGAGTTATAGTTAGTAGTTGCGTGAATAATTTTCTGTTAGTTTTATTGGTATGACCTTAGACTTTTAGTTTTTTTTTTTTTTTTTTTTTTTGAGTAAAGCTGTGTCAAATTAACACCGCCATCTTAATAGCACCTCGAGAGGAAATAAAGTTCTAAAAATGAATTTATTCAAAAATTCATATATTAATGTATGTACATTTATTTACCTTTACATATTGTAACTACAGTAACGTGTAAAAATAAACACAAATATTTACTACCTACATATATCTTTCGTCTTTAGTAAGCATTAGAAGTCTTATGTAAGCTTGTTTGTCAACACCCAACGACATGAGAACGCAATCGTTGTCATAAAATTCTTACTAAAAAATCTAAACCAAAAGCAGAGAAAACTTGCACGGACAACTTAAATATAGATCACGTTCGAATGCTGTTATTTGTTTTAATTTTCCGAACTTGTCTCAAAAGAGCACTTGGGCTGGCTACTTGCTACTTGGGCTCGTTAAAACCTTATGTCGAAAATTAATAATTTGCTGTTATCTTTTCGCTGGGATTCCGTGTCAGGTATATACAGCAGCGGTAAAAAAATAGCACCAACTCAAAAGTGAAAATTCTTAAATCAATTAACATTTACAAAAATATTATTTTGATTTCAACTAAAACACAATCAAAAATTCTTCGATGTATGTAATTTATTATAATAACACAAAATATTATTTTATTTTTATAGCTTAAAACTTAATTCATTAAATAACTTAAACAATTAATCAGTCTACATAACAGCACTTAATTTAATTTCTTTTTTAATTAATCGGTTGTTGCATAAAAAAAGTACATTTTAAGGACCTTGTTTACTTCCAATTACGGCCGCATAATGCTTTAGTGTCGAAATTATTATAGCCATCACCAAAAAAATGGTGGGGGTATATTCATTTTGTCATTCCGTTTGTAACACATCGTAATATCCATTTTAGACCCCATAAAGTATATATTTTCTGAATCGGGGTTTGATTTTATGACGATCTAGCTATGTCCGTCCGTCTGTTAAAAGCACGATATAACTCGAACCGAAAAAGGTAAGGCGCTCAATTTTTGCCAGAATATTTCTTGTATACAAGATTTGCTTGATATTGAAAATGGGCTAAATCGTTTTATTGGAATGAAAGTTATAGCTCTTAATGCAAGAGTAGGTCAAAAAACCCATATTCTTCCAACATCGAATAAAATGCAATTATGTCTAAATGAATTGAGGTAGAGCAATATTTCCAAACCAAAGAAAAATTCTTTTTTATGAAAATTGCTGAAATCTAAACATTACAAAAGGAGTTATAGATCAAAATGTACTGTTTAAAAACGAATTATTTTCCAAGATATTTCAAAAATTCTAAGGTAATTTCAATTCTTATACCCAACAAATCGAAGCACCATTCACAAAGTTATTTAGACCGATAAGCTATTAAGTAACCTGTCGAAGACAAATCGATAAATAATAGCAAATGAACAATTTAGGTTAAAAAAGCAACCTAGTGCAATTCACCAAATAAATCGAATTAAATACAAACATAAAAAGAGCTCATAAAAGAAAGAAAATGTCTACAGGTCTCATAACATTAAACATTGAGAAAGTATTTAATACCGTTTAACACAATGGTCTTATTTATAAATTGCTTAAAGCTAATGTACGAAAATATCTCTGCAGGGTTCTTGCTGACTTACTCACGGATAGAACGTTTGTAGTAGCAATCAATAGTCTTCAACAAAACAAATAACTTTAACTTACCTCAAGGTTCGATATTATATTTTATATTTTTTATATTTTTCTTTACGTAGGTACATGAAAGTTTCATATTATGCTGATGACATCGCCTTTATTATATATAGCAAACTCACTAAGGCACTGCTTAAAAAAAAAGGACCAACCGCATACCAGCCGGCAAACTAAGTTTTCAAAATAAAAGTATTAATATATCAAAATATATATAAAAATCAATGTGTGTGTATGTTGGTTTGTGCTTTATAGACGGTTAAACGGCTGGACCGATTTCCTTGAAATTTTCACAGAATCTTTATGTATGTCTGGAAGAAACTATAGGCTATACCTTGGTTTGAAATTGTAAGTGGCGGGGTGCCACGCCCTATTAAAGAATAAGTATTAAATATTATATATCATGAAAGTTAATGTAGCTAGAGTCTTCAAAAAAATGGGCGGACTTTTAATAGTAGGCGTGGCCACATAAATTAAATTCTAAAGTTCGTATATTTGGAAAACGATATCAATTAGAGTAGTAAAATTTTGTAAGAGCAACTTTGACACCCAAAGAAACATTTCTGGGAAAAATGGGTACATTAGAAATAGTGGGCGTGGCAGCTCTCATAGCAACTGCATACTAAAATTTCTTATATTCGGGAAGCGATAATAGTTAGAGTACCTAAATTTTGCACGAGAAGCTTTGACATCTACATGACTATTTTGATAAGAAATTGATGCTTTACTAATAGTGGGCGTGGCACCCGTCATATGAAATTAATACAAAAATTCGTATATCTGGGAAGCGATAATAGTTAGAGTACCCAAATTTTGCAAGAGACACTTTGACGTCTATATGATTATTTGAATAAGAAATGGTTGATTTAGTAATAGTAGGCGTGGCACTTGCAAAATAAATATATTTTTCAACTATAAAATTTTTATTTCATTACGATGGGGGTGGCGAAGCACATCGGGTATTAGCTAGTATATATATATAATTATCTTGGAACATCAATGAAGTTTGTAAAAAAATCCCGTAAAATCATCAGAGCACTGCGGTAATGCTAAATAAACGCTCAACACTCAACACTCTATTATACAAGTCTGCGATCAGGCCAACTTTTGCATATGCATGTCCTACCTGTTACAAGGCAGCAAGAACACATTTAAAGAAACTCAAAATAATTCAAGGCAAGTGCCTTAAAACATTGAAGATACTCAACTCAACTTCTTCATAGTGAACCCGTCTTTAAGCAAATTATCGTCTTTATAGCAAAGGTTAACAAATATTACGAAACTATGGAAAATTCTCCTTATCAAGTAATAACAGAATACAGACATTCGGCTTAAGTGTAGCTCCAAAACTAAAATCACCAAATTAAAAAAGATGTCTACATGTGTATTATCGCAAAATAATCATCTTTGTTACATACATATCTTAATACTTGGATTTGTTAATGTTACATATACCAAACAATCTCTAGATCTGCGATTGCCAGTATAATTCGTTGTAATATATTTAAATTTAAAAAATCTATTATTTATTTTTATTTAATTTTAAACTTGTTATAATTAAAATTATAACAAACTAATACTAAGAGCACTAGCAGCTAAGGCTATCGGCTCTAGAAAATGTAAATACTAAATAACTATATCTAAATAAAGATGAAATATGAAAATGAAAAAAAATGATCAAAATGTACGAAAACTTATACCGTGCAGTGTATTTTTCGGTATATTCAAAATTAAAAACCTAAAAAATTAGCTGTATGATTCTGAAATCTTGCGAAAATCTCTCTTTTCTGCAAATACTCTCAAAAACGGATAATTAAAGAGTCAAGCCCACTTTAACGCCCACCTCACAAATAACGCTTTATATCAAATTCATAAATTTTCTCTATGGACAAAGATTTCAAAATAATAAAGGACTCTATATTTAAATACCTAAATTGATTTATTAGCAGATATTACTTTGACACGCCTACTTCAACGCCCATTTCTCACATAATTTACTCTTAATGAAATTTAAAAGCTCATAAAACCGACAGCATTAGATGTATGATGATGATAAAATTTTGCATATATACATTTCTCATCAATATATGTAAGTATTATTCAAAAATATTATGGTGACACGCCCACATCCCACGCTTTATCTTAAATACATATTATTTCTATATGGTAAAAATTTTTTTTTAAAAATTATAATTATAATTAATTAAAAATTGTAATAGATTAGCTGAGTAAAATTCAAAACATTAGTTATATAAGTTTAAAATTAGAAGTTGACATGCCCATACAAAGCTAATATTATTTTTTAACTAGCTCTTCAGATTCCGTTAAATTACAACATTGTTAAAAACAAAGAGCCAGTAGTATAATTTCTAATTTAAAAATTCTTAACGTTTCATTTTAAAACTAAATTTAAGAAAATAATTTAATAGCAAATTGAAAATACACAAAGAAAGTAATAGATATTTTAGTTTAAAGATATTATTCCACAGCAAGTACTGTTAACAACAAACTAATAAATTTTGTGTATCAAGAATTTTTGGTAACAAAAATTCGGCCAAATATGATACTCTTACTTGTTCACTACTAGATTTGGCTGGTATATCATATTCTAGCAGAAATCTTTTTAATGTTCATTAAAACTAAAAACCTCGCTTTAACTCAGTAGTGTTAGTTTTAGCTATTATTTTATCGCTTACAGCTTCGTCTGAACTAAAAACTTCGCTTTAATTCTGTACTTGTCGTTTTAGCATTATTTCTTACAGCTTTATTTTAAAAGCAAATTTTGCGGGAGATAAAAAAATAACCGTTTTTTTTTTGTCTAACCGTGGGATAGGTATTAAACTTTTTCTTTAACAATCATGTGAATATCCTTAAAATGTTTAATTCTAGCGAGACCAGAATGAAGGTGGTAGATAAAACAGCTTATGCCAATATATTTAGTTCTCTGTGAACAAAAACGTTGTTAATTCAACCACCAAAGAACGAATTTTAAAAAATATATAAATTTAGCTGTTTTCCCATTTAAGCAATTGGCTTTGGTCCATAATTTTTACAACCTTATAAAGAGCGCTGCTGCTTATAAAACCCATAGAAATATATTATCTCACACCGTCCAGAATCTGTTAAATATTTATAAAAACTAATTCCTTTCAATATGCCATTTGTTAAAAAAGTGATTAAAAATAAACACATTTTTGTAAATCACAATACTGTTCAATTGTACGGTACTACAAATACCTACACATCTTTTACACAAAAAGAAAAATTAAATTCTAAGTTCAAAAATTAAATTCTTAAATTTATTCGAAATCATGCTTAAAAATTCAAGTACGATTTATGTCTGGTTTTCCTAAAACACGTAAAAAACGGGATTGTTTTACAGAATCTTAAATTAAGTCTTATTTCGCTCAATTTAAAAAAATATATATTTTTTTTGACATTTGCTTAAATAAACACACTCTATACAATTTGAGGTATGTATTTATAATTCTCATTTAGTTAATCATACTTTAGCTATAGGCAATAATGTTTACGACATTAAGGCTGAAGAAATTTACGTGTTAACTTACTTTTCATGCTATATCCATTATTTTTCTTTTATAATTTTAATAAAACGTATCGCTACATAAATGTCAAAGGGTAGGTAATATAAATGCTGTACTAAGCAATGATATAACCAAGTAACAAATTCTTGGAACAAACGTATCTATTGATCAATTCAATCTCGTTCATACTTGAATGAATCTTGTTCTAAGCTTACGTCAAGTGCGATTTCGGGTTTAAATCACTCTAACCATTTCTAAAATCTAACTCTTTTCGGCTTAACTATTCCTTATATTAAGGAATTCGTACATGACACATTCATTCTTAAATCAAGCATTTTGTAATTGGTTTAAGAAAATCCGTACTTACAACAGGGATAGAAATCATGGTAAAATTGTACTTTTTATGGTACATTTTTGACCTTGTTGGTATAGTGGTACTACCGCGAGCTACTTGGTACAATTTAAAAATTCCAATGTCTCACTATATGGCAACAATAATTTTGTCCATGTTCTCTTTAATTTTGTTTGTATGTGTCTTATTTTATACTGTCAGCTTCTCTGATTTTGTTGCAATGCTGTTGCTAAAGCGAATTCATGTACCAGGTGGTGTCAAGTCTGTAACAACAAAACCTGTCTAGTACTTTATTTCATTGAACTTAGATCACACAAAGATTCAAATACTTCCTATTTTTGGTCTAAGGTATCACAGATGAAAAATTAATTAAATGAGTTCATGTTCCCAGATATTTCAAGAATTGTAAGAGAAATTTTGTGTATTCCGCATTCCTCGGCCAACGTCGAACGTGTTTTTTTTCCAAAACCGAATTAAAACAAATGAAAGAAATAGACTATATGTTTCCACTGTTTCAAATTTAATACAAATAAAAGATTTACTGAAGTCAACAAATTCTTGTTGCTTTAATTTTAAAATAACAGAAAACTTATTATCTTAAAGTATTTAATAAATAAAATTTGTTAAACAACCGATCTCTACGTATGTACCAATGAATGTAATATTTAATATTTTTTATTGTATACTTCTGAATTTTTATAAACATTTTTTGCTAAGTTTATGTTTTCATTATAGCATGTTCTCACGGACAGAAAATATCAAGGTTCGCTCTCTCATTCAAGGTTCGCGACCGAATCTTGATTAAATCTAAAAGATTCGCCATACAAAATTTTGAGAGCGAATCTTCATGGTTCATTTTGTTGCGAATCTCGAAGAATTTACTATCATCTCTAATTTTGATAACAATAATCGCAAATTTATCTGTACTGGCTATCAAAAACAAAAATAAACAAAGGAAAACAGAAAAAATATTGTGTGCAAAAATCATTGTGGAAATAAAAAATATATGTTTAAACATATGTACATACATATGCATATGTATATTTAAATTAAAATGGAAAAAAGTGAAATAGTGAAACGTATTTTAAAGTGTAGAAGAATGACTTTAATAAACCTCAGAAAAAACAAAAATCCGCGTTAAAAAATTGAAAAAAAAAAAAAATAAATAAAAACGTCAAAGTGAAACAAGAACAAGTCTAAACGGCAGGGTTCGCATTCGAGATTCAGAGAGCGAACCATGAGATTCATATTGCCGTATGAACATGGCATTAATAAATATTAAAAAAATGGTACCGTCATGGCCTAAAAAGTACATTTTGTTTTCATACTCGGTACAAAATCATAAAAGCCATTTTCCTTCCCTGACTTACCGTACTTCTGACACCGCTACGGCTTGCTTTAAGTACGAATTATTTGATTTGTTTTTGAGTGTATATATGTATGTATGTATTTTAACATTAACAAAAGTAAAACTTTTCAACATTTAAGAACACATATACATATTCATGTATTTTCTCAGACAGATTCTTATAAGCTAGTAATAGATGAAACTGAATGCAAATACTTGCTAGTGGATGAAGTGGGAAGATATTTAGGAATAAAAGAAGTAGTATTAAGTTAAATATTTTTTTTTTTTAAATATAAGAAGAGTAGACATTGCAAAACTGTGATATGAAATTTTCGGTGCAGTAAATTGTACCCTGGACTCAAATGCATGGAGGCCGTTGTTTCGAGGCAACAACAGATGTCAGCCCCATTATCCTAATACCTGCTACAGCAGACCAATCATCTATTTAGCTAAAATAATAACCAATTAATGCTACTGGCACAGCCAAAATTAATCGTGCTGCAACAACCTTTGGCACACGAAAAGGAACGCACAAAGCAATCTAATATGATAAGACGCAAAAAAACCACTACGAAAAATCGTGTAAGATACAGATGGTTTGTGGAAGCAAAAAGTGGTAATGGAAAAAAAAAATTGCATCAAAATTTCACTTAAGCTTTTGTACTAAACTCATATATTGTTTTCACACCTAAAGTTAAAACCAAGTTAAATGAAATCGGGTCTTAACTCACGGTATGTCGAATAAATTTATCTATACTAACATAATAAAGAGGAAATGTGTGTTTATATGTTATGAGTTTTATTCGAAGCTACTGATTAAGTTTTTTCACCAATGCTCTAGGTCTTCCTTCCGAACGGATATAAGCGGAACGGACACAGTTTATAACTTTCCATAAAAATTTAACACATTTTATGATATATTTTTACAAATTTAGCACATATTTCCTTCAAACTTGGCACAAGTTACTTAAATAATAATTCCTTGTTCGAAAAAAAATTGTTAGAATCGAAGCAGAAAAGAACATTTGATGTTATATAAAGAAACCCCTAAATGAAATTTTTTTAATCTCAGTACGAGCTGTTTTTACGACTGTTTTGTTATTAAAACCAAATTTTGTATTAAAACCCTTAGGGCCATTATTACAACTTGCCGTTAGTTAAAGGCAGGATTTTGTCAGACCTATAAATCGCTGTGCTTTATAAAGCCTTCATTTATTACTTTTTTATCCATTAGACATTAATAATATTAATAGTAATATCAATAAAAATGGCAGTTGTAATAATGCAAAGCTATTTATCGGATACGAAAAATCCTACCTTTAACTAACGGCAAGTTGTAATAATGGCCCTTAGTGTGAAAGCATTAATAGTCAACAATGTAATATATTTTAGAAGCTCTAAAGTTAACTTTAAGACTATTATAAAAAATGAAAAAGGTACATAAAGCGCTGCAGTGTAATTCAACTTTAACATAAGTTTAAAACCACTATATTCAGACGGCAAATCACGGCAATCGCTCGTCGTGTTGGCTGTACTTTGGGTATAGAGATTCAAATAAGAATTATAACACTTTGATTACAATAAAATGCTGTTATTTGTTTCCAGTTGTTATTGTTTGTGTTCAGTTCGTCTAAACCATTAAATTGTTTAAATTAGAATCCCTACCCCTGGCTTCTTCTAATCCAAAATATTAAAAAAAACATGAAAGAACACATATTTTTATAAAATATAAAGGGTCCGCCATCTAACGTTTTTTTTGTTTAACTAGTGCTTATTTCGTAAATGGTAACACTTAGCTCATATCTGATTTAACAGATAATTAGTTTTATTCTTTCGCTGAACGAATATGGTTGTGTACACAGAGAAAACAGATTCGTTGTGGAAACCGAATTTGTTGCCAATAAAATTCATTCGGTTCCACGTACTACCTCTCAATTCGATTATAATAACTGAAAATTTACTTTCTTAGCACCGTAAAAAAAACTGTATTTGTTTCTTAAAAAATGATTGATGCAACTGAAATAAAATATTTAATTAGTGTTACCAAAATAATAATTAGTCATCATTATCAGTTCTTTATTTGACCCAGGTAAATAAAAAAGAACACATTTTTTAAATTATTATTTAGTATTTTTATTTAATAATATAAAAACTTATTATACATATAAATATCTACATACACATATATGAATACATTTAACTTCTAAAATAAAACTAAAAATAGAAAATATTATTTGGATCTTCGTTTTGGTCGTGGTTTTTATGTATATTGAGTGGATTCAAAGCATTTTGCATTCCCGGTGCAGCACCACTAAGGATGTTGTTATGTATCTTGCAAATTTCCGCATTTTAAAATTCATTTTGTTTTTCTTCGGTTTCTTGCCTTCATTACAAAGTTTTTCAGCTTGCAGATTTCATTTTGTATCAAAAAATAATAATTGACATGTTCTCTTATATTTATTTATTTAAAAAATTTTTTTCTCAATAAAATATATTAATTTTGGTTTTGATTTATGTAAATTTTTTACAATTGACAGAAAAATTAATTTTGTTTGAAAGATAATATTTATATTTATTGTTTATAACAAATAATTATCACATGTAACAGTTTTTCTTTTGTAAACACCGAGTAGAGCTTAACTCTAAGTATTTGTTTAATGTAACCGAATTGTAATAATACAAGTAACCAATAATTATTTGCAATGACTAAAATTGAATTTTTGTTTAAAATAAAACATTGGCATAAAGGATTTTTTATTACATGGATTAATATTTAGTTGTGAACCCTAATTCAGATGATTTAATTCGGTTGAGATAAAAGTGATTTAAATAAAAATCTTATTAATAAGGCCATTTTGTTGGGAGAACTAATATAAATGTTCTGAGCAATTAATTTCTAACACTGTTATGTTTTTTCGTTTACAAATGTGTAATATCTGTTCTTTTTACAAATTTTTAATATTTGCAACACTATTATTATTGTTTTAACCGTTTTCCAACCAATCTTTTTCCTGAGTGTATACACTTGAACAACGCTGGGAAATATTGCGACATTACTTTGGCCGATTTTGCCAAAAAAAAAAACATCTTTTCAGATGAAGCTCATTTTGATCTTGGCGGGTATGTAACAAGCAAATTTGTCGCATTTAAGGCACAGAAAACCCGCACGCATACATTGAAAAGCCGATACACCCAAAACGAGTCACTGTTTGGTGTGGATTTTGGTCCAGAGGCATAATTGGGCCATTTTTTGGGCAACATTTGGTTTCAACAGGACGGCGCTACGTGCCATACAGCTGAAGCTACACTTTTTTTATAGCATTTTCAAAAAAAAAGTTATTTGGCGGCCCCTTTACTTCAAGTGCTCATTTTAAGTTTTCCAAAAATGTTTATAAATTTTATATATTCTTTCTTTTTTTTATTCTTACGATATTAAGGTAACCTCTTGCTAGGAACTAGACAATATTTGTACAAAAGCATTGAACACACTTAAAATTTCATTTATTTAAAGCTAGTTCAACTTATGGTGTTTTCTTTTCTGACGTAAATGTTGCATTAATACTGCCCTATGCCTTTTTTTTTGTATTCTTTTCTTGTGTTTCTTTTCTTATAAACGGGTGACAAGTTCTTTTGTAATAATCCTGCCATAAAAATGAGAAGAAATGTTATATGTCGTACCCTGAATAAGATCAAAGGTTAGAAAACTGCCCTCTATAACAGCTGATTTTAAAAAGAAGAAGAATAAAGTTTTTCGTTGTGGTTAAAAATAATTTTTTGTTCCAAATTATTAAAATGGAAGCAAGAAATGCAGTTTTACATAACAGTATAGCTATCAAGTAAAAAAAGCTGAAAATTTCTATTCTATCTCCTGATTATAAAGGTAGCATTTTGTTAGGCTGTGAAGGTGATCCTTAAAAGGTGTTTTATAATAAAAAGGCAACATCGTTTGTTAGAAAAGAAAACACCATTAGAGTTGACTTTATTTTTGTGTTGAGTAATAGCGTTCATAATAAGGGATCTTCTTTGAGAGTCATGTCTAAAAAAAAGAAGACGCACTTAAGTGTGAGACGGTTATTTTGGCCTTATAAATTTAATAAAGACAAAAGGCTTTGGAAGTATCATTTCTTCTTATAAGTATGTCAAAAGAGTACAAGTTTATTGAAATAGTACGCAGCCTCATGTTTAAAGGTAAAGTGCCTACATCAAATCTGCTTTTGCGTATGCAAAAGTTGCAACAGTAGTTTTGTATAACTGTATAAACAACTCTTTCAAAACATAAACACACACGTACACATACATAAACACATATGTACATACAAATAATTTTCAGCAAGAAAATTTTACAAATTTCTTATAACACAAGTACTTTTTATAGTTTTATTTTTTTTCTTCTTTAAACTTTCGTCTATAAATATTATTGCAAAGAATTTTCGGGTTTTCCATTTAAGTTGAAATAACTTTTGTTTTGTTTTCTTGCTGCTTGTTCCTTTGTTTTCCTTAATTTTATAACAACGAGTTTTAAATTGGTTCAATTTGTAAGTTTTGCAAATATGCATGTTGTTTTATTGTTTGTACTTTTCAGCATTTTTCAACACTATATCGAGAAAAACTTTCATGTAGAATATTCTCTACATACAACCGAACTTATGTTTATACGAAACTGGCAAAAAAAAAAATACAAAACCTCTGAATTTGCGTCTGTATAAATTGTTAGTTTATGTACGTTGATCACGTTTTCAGGATTTTGACAGCCATCAATTATACACTGCAAATTGTACTTTTGCTCGTTTTCTTTTTTCTCTTCCCCTTATCGCTTCTGTTCTATAATTACTACGAACAATATGGTTTCGACAAGATTATTTTTAAAATGTGGGTGTTTTGTTGCTGCTTGTACATCAATTTGTCAATTTATTTATATTGGCAGGTGAAACGTTTTGAAAAAATACTCTTATATTTTTGTAAGTGTATGGGAGTATATGCAAATCTTTTATTGAAATTTATATATTTAAAAAAAACGAAACAACATTGTGCCATATAGGTATATCTTATAGGAGGAACACTTTTAAGGGTTGTGTACTCTTCTTAAATAATTGTTTTTCACTCTTATTTTGCCATGTATTTAGAAAAGTTGAGTCTTTTTAAGCACTAACATCAAATCCTCAAATCGTAGCATGTTTATATGCGCCTTAAAAAAAGCTTAACTTTGATGCAGTATTGGAAGTGAATTAAATAATGGAAAATTTTATAATTTAATTAACTACAACAAACAAGTTTACTAAGTATAAGTGCATCCATCTTACTAGGCTTGTAAGGGAACAAATTAGAAACACTCTATGCATAACCCTGTCATTTCTATACCACAATAGGCTTACAAAAATACGAATTTTCTGATAGAAAATGGAGCGCTTCAAAGCAAAAACTCGTCATACAAATTCCAGATTCAAAATTCAGAATCTCTGTCTTACAAGTGTGCTTCGTACTATTTTTCATTAAGCAGTGTTTTTACTAACGTGTTTTTTTAAATTATTTTAAAAGTGCACTTTTATTGCTACGCTAACTTTATCAAATTCTTTTTTTTTGAGATTTTCTATTAACAATTCGCTCATATGCACTTGTATGTCCTTGAAAATTTCACGAGTTAAATCTTTGAGGGCTTTAAACCACGTAGGCAATTTTCACTGTATTGGTAGCCAACTATCTTTACCAATTCACGTTTCCAGCGTAAATCTAATTTTAATATTGAAGCTTAATAATTTTAACCTTCTGCTCAATCGTATATCCTGTCATGCAGATTTAACATCAGCGAATAAATAATAAATAAAAGATTTAAAAGACATTGTCAAATTATTTGGAGCGTAACAAACCATTAAAATTATTCCGCCCATAAGTCTAAGGTTACACACGACGATTATAGTTGGGCAATTTTGGAGTTTATAGATGTTTTTGACAGTTTTAGGTGAGGAGAACAAAAAGGGAAAAATAATCGCCCGTACTCGGCTATTTGAAGCAATTTTTTTTTTTTATATTTGATATTTCTATTTATTCGGTGATACGCTTCTTAGTTTGAATTAAAAACGTCACAAATTAAACGTTTAAAATATTTAAAAATAAAAAAAACACAAAAAAAATATTTTAGTGAAAACATTTTTATTAAAAGCGTTAACTAAAATCAATTATATTATTTTATGCCTGTTTTCACTTTTATTTTGGCTATTTACGGCTAAAGCACAAATGTCAAATTGTAAAAAAATAAAAGCTAAACAAAACATAAAAATCGCCAAAGAAATTGTCGTGTGTGAACATAAAAGCACGTTCAAAAGAAAATATGGAAAAAGTTGGACAATTAAAATCGTCGTGTGTGACCTTCGATTTAAACAAAAAAAAAATAAAAAAACAGCAGACTGTCCCTGCAGGCTGTGTCAGAGACACGGCCATTAAGTTTAACGTAGAATACTAAACGTCAACTGTCAGCTGCTGTCAAGCAGCATTGTTATTTTGCTTACTTGGCAGCACTTTCATTTAACATAAAAATTTATTAATTAATTTTTTCATATATTTTTTATAATATAAACAGTTTTTTCTATTAAGCTGAAGAAGCTACCCAATGTGGTAGCGAAATATCGGAAGATAAAATTAAAACTATTTTTTATTAAGAAAAGTTATCTCAAGCTCAATAGAAACAACTGTTTATATAAACCAAAAAGATCGAAAACATTCATTTATTATATTTTCTATAATTATATATCCATGTTAAATTCGAATTCACATTTAACATTTTGTTTCACTTAAATACATAAGTAAATATACGAAATTTCAATATTTCATCAATCAAAACAACAGCCGAAGGTTTGTGTCCACACTGAAACAGCAGCATAGTTTGTGTTCACGCTACAAACTCAAACACTCAACCAAACACCACACATATGTTTGAGTGTATGTGTTTAAACAATTTTCATTTGAGAAATTTAAATATTAGGAAGATATCAACCAATAAGAAATGTATATCAAACGAAAGATAACATCTTCATTTACCTACAAAAAAATTTTTAAAATTAGTTATCTCGCCGTTTCCTTATAATCAATGAAATAAAGGTTACAACAATAACAATCTGACATGACTCCCTATACCGTAAGGTAAGACGTATTCTACGCCAAAAAAATATCGTTTTTTTTTATTTTAAATCTCAGAATTGTTAAATAAAACTCTTTATAAAAAATAGTACAAAAGAAGTCTCATATTAAGATCTTAGAGTTAGCAGAATGTAGTCCTTAATTTTTTGCCTAAATGTGCACCATTTCAACTCAAATTAAATAACAATAAAATTTAAAAATCACAATGTCATTTTAAATTTTGCTTAATCGCAATTTTGTTATTTGAAAGCAAAACTGATTAATTAATTCATATATCACTCTAAATTCAAAATGTATATGAAAAAATGTGATTTTAACGAGGTTAAATTTGTGCTAAAAAAAACACAAACATGAACATATACCACAACCATAATCATGTCATTTCTATAAGTAGTGTTGTTTCTATTAGTTTTTTTTTAATGAAAAAATGTTTTCGTGAAAGGGATTTACAATTTTTTCCATGTTTCGCTGTCATTTTACTGCAGTAATTCATTGAAATGAATTCATTACATAAAAAACAAATCATAATGTTCATATACATACATACACACTCAAGTTTGATATGAGTACAACAACAAAACAACAACATATAAAACGAAAAAAACTAAAATGCAACAACTGTCTGTTCATACAAAAGTATGTACAAACATTCATATTTTTCTGTATGATTTAAATTTTTTACTTACATACATATGTACATAGATATATGTATATGTACTCGTATGAAAAAAAATTCAATGAAAATTCTCTCTAGTGGTCCAACTAACAAATAGAAC
The DNA here is from genome assembly GCA_941918925.1 of Phyto melanocephala. Lineage (NCBI taxonomy): Eukaryota > Metazoa > Arthropoda > Insecta > Diptera > Rhinophoridae > Phyto > Phyto melanocephala. The sequence goes on from OW799234.1 coordinate 56,392,613, forward strand.
CGCACTTATGGGTATATGATGACTTCACGAATGCTAAGTATGTACGTGTGTGTACAAGTTTGTTTTGGTGTTTGTGTTCCATTTGTAACTGAATCAGTTTCAGAAACACTATTCATTGTACTTGGAGAAGTTGTGGTTGTTTTTATTATGTTGTTGTTGTTGTAGTTGTTGCATACAATTGTATTTAAGTACATTTATGTATGTTGCTGAGATGCCGGTTAATGTTACTGTTGCTGTGGCTGATGATGACAATTGTATGACTACACACAAATATAAAGATCCATACATAAACAAGTATATTTACGTCCTTATGGCTTTAGTGACATTTTTATTTTTCTGATTGCTTCATAAATTCCAGTTATTTCTTGCGGTACTTTAATTTATTTTATTTAAAAATGTTTCTGTGGGTCTTTCAAACTTTTTTTAAAATGTTAGCTATAGACTCCGAAACTGTAAAACCGATCGAACTCAAACTTTGGCAGTTGTTGTACACATTCCAGGGAGTGTTTATGGGTGGCAAAAAGTGGGCGTGGCCACGCCCATAAAAAATTAGTTATCAGTTTTAGCTACTTGCACTTGACCGATTTTTCGAAAATTTGCACACATATTAAGCTTTCATGACTATATAATTTCGTGATTAAAAAAAGGGTCGGGGCCACGCTCATAAAAAATTTATAATTTTGACGTACTTGCCATGGACCGATTTTTCTGAAACTCTGAACACATAATGAGCTGTCATGAATATATAATTTCGTGGTTGGAAAAGTGGGCAGGTCCACGCCCATAAAAAAACGTTATAATTTTGAGGTACTTGCACTGGACCGATTTTTCTGAAACTTTTCTCATACATTGAGCTGTCATGACTATATTGTTTCGTGATTAGAAAAGTGGGCAGTGCCACGCTGATAAAAAAAGTTATAATTTTGAGGTACTTGCACTGGACCGATTTTTCTGAAACTTTGCTCATATATTGAGCTGTCATGACTATATAATTTCGTGATTAGAAAAGTGGGCAGTGCCACGCCCACTTGATATTCAATTCAAATTCAGAATGCATTTTTATTCATTAAGTGCGTAGCAACGCACGCCGGCCTTTTCTAGTATACATTAAACTTGAGCGCTTTGCTTTATAATTGTGAAACTTTTTACAAACAATTTTAAAACTCGCAGTGAGATCGCTTAAAAACAAATTTTCAATAAACTGGTTCGGTTGTGGACAGTTAGACTTTTGTGTGTTATCGCACCGGTCGGTTTCTTGAAAACATTGCGGTTGTGAATGATAGTGCCGCGAAAAAACCGAAAATATCAATTCAGCATCATTTTCATCAACTTAAAATTTCATAGAGCAGAATTTTGATAAAAGACCTTCACATTCATGCGTACAAAAATTAGCTTACGCAGGAGCACAAACTTGCAGACCATGGGAAGTGTCCGCAATTCGTTCAATGAAAATGGAGCCAAGTGAAATAAGTACCAATTTTTTTTAAAATTTTCCTCTTCCCCGATGAAGCGCATTTCCATCTGGATTGCTTCGTAAAAACACAAAATTTTCAAATTTCTGGGTTAGAAAATCCTCGTGTAATACATGATAAACAAATGCACCCACAATGATCAATTGTTTGATGCTGACCTTTGTCGGGCGACATAATTAGGCATTACTTTTTTTTAAGTTAGACCTAAATTGCAGTGATTGTGAACGCCTTTCGTTCTTGTAGTCTCAACTGGACGGAATGGATATGGTCGACATAAAGCTTTAGGAAGTCGACACCACCGACACAGCAACGATTACCATAACGAAATATCACAATAAATTATGATGTCAACTTGCCACCAAGATCATGCGATTTAACAAGGTGCGATTTTTTTCTTTGAGGGTTTGTGTAATTTCGAGTTTATGTGGATAAACCAGAAATAATTTCTGATCTCAACTTCAAGAGCCAACAAGTCAGCAAAGAGATACATTTTGGTGAAAAACTCATGGAGAATAATATGAAAAGTGTATCATCAGAGCCTGAGGTTGTTTGACGGATATTTTATTTCATACGTAATCAGAATATGTCTTCTTTACATTTAAAAAAAATCAAAATTTTCTCAAAAAATACGTGTTTTTATTTTAAAATAAAAAGTGCACTTTAACACACTTTTTAATAAATCTAAGGAACTGGTCTGGTTTGCTAACTCAAATACTTTTGGAATAAAATTTGCATATTAGCCATCAGGTGCTGTAGATTTTATTTAATGAAGAATCTGTAGTCACAAAATGTTCCAGTGCTTTTCACTAAATCAGTTGTTAAAAAAAGAGATGAGCACAACTTAAAGTTACCACTATTTTGAGTTAAAAAGCAGAAAGTTTTGCCAAAACAACTAACTTTCATTTGTTTATTCAATGCTCTGCAACTTATTAAAAAATATTTTTTAAGTTTTCATAGCCATTACCTTGAGGGCCTCCCTAGTTCCGATATTATAAAACGCAACTCTAATGGCAAAAAAATTTATGCATATTTGTGTGTATGTTTTCATTTCCACATGATTTGAGTGTGTATGTGTATGAGACATACTAACGAAAATGTTGTTGGTGGGTGTATTGTAGAGTTTTTGTTTTAAATTTGTTTTCTTTAGTCTTTTTTTTCTGATTTGTGTAACAGAAACTTTCTATGTAATTTTCGTTATACAATTATTATCCTTGTTGGAGTCATAGATGATATACGCAAATGACATGTACAACAAACTTGTCACAAAATTGAAGCTGCCCTAAGGGAACGAATATCTATATTTTTAAAATCTTTTTAATATTTAACAATTTTTAAAATGGAGATTTCCAAATAAGGAATATATTTACAGTCATTGGCAGCTGGTACTGCTGATTTCGAGAAAATAATAGTTAGTTTCCAATCTATTGTAAATTTTTTCATATTGCTCGACAATATGTTTATAGACGCTATCAACAACCCTTAATATCACAAAATAGCAAAAGCATGTATGTATTTACATTTTTGCAACGTCCTTCAATATTTTAGTATTTTATTTAAAATCAAAAAATTAAAACTAAAACTTAACATTCGACTTTCTCGCCCTACAACTGCAAAATAACGTAACCTTAAAAAAAACAAATCTTACTGTTCTAATTTACTCAGGATTTTGTCTATGAAAATTTTCATGTAACCTTTCACTGAGCAATGATCATTTATAGTTAAGTCTTACATTTATTTTCCATGTATAATTTTTTTTTTGTGTTAATTAATTTGACCTCAAAAACAAAGTAGTGAAAAGTGGAAGGTTTTTATTATTTTTCTAATTTAATTTAAGTAAGATTTAATAATTTTAAAAATTCTTATCGAATATTGTGCGTAAATTTGGAAATAGAAGTAATTCATAACAGAAAATAAAATTTTAATTCAAATTTTTTAGTTTCACTGCAGTCAAACTCCAATTTACATGTCAAAACAAGCATTGGTATCGCGGCATATCCATAAGCTACTCGTTTCCAATCAGCTGACTGTTTTTTTGTTTTTAAATACATTTTATAAGCTTTACCAAGGCATATTCATACAGGTATATGCAACGGCGAATTGATACAACAAAGCATATTTTTAGGGAATTTTTTCTTTCAAGGCCAGTTTGTATAACAAGGTTGGAAAAGTGGTTTTTATGTGTTTAATTCAATAAAATTTTATTAAAAAGAGGATATGTGCTTGTGAAGCATATTATAAATGGTGCAAGAACAACAAATATACATAAATTTGGTAAATTAATTATCATAAAAAGCACAATTAAGTTAAATGTTCAATTCGGAATCCCAAATCTAATTTTTCATTCTTGCATTAATAAATGGAATCTAAGAGAATTCAACAAATTTAGACATTTTTGTTTCCCCATCATCATGTGCTGATGATTTCACCTGTATAAATTCGCCTTGAGCGTTACCAACTTTTTTAACAAGTTTGCCTGCACTTGTCAAACTACATAAATTTTTGTATTTTTATTATAAAATAAATAATTTGCAGTTTCAGTTGATTTAAAACGTTTTAAAAAATACCAAAATATGAATAAAAAATTTTTGCTTTCATGTTTTTGAAAAACTGTTCAAATTAAAGAAGAAAATAAATGAATTGTGTGACATATGCCGGCATATATACAAAAACAAAATGCATGTGTTGTTTAATTGTTGTGTTTTTTGCCGCGATGCATATACCTTATGGATATGCCTTGATTGGTACTTATGTTTCGATTTGTATAAAATATTTAAATAAATTTTGATAGTAAAAATTTAGAAATGATTTCGTTTAGTATGTCGTGACCACAAAATTTTTTAACGCGTGAGCGCATATGTGTCTTAGATAAGAACAGGCAAGGACATTTATTAGTAATATTTTTATTGTGAACTGCATGATCGTAAGTGTAGTCTTTATTACTGTTCTATCTCTAGATTAAAATATCTACTGGTAACAGTTACATATATAAAACGTAGTTTCTCTTAATAATAAACTTATTTGTGTATTTTGTTAATATTTCAGTGGATCTCACATTTTTCAATATCAAATACGTTAGTTTTGCACTAACACAAAAAGGTGGGTTTCGTTTATGTTAACCCTTAATGGCTTATATATGAAGTGTATTTATATAGTATCCGACGTGTTAGATATTGAAGTGCAATTGTATAGCAAAAATTCAATTTCGAAAAACATGTCATTTACGTTTTTTTTTGCTGTTAAGGTTCAAGAAGGCTCATTAAGAAGGTCAAATTTTAGGCAATTTGTTCGAGTATAGGGACTTGTAATCTTGCGAATAACACGATCAATGTTGGCTTTTAAAGCGTCACTCGTAGCTGGCTTATTCCAGAAGATCTCAGACCTTATACGTCTTCATAGATAATAGTTCAAAGATGCGCTATCGCAAGATCTAGTGTAACAATTCAACATATAGATGTAGTAGTTTGGGAACGGGGCTACCTAATATTCCGGCTGTGCTCGTCGTTGGGGGTGTATCATATTCCCAATAAAAAAAATAAATAGTTTGAACCTGTTACAAAGTTTAATTAACTTTAAGTAGCTAGCAAAAACAAACATAACTCACATAGTAAAATTTTCATTGATAAAAAAAATTTACATACGATTGATGATTGGGACGGAATGTAGCTTAAGATGCCTAAGAATTACCTAGTAAACTTTTTTTTTTTTCACCATTAAGAAAAAATTATAACGAAATTTAAGGAAAAAAATTATTTTGTCTTATTTATCGAAAGAGTTTTGTTTTTTTTTTTTATTTTGATTGTTCAACCAATTCTGCTTAACCAACTCTAAACTTTGATGTATTCTGACAATTTTCAAAGTATAGTCGGAAGCGACAGTCACCAGTTGCTGAAATATATTTACTGCCTTAATTACGTAACTGTATGTATCTATAAAAATTTGAGTTCGCTTACCAAATCTGTTATTTGCAAACACTAGAATAATCCTGCAACAAGCAATCTTTTCTAATTTTACACACCACTATTAATTATGTGAGACCAATACGTATGTATTATTATCTATCACTTTGTGACCGACTATATCGAAATTAAATTTTTAAATAAACGAATTTTCGAATTTTTCTCATATACATACATATGTAGTTAAACAAAAACTTCAAGGCTAATAAAAAATAAATAAATTATTAGTAAAGCCAAAGAAAAATGTATGTAATTTATTGAACCTCAAGTACAATATATATAAAAAAATAAACAAATCATTGTCTGAGAGATAAACCACAATTATCGTCATCCCACTAGGTGGCCAATTTCCAAAACGTGGAATAAAGGGCTCATCAAAATGATATCTCAACAAGAATATTGCATCAAACACTGCATGCCGTCTTGTTGATACCAAAGCTCATCGAGACCATGCGCTTAAATTTCAGACAGTACAAGATCCGTTGATATGATGCGATACCATTGCTTTTAATAGATATAATATTAGCTATTGGTACTCTTTAGATTGATTATCAGATTAAGAGCCATTACTACAACATGCCTTTGTTTAGAGGTAGAATTTGTTGTGCCCCATAAACAGTTTCGCATTATTGCAACTTTCATTATACCCTTCACCTGTGGTGTACAAGGGTATATATAGCTTTGTCATTCCGTTTGTAATTTCTACAATTTTCATTTCCGACCCCATAAAGTATATATTTTCTGAAAGCTTATGAATAGAGGAGTCGATTAAGCCCTGACCGTCTGTCCGTCTGCCCGTCTGTCCGTGTGTTGGTTGAAATCAACTTTTAGAAGCAACTATATGTTCCTCAGATCTGTATATGGTATCAATCTCTTGGAAATATCCAGGAATGAATCGCTATTGAAATTCAGCACAATCGCCCCATAACTTTCTGAGATATGAGCAAAAAACCACGACCACCTCGTTTTTTTTCACAATTACAACAACAACATACATACATAGATACATGTAAAAAACATACCAAACAAAAAAAATTACAAAAAAAAAAATATTAAAAATAAGAAAAAAATAATAAAAAAAACTACAAAAAAAAATTTTAAAAAAATTTAAAAAAAAATTTAAAAAAATTTTTTAAAAATTTTTCTAAAAAAATTTTTTGAAAAAATTTAAAAAAAATATAAAAAAAATAATAAAATATAAATAATATATGAAATAAAATAAAATAAAATTTTTTTGGCTCAGCTGGGATTCGATGCCACATTTATTCTAACGTGTACGTATGCACGTATTTTATATGGGATGAATGGTGATACAAACAATTGTTATTGTATGACTACACGTTGTGAAGGGTATATAAGATTCGGCACGGCCGAATATAGCACTGTTACTTGTTTTTTATTGTTATCAATATTATTTATAATATTTAACAGTTAAAAAAAAAATAAATTAAGGCTTTATAAAAGCCATTTATCGGTCCGACAAACTCCTGCCTTTAACTATTGGCAAGTTGTAATAGATAATGATCCTAAATACAGTAATTTTGTTTATTGGCGTATCCATTGAGCAAAAAATATACTTCAAAATGATTAAAAAATTGTTGTTAAATCACCGGAAAAACATTTCTCACAGTACGCTGTATTTCGTAATTTAGCTGAACCATTTGGAGGCACCTAACGATACTAAATATAAATGATAAAGTAGTTTGATATGAGTTAAGTGCGATCTGACAAATTTGGTTTTAAAAATCAAACCTTACAAACGATATTAAAAATTTATAAAAATGACATCATATTCGAATGTTAAGTTTAAAATTGCTTGCACTATGTGTTGGTGGAACTTTATAAAAATATAAAATAAATATTTATTTATTTCTAAATAGCAGAAAAATCTACATGACTGCATAAAACATGAAAAATATCTACAATTCTTTTGTTTTTAAATTCAACAAAAAAAGAGATATTTTATTTGGAAACTCATAGATACGACTAAGTATTGCATATCGTACACATGTGATGTGTAATAAATAGTGTTGTAAGCCTGAAGCACTTAATCGCTTTAATTATATTTACAAAATGTCGCCAGCCACTAAGTGGGCTTACAATATTTTTTTCAAACCATTTGCTGTTATGTATTGTGTGTATATATCTGTGTGAGTGTGTGTGTGTGATAGGTAAGGTAATAATTGTCATAGATTTTTGTTACAAAAATTTCCAACCAGCCAAATAACAATAATATCACTTAAATACTCACATCCATCGGTGTTGCCGATGTGTGCGTGTGTTGAAAACTTTTCATTTTTTCTTGTACAAAAGTGTAAAAACTAAAAAAATAGAAAATAGAAAGATTATCCATTAATAAACTGTGAAATAAATTTACTAAAAACAATTAAAATCTCAAAGTTAGAAAATATATAAAAATTGTTCAATTAAGTCTATAAAAGATTTCTTAAAAAGAGAAAACTTAAAAAATTGCTTGTGTTCCGTCATTTCGAGAGTTGTGGGCTTCAATCATACTAAAGCCTTTTGTCTTTTATAGCTGTTTAGTTAATAAAACTAAAATATAATTTTTTAACAAACAAAAAAATTAAAAGTTAAAATATCCACTTTATTTGCTCAGAAACCCTGGTTGGTTTAGTTCAAAACAAACAAACAAATTCCAAAAGAAGGACCCTTAATACCAAATTCAATTGAATTTTTTGCAATACTTTAGCAAATGGTCATTTGTTCTAAACTAAACTCTAGCCATTTCGTCCTAGAGCATTTTGCTTTTAACTCTGAAATACCGTATGTTTGACTAAAAAAAAAAATAACACAATCTAGAAACAAGAAATAGTAATAAATTCCTAGATAGCTTAAGGATACTTAGTAAAATGTAGGTACGAGTACATATGTATGTACTCCTTACCGATGTACATACATATGTGATTAGCTACAGGCAAATAATACTATACTTACACTTGTATTCTGGCATGTATAGATATAAAAATGTGTGTTTACCAAAGAGAGTATTAAAGTAATTTGTATTTATAATTTAAATAATCATATGCATATCGTCGCTGCTCTGACGTAATCGGTTATGTGACAATTTAAAAAAAATTTTTTTTGCTCTATTTTGAATCTTTATAGTTATACATCTATCCACCGTGCCGTACAGGGATATTTTGATTGGTTCAAAAATAACCAATAGTAGGTATGCGTAAATTTAATACTGTAAAGTAACAAAATAAAATACTTTTTTTGCTCTCCTGGAAACTTCATAAAAACCACATAACTGAATTTGTTAGAGAACCGATAATATCTTTTTAGTTTTTACAGCATTTACAGTTAGCTGACTTAAAAACTATTTTGAAAGTAAATTTCCATCTTTATTCAGTTTTATTCAAAATTTGTTCTTAGAATTTTTATATCTGCATTTTGTTTTTACTCCAATAAACTTATAAATAGTAATAATTATTATTTTTCCGACGCATAGAACTTCAAATAGGGATAACTCTAAAACTAGCTTCCATACTAATGAAGTGTGTTTGAATATTTTTCAGTTTACCTTAGCCAATCACCATGCAAAAACTACTACTAGAACAATATTTAAAAATCATGGAAATTTACTTTCAGAATTTTTTCTCTGTTCCTAAAACTTAATAATACTTCATTGAGTTTACGGTGCGCCTAATCGTTCATCTGAGGAGGCAATAGGAAATAAATTACCTCAATTACTCTTTTGACAATGTACTTAAATCTATCAATCCGACGGCATATTCAGTGACTCGGTCTCTGCTAGTTTACAACCTAAACAATTTTAAAGAAGGATTTTAGCCCATGCCCTTATAATATCCGACTGGTTGACCTCTTAAAGCCAGCGGACCATAACTTGCGTCGTATGTTCGGTGAATGATCTAACAGGAAATTGAACTAAATTTTTATCAATAAATCATAGCCAGTAATGAGGCTATTTTCTGCATTAACAGATATACGAACAAGCAAGTTTTTAAAAGAACAAAATTTTCTTTATACTCCTGAAACTCCACTGCATCCTAGAAAAATTACTATTTAGAGGGTATTACACGGCATAGACGATATCGGAACATTCGTTTTTAAATCAAAAACCGATACAAGCATTACCCTAAACGGTGGACGCTAAAAGCAAACTATTCGTGACTTTTTAATTGCAAATCATATGAATGAGGTATGGTTCTACCAAAACGCCAAAACATGATATATATAATATGAGAGCCATCACTTTGTTGAGCCAAATTTTTGGTGACCAAATTATCTCAAGAAATGGATTGTGGATTGGCCATCTCGATCTCAAGATTTCAGAACTTTGGGCTTATTTACATGTGGATACATCAAAGCTTTGATCCATAAGGATTGATCATTTATTAGCCAACACTTGATGCTATTAATGAAACAAGACCGGGTATGCCCGAAAAATTAATACAAAATTAAAACGGCAAGTTAAATTCATAAAACGCAAACGAGGATGCTAGAAATTATTCTTAGGTATTAAATTCCATTAAATTTGTAAGCTAATAAAGCCAAAATGTTGATTACTCCTTTGAAATTTGTTTTGCTTTTTTAATTTTCTATGCTTCTGAAAAAACACCCAATATGGGCGCAAGAAAAAATTTTCGATTATCAGTGTTATTTATCTGTAACATTTTCATAAAAGTTTTAAGTTTAAATTATGAAAATATAGTAGAAATATAGTTGTAAGTTTTCATTTTTATTTTCTTTATAAAAATTAACAGTAAAAACATAAAAACAGACTAGAAACATTTCTCCCTACCTAGTCAACATTGTTCGTTATAAAATATGTCTTTAGATAATACTGTTTATAAAAGCTTGGAGCAGATCTGATCGAAACTCTCATGTTTATGTCAAGGCAGAATAGGTCGTTGCAATATTATTAAATTTATTTATCTAAAAAATTAAATAGTTGTATGTATACAAAAGTATACGTATATTAAATTCAAATCTAATTGAATACAGTCGATAACCATAGCATAACTGTGTATATATGTAGTAGTGTATGTGGTATATATGTGTATAGTAGTTTCATATTTATGAAGAAGTTAAAGTACATGTGTTCATATGTTTCTAAAAACCTTTCTAAAAGGGTTCTCCAATAAATTTAGGATGACAGTGATAATAAATGTACTAAAAGCGTTACAAATAAGGTAACAGTCTAAATAAATAGTGGTTATGGCAAACCTAGCATGCATACATACATAATTTGAGTTCTATTCCTGATAATTTTTATTTTTAATTTAAGTTCTTTTCCTGATAATTTTAAGTCCAATTCGAAAATATTATTAAATGGAGTGGTGTATAATTAACACTGAACGGAACTAAATGAAATTTGGCACATAGATAGATAACAACCTAGATTAACATATAGGCTACTTTTTATCACGATAATACGCAAACTCGATGGCAAACTCATAATCACACATCCTAAATGGGTTGTTTTTGTTGTAAATATTTTTATTATTGTTGTTAATACTAAGTCTACCTTTTATCCCGATAACTACGCAGACGAAGTCGCGGGCACAAGCTAGTCTTTAATAAATTACATGTCATTTAAACTCTACATATCTGTCATTTATTCTCACTTACTCTCTGATCATTATAATTTAAACCACAAAGATTACTTTTCTTCAAAAATGTCTAAATCTATGCCAATAAAAAATCATATATGGGAAGTTGTTCCTAACAACTTCAATTAAAAAAAAGTGCCAGTGAAAAATTCCTATTGTACACCCAAGCTTATGGTGAATGTGTTTCAACGACTTTAATATGCGACAGATGGTGTTTTCAAAAATAATGTTTTCGATACGAAAGAGAAAGACCACCCAGGCCAGGAAAAAAATCTGAAAGTCAAAAATTTAAAGGAGAACTCCATAAAAATATTTGTCAAGCTCAACAACAGCTGGTAAAGTCATAACGAGCTACTGAAGCATCAATTTAAAAATGTTAAGGAGCATTAGGATTCATATGAAAACAGGAAAAATTGTTTACCATACGAATAAATGCCGATAGTTCTTAAAAATATTTTGCTAGTCCTGAATGCTATAAAAGGAAATAATTTTTGGAACTAACTAAACAATAAAATTTAACTTACGTAGGTAACGCAAAGTGTAAGGGTGTAACGTGAAGACCGACCAAACAGCTGAATCGACACCAGCAAAAAGAACTAAAAGTAGTGCAAAGCGAATTACAGTTTCAAGATTTCTGAATAAATTGTGTAAAAGCATTCATTTGTCAGAAATGATGTGCTTAAAAACGAACAACATGCAACATCATGCAAAATATTTTAAACAGACCATGTCAACAAACAAATTCAAATTATGAAACATCCGATGCTTCTCATCAAATATGCACTTACTTATAAGAATGGAAAGCAGTTCATTAATGTATTCTTGTAAACACATGACCTCCAATGGCATGTTAATGATAAAATCATTAGTGTTTTCAACTAAATTTAATCACTTCGTCACCAGTTGAACTCCTGCAAATTCACTGTTTTGTTTTGTTTTTTATTTAGGACTAAAAGAATCTATATATTGTAACGATTCTTCATGTATAGTTGTTCTATTGTGGAAACGGGGCTACCTACTAGTTCCGGCTGTGCTCGTCGTTGGGGGGGGGGTGTGATGTGTTCCCATATAAAAAAAAATGAATCAGTTACTAGTGACTTTTACTTTAGGTAGCAACTATAAAAACAAGTAATTATTTACACTGTACGCAGAAGAAATTGTCGATGATGACTGTCTGTATAGCTTTAGATGGAATTTGCTATACTTTTCTTAGACCCACCCTCCATGCTGACCATACCAAAATTCTAATGTCAGCCCTATATAAAATTTATATTATACTATTATTAACCTTTCTACCCCATATCTTTTACTTCACTTTTCGTATGAAATAACAAAAAAAATTCACTCTTCCATTCTGGTTTACATCAATTTAAAATATTATTTATTAACAAAAATTGGTTAAATTAAATTATCTAATTCTATATTTTAATTACTACAAGATAAAAAGTTATTATTTGGAAAAAATAAAAAAAATATTTAAGTGCATATGAATTTTTTTATGTTGTATATGAATAATAAAAAAAAGTGTGAAGTGTGTATATGTATTCGTGTATACAAACCAATTAAGATAATATGAATATTTTCTCAAGTTTATAAAGTATAAATGAAATTTATCAGGTATAACAACATGTGTTGCATATACAATTTAATAACAAAATTGAGTGAAAATTATACATTATGATAGTAGAAGATAATATTCATATTATATTTATTACTCAAGAATTGAGTGTTTAGAGTAATTTAAAAATATATATATATCAATAGCTCAACTTACGTAACGTAATCCATCGAAGTCAGCAGGCGCCGGTTGACCGTAGAAGAGTTGCGTTAATTATTGTTCAAGATTAATTTAATAAGTATGTGTGTGTGATACTGTTTCCGTTTTTGTTTCTTTGTTGTATATGTAGGTGTGTGTGCGTGTGTGTTTTATATATAGATGTATATTACATTATGTATGTGTGAGCTGTATTTGTTTATATGGTGGGTTTTATTTTCAATATTAGTAACTATAAGTATTAAATAGTTTAATAAGTATAAAAACAAATTTATGTAATCATTAACAAATCAAGTAAGATTTTACAATTAGAACAAAGACAAAATTAAGATAATGAATGCAAACGTAATTAATGTAATTAAAACAAAAATAAGATTATAATAATTATGGCAACCCGTAAACAAAGAGCACAAACAAATTTGGGAAAAGTTACTTAAGATCCAAAATTTTAGAAAGAACAAATAAGCAGTGTAACGTAATACTTGGTATTACTTTGCTGCATCAAATAACAGACTTTTCCCTTATCTGATTGTCCAAGATAAAGGACTATAGGTAACGTTAATATACATATATTTTTATAGTTGTCAAATCCGGTATGAATTTTAATATATTTAATTGTTTTATACTCCACCAGGAATTGGAGAAATGCTGGACGTATGTATGTTGTTGGTAGATCAAAATTAAATTCCAAATACGATTTATCCGCACAAAATGTCCTAATTAATCAAATCAATAGAATCACGTTCAAAATTTCCTATAACACACAAAACCACACTTTGGTAAACACAATCTAAATTTAAAATTTGAAATCACCCCTTACCAGATAAAATCTGCTTACAGCTTTAATAAAAAAAACAATCCCCGGTATAGGATTAAATTTTCCAGCTCTCACAATTAGACACACAAGTTCACAATATTCACTAATTTGCTAACAATTAACTTTTTAGTTCAAAAACTTTCTTTCAATAAAACAAATATTTCAGAATTTAAAAAAAACAGGAAAATTTTAAAGCAAAGCTTGCTCAATACAAATTTCAATTTGGTTTATACCAGAAAAATATATACATAAGGTATAAAATTCCTACAGCCGAACAACAAGGTTTGTACAAGATAGAATTTAGCTCACAAAAAAAAATAAATAAAATAATAGTCATCTATAAAGTGTCACCATCATAATATTATGAACAACTGAAATCTCGCAAAACCCTCAGAAGAAACCTATACCAAATGCAACTGACTTGCTTGATGCCCTGAATATGCGGTCAGATACGAAACCCTTATATTCCACCTATTTATTAATGCAATACCTGTAAAAGCAATTTCGAAATAAAATTTTGGGAAGTTCAGCACCCTCCGACAGCTATTTTTATCGATCGATGTACAACACTCTCATGGGTTTACGCTTCACTTCAGAACAGAATTATCTTTAAAATAAGAACAGTTCTGTACGAAAAACTTACAATACTTTTATTTAATTTATATTGTATATCTATACATACTGATTTCTTTTATTTAGTTCTATGCAAAAAGTCCTTACAAATTTACAATACATAAAATAAATAATAAAAAAATGTTAAAGGTTCAGTTTTTTAAGAAAATATAATTAAAAGAAGAAGATAAAAAACTAGAATGTAGAATAATATCACTGTTTACTTTGTTGGGATTTTTATTATAGGCAATAAAGACAAACTAATTGTTTCAAATTTTACAAATCCTTCTGAAAGGATAAAAATTTTTATAGTTTGTGTAATATTTAAAATAACTAAAAATATAAATATTTAATTTAACACACATGGCACGGTGTTAATGACATTCAAGAATTCATTGTTCAGTGTCTATCACCTAGATGGACTTATAAAAATGAAAATATAAATACAACCTTGCTTTCAATAATTCCAGCCAATGGATGGATATTGAAAGCATAACGAAAATGTATTACGAATATAAAAGAATATGAACATGTTGAATAAAGAATTGTCATTTGATAGGTGAAGTAAAAATTCAAGAAATTTGAAAATTAATACTAAGATTCACTCATTCAAATTTCATTGAATTGTAACATAAATAGAAATTTTCAATAACATAGTAGTATACCGATAAAGAGTGCTGATGATGAAATCGTAACTAATTTCGAAAATGCATTCCACTCGGCTAATATCGGAAATAATTTTAGAAAGAATATTCCTAAAAATAGTTACAATTTAATTTAATTGAATTATAAAAATTAAATAAAAAAATAAATGAACTTAAGCCAAAAATATAAATGATTCACATTAAAATTTAATAAGTAAAATATAAATAATGATAATTTCTAGAAGAACGGAAAGGAATATTATTTATTTACTAAGAAAGAACTCTAGTTAACGTTGTACCTGCGTCTCCAGCTGAGTCGCACTCGAGTCTCACATGGAATTAGGTTTAATCTTAATTCTTTCCCATTTTTCAATTGCCCCATCAATCTTCCAACAACTCCCCAACATTTACTATGCGACTGCCCTAAGCCTAATTACGAAACAAATTATTTATTCCAAGACTTTAATTCTATAAATATCTTCTCCCATCCCACCAAAAATAATATAACTCTATTAATAAAGTTTCTAAAGGAATCAAACTTTTATAATTTGTAATTAATTTATTTTAATTAATTGTAATTTATATGCCATGTTAAGAAATCTATGGATGTCGCAATATTACACACCTTTTGATATTCGTATGTTTCTGCCAACACCTATCTTTTGCCAACCCTTTTGTATGGAGATGAACTTTTTGCTAGCTGTGACGCCTTTAGTATGAGAAGGCTAAATGTAGCGTACAATAATATTGCCAGATATGTGTTTGGTCGAAGTAGGTGGAGCAGAATCTCGCAATACTCAAGACAGATATGCAGTATGTCTTCTGATAGCCTGTTAAAATTTCGAACATTGCTCATAAAGTAATTTACATAAAACAGCCTGAGAACTTATACAACAGATAAATTTTTTCAAGGTCTGACAGAGCCTACAGAATTAATACATTTTGCTTTAAAAATTATATAACGAAAAAGCACTTTATCCACAATGCTATTAACCTTTGGCGCCAACTTTCCCCATAATATTTAAACGATTAGCAATGCAATGCATTTCAAAACTGCACTATTTGCCCACTTGAGGTAATGATTTTATTTTGTTGATGCAAACTCATTCTTAGTTTTCCTCTTAATATCATATATCATTAAACAATGCACTTGATTACAACTTTCTTTTTGTTAACTTAATTTTTAAAGTATTTATTAAATTTTCTAATTTTAATTTTTGTCATACTTCTACTTGTTATTTTTTTTAACTGATTTAATTTTACTTATTATAACTTAAGTTTTATCGTGCCACTATCTACCCAGTACTGTTAGATAAGACTTGTTCTTGTTGTGCTGTATTGATTAAATAAATATATAAATAAATAAATAAATAATTATTATTAATTTAAACAATAATTAATATCTTAATTTATATTGAGCTGAAGGCCAAAGATGCTATTGGTCTTATACCTAAATTTACTTTAAAATTTGTAATTATAATCTAAATAAATAAATAAATAAATAATTAAATAAGAGTAACCGTTGCATTTAACATAAGTCTGCGATTTTGGAAGTTGGAAGTTTTAAGAGAGCAAATCGTCTTTCATTAGAGAAAAGCCTTCTAGGTGACCTAGAAAACCAAAAAGCAAAAATTTGTCTTAAAACTTTTTAATAACCTTTACATATACTAAGTAGCATAGATCCATATAATGCAATCATATTTTAATAAAGGCTTTACTTTCAATGTAAATAGCTTATAGTTCTGTATTGATCCAAGAATTTTCGATACCAACATTAAATCAGTTCTAGTTTAAATACCAAAATTAGTAAAAATCATCTTTTCAAGTAGCAAAACTATTTAAATAATACTAAAGAAGTTTTTTTTGTAGAGTATTTTTGTGAGCTATTAAAATTGCAACCTGATTGTTGTACATCAAAATACCAATATATAATAGACTAAAGTAATTAAATAGATTAGAGTTGGAAGATCATTCACAAGGGGTGTAAATAATAGTGGTGCTAAATAATTTCACAGATGTTTAAAAAGTTAAAATATATAAATTATTACGCTCAGTAGGTCAGAATCTTGCACACAAAATGTCAGAGGCTCATAAACAGTACATTTGACTGACAATATTGACCAGCTATTATTTAAAAACTCTTTACATCCACTGCACATAACTGTATTTGTCCTTTGAGCCTTTTAAAGCCATTTTTGTATATGTTAGATATAAATGTATGTCAGCCTTGATGTTTGCATTTATATATTTCTAAATGAATGCAGGCATGCATGAATATTAAAATTTGTACTATTTGTGCTTGAGAGTCAAGCTAAAATAACAATTAAATTAAATGTAGAGTATTTTTGTGAAGTACATATTTTAATTAAAACATAAAGTAAAAAAGTTTGAAATATTTTCCTTCAAGACATATTTAATAATGCAAAACTAAGTTGTACTTTATTAAATAAGAAAACTAAGTTTTCATATTTCCCTTCATATTGTTTCGACATTCGTTTTTTCTTAATGTTTAGTTTTTCATTCTATTCACTGTTCTTCTGATGAAGTTTTTTTTTTGGCAAATAAAATTGTGGCTTAAAATTCTGAACAAAAATTCAATAAATCTTAATGAACGTATGAGTAGCAAACAATTTTTTTAAGTTGCATATCAATCATACGTCAGTGTAGGGGTTGGAACACAGCAAAAGAAATGATTTTGCAGGGGTTCCACTGATAATAAAATGATTTAATTTTGATGAATATACTAATGATTTTAAAATTATCGTGTCTTTGGAGATCATGTGTTTATAAGAAGAAATATTTTAATAAACTACACACCATTCTATTAAATGCATAGAACACATTCATATTAGGTAGAAAGAAGCTGGTTCAATTTCTTTTGCTGGTTATATTTTAAATACTAGATAAGCTTTTGAGAAGTTTTTTTATTTAATTTTATTTAATTTTTTCTTTAATTAATGCATTATAATTCCAATTATATTGAGAATTTGTTATTTTATTTATGTACAAATTATTAAATAAATTTTAAATTCGAAAGTGAAAAAAGAATATAAAATTTATTACAAAAAAGAAAACAATTATCCGAAATTGTTTTCGTAAATAAATATCTAACAACTGAAATGAGGTACGCGTCAAAATAACAAGGTCAACTACTTTTTATTCTTCTACTTCAAACATTCCATTTTTAAATGTTAATCATACTTAAACTTTTTGTTTATATTTGTTTGGCGTTGGTTCATTTTATACGCAAGAGTACAAAAATTTTCATTTTATAATGAATCAATATGATATGGTCATTACTAATGAATCTACAGTGATTAAAGGATTACTTTTGTAAATATTTTTTTGTTTGTTTTGTTTTTATTATTAATTTGTTAGAAATGGGAAAGAGAAAACTTCGTCTGAGCCAAAGCATATCTATCATCAGGTAATTGCAGTTCGGAGAGAATTTTCTTGTTAATATTTTTTATATATACTTCATATACAAGATATTTGAAATAAAAAACAATAGAATTTGTTTTTTATCTATAGACTTTGACAGCTGAAATATAAAATAAGTGAAGAAAAAATATCAGCTTACGAATCAAGTTATCAGGTAGTGATAACTAAGTATGCCTTGGTCTAAACTTAACAATTATTTTTAGGCTGCAAGAAATTTTGCAAAAATTAGGTATATACAATACTAGTTAAAACTCTGCTCGACTAAAAATGCTTTATTTGCACGAATTTCGTCATGTCTTTCAGAATGGCGTTAAATGCTGTACGATGTGCTAGTCGATTAGAATGAAATTCAATTTAAATGCCTTGAAGTCTTCAGTTTTAAGAGCAATTAAATCACGGTCCCATATTATTTGGGCTCAAAAACAGAAAGCTTCATTTATGAGCAAGAGTAAGATACCTTGGGTTTACAAAAGACCACACGCCAACAACTGGGCTTCAGGTTCATTTTGTATTATATTTAAATAAAAAAAATTAAACTTCTTACTTTAAAATTACTAGCTAGTATTGCTTATTGACCGTAATTTATTTGTTAATGATTTTTTTTTTGCTAAAAATATAACTTAATTGTAAATCACTTTTATTCTGCCTCAAGTATATTTTTTCCATTATTTATTTCCTAAAACATTTTCTAAATTAAATTACATTAAATTATGATAATTTTATGAATATTTAAAAATTATTCCAATTTGAGCTGAGTGGAATTGGAATGAATTTTTGAATTAAGAATAAAATGATTTTTATCAAATTTAAAATATTGTTCAAATATATATAAATACTAGCTTGTGCTCGCGACTTCGTCTGCGTAGTTATTGGGCTAAAAGTAAGATTTAGTATTAACCTAGATTGTTATTTATATGTTTGTCAAATTTATCCAAACATTCACATTTATTATACCTATTTGAATTTAAAAATTTGAATTTGAAAATAAAAACGAAAAGTCAAAACTTACAAAACAAACAACCCGTTTAGGCTGTGATGATCAGTTTGCCAATGACTTCGCCTGGTTATCGTGATAAACAGTAGCCTATGTGTTAATCTAGGTTGTTATCTATCTATGTGCCGAATTTCATTTAGTTCCGTTCAGTCGTTTTTGCGTGATTGAGTAACAAATATCCAAACATCCAAACATACAAACATTCACATTTATTATATTAGTAAGATAAGTTGAATTTAATATGTAACTTTATTTTTACAACTTACTTTATTATCTCTTTATTTATTTCGACTTGAATTTTTTTCCTTAAGTAATTCAATAAACTGTTAACACCAAGTCTAAAACAAACGCGAATAAAACAACAAGATATATTAAACGGAAGGTTGAATTGTTACTCTACGCTCTTTTTGTTTTATACTCTATATCAAACACAAAAAATACTCGTTGCAAACCCCGTTTTTTTTTTCATGCCTATAACTAGTAAAAATAATCTGAAGAAGACTCAAATTATCCAAATTTGCACAAAAATTCGATTCAAATGAAATATTCTTCTATATAAAATATATAAAATTATATAAGATTTTGCAGACGAAAACAAATTTAGTCTTGATGGTCCAGATAGTGACACTGCTGCCGAGATTTTGGAAAGAAATCCATTCAAAGAAAATGCTGATCCCTGCTCAACAGGGATGAATGGTATCGCGTACCAGAAAACTCTATCAAATCTTTTTTAATACAATGGAGAAATTAAATTACTTTCAATTCATGCTATCCATGTAAGCAGATCAATGGAGACGTGATTATTTATAATGGAATGTCAACTACAATTATCAGATTTAAATATAAAAGAAAACATGTTACAAGTTTATAATTCGGTCGTTAACCTTAAAGTAGCAATTTTGAACGCTTTCGATAAATAAGATTCAAAACTTTTGAAAATTCAATCAATGCCTAATCGTATTTATGGAATAATAGAAAAAATTGCAAATATTTTTATTTAAAAACAATAAAAACATCATAATTTACTCTAATAGTATACACTAACCTTAACATATTGATTCATTATAAAATGCACATTTTTGGTGTTTTCATTTATAAAGAAGCACTAACGGTAAACATAGTGAGCAAACATTTATGTATGAATAACATTTGAATAACAAATATTTAAGGTAACAGTACCAACCAGTGTTCTTTGTATTTTTGTAATACGAGAATAACAGAGAATAAAAGAGCTTATTATTTTGATTCTCACTAAATAAAGCTTTAACTAAATATAAAATCAATTTCTTATTTAATATGTATGTATGTAAACAAAATGTGGAAGCATAAAAGTTTAAAACAAGAAAGTGTTTTAAAGTAAACTAATAATTACAACACAAATTATATTCTCTATAAAAAAAAAAGCAAAACAATACTTTTCAATTCACCAAAAATTCTTAATTTTCTAAAAAGTCTACATATTTTACAGCAAGAAAAGTTCGTTACTGATTTCTATCGACAAAAAACATTGATTGTACTCGCTTCTAACTCACAAATCTTCAAAAGTATTTTAACATTTTTCATAATGCCAATAAATCAGTCTACTTTAAGTAACACGAAAAAATATGAATGTAGGAAACATATGTACTTAAAAATAATTTATGTAAACATTAAATAAAAACATATAAAAATTTAAATAAAACATTGGCAAGTAATATAGAAAAAAAATAACAACAATTTATTACAAGAAAACTCTATTATGACAGATGGGATATAAAAACTTTTTTCGCTTGCATTAAAAGCCAAAGTTATAAACCCCTCTACGTCACAAGTTGACACAAGAAATCCATTGTGTAACCCAAAAAATCTTTGCATACATATCTGTGAATTTTTGACAAAACATCATAAGTCGAAATAGGAAAATGTTCATCTCTCTTTTCTATAAAAGTGAAATCTTCAAAAGTACAGAAATTATTAAATATTATAGAGATCAAAAGGTTCTTTTAAAGCTATTATTTTTTATAATAATAACCATATTGATTTGTTGTGAGTTTGATCAAAACGAGCGACAAAAAGAAATACGGTTAGATGGTTTAGAGGTCTGCTGTTAAAATGTTTTCAATATTATTTCACAATATCAGGAATATTTGGCCATTGATAGAAAAACTGATTCGGAAAAAACAAAATGTCTACATAATGTTTGAAATGCTAAAAAAAATAAAAGCCTTTTAAAAAGAATTTCAAAAATATTTGGTAAAAAAGGCTGGTTGGCTTCTGGTGCTGCTCTGGTGCAAAACGTTAAAGCTAATAAAGGTTTAAAAACATATAAAGTCTAAAAAGTTCGGTACAGGAATGCTGTTAAAAATTTAGAAAAATACGGCACCGAAATTAAAATCAAATTTTATACACAAATACTGATGTTGTATAATAGATGACAAAACGTATAAACTGGCAGTTTTTCGAATTTTCCAGGTTGAAATTTTTATGCTGCTAATACTTTAAGATAATTTAAGGACCCACAAGCAAAAAAAATTTTTGATATGAAAAATTTTATATTGATGTGGCAAAATAATAAGTCATTTGTTACGGTTAGCTCTATAAAAACCGAAACATACATAAAATAAATTTTGCAAAAAAGCATCTTTATTTCATAAGAAAGGACAATGTATCCACATAATTGTAGCCTGATTTGGCATCATGTCACTCAAAAAGCACTAGAGAGGTACAAAAATATACCAAGATGAGCCATCGCTGCAAAATTCCCGGACCAAAACCAGTGTTGATATATTGGGCGCTTGTTATTGACATTATTGAATTGCAGATACAAAAAAAGAAGGATTCAAATATGGGATACTTTAAAAAAATATGGTCAAACTTAGTAAAAGAACTATCAAATCCCTTTTTGAACAGCTGCCAAAAATGGTCCACGGTTTTGGAAGTAGTGATTAAAACTATAAAAGTTATATATTTTGTTTGTAATTTTTATTATAAACTTAATTAGCAAAAATTTAAAACTCCAGAATCCACCATATTCAATGTTATTTAATTTCGATTCTCACTTTGTATTTTAATTTGAACTTTTTGGTTTTTTATCTTCTAAAAAATTCTAAAATTTCATTAAAAATGCTTTTTCCAAAAGTCCAAGGTATCCAAAAGGCTAATTATTTCATACTAATTCAAGTTGTGATACTATTTATGGAATAAATTTATTTTGGCGTAGAATACGTCTCACCTTACGGTATAGGGAGTCATGTCAGATTGTTATTGTTGTAATCTTTATTTCATTGATTATGAGGAAACGGCGAGATAACTTTTTTTAAAAATTTTTTTGTAGGTAAATGAAGATGTTATCTTTCGTTTGATATACATTTAATATTGGTTGATATCTTCCTAATATTTAAATTTCTCAAATGAAAATTGTTTAAGCACATACACTCAAACATATGTGTGGTGTTTGGTTGAGTGTTTGAGCTTGTAGCGTGAACACAAACTATGGTGCTGTTTCAGTGTGGACACAAACCTTCGGCTGTTGTTTTGATTGATGAAATATTGAAATTTCAATTTCGTATATTTACTTATGTATTTAAGTGAAACAAAATGTTAAACGTGAATTCGAATTTAACAGGGATATATAATTATAAAAAATATATGAAAAAATTAATTCATAAATTTTTATGTTAAATGAAAGTGCTGCCAAGTAAGCAAAATAACAATGCTGCTTGATGCTGTTTGACAGCAGCTGACAGTTGACGTTTAGTAAATTAAAATAAAAAACATATGTATTTGTCCTATTTTTACTATCATAAGCTTATGTATATTATCACAAGTAACTATCAAATAAATAAATTAATTTGCTTATATTATTTATCATTTATTGATATATATGTTTTCTGTCTTATCGGATGGCGTATTCTACGTTAAACTTAATGGCCGAGTCTCTGACACAGCCTGCAGGGACAGTCCAGTCGGACAACTGTCTGCTGAATTTTTTTTCTTTTTCTCTTTTTTATTCTTAGCTATTTTTAAATATTTTTAAATTCGAATAAGTCGTTTTGGTCAACAGTTCACTGATGTAAATTGTTACACATATTTTTATGTGCCAACTGCGTAAAATCATTTTTACAATCTGTTTTCTCTGTCTTTCAAATATCATCTTATTTTGTATTTTATAGTATTTTATTCGTATTTTTATTTATAAAGTAAGTTTGAATACAAAACAAAACATTAAGAGAAAAATATAAAAAGACATTTACATATGTTGTTCGTATACAGATATTTTTTCTATATTTACACATAAAGTCAATTCAAATGTATTTAGTACAATCATGTTTACATTAAACATTTATTTGGTACACTTGTAGTAGGTAGAGTGTGAATGAGTTTTTATTAAAGAACAGCACAAGTATAAGAAAATTGGATTGCAAGCAATCGCATTAAATTAAAAATAATGTGTGTGTATAACTCAATCATTATAAAATACACTCTTCCGAAAATTAAAATAAAAAAACTTTGAAATAAATTAAATCAGACTTTAATTTTTAATGTTTTGTAATGAGATCAATTCATATGTGCTGAAAAAAATCTCTGATAAGAAATTGCGCTCTTCCTAAGCCACCCTAAATATAATTAGAAAATAATGCCGCTGCCTTTTCTTTTACATTTTTTTTATATATTGTTTTGTACTCGATATCTCTGTCATGCTTTAAATTATTGTCGTGTTTTGTTTTGGTATTCTATTTTGTTTGAATATACCAACACTTACAAAGTGGTAGATAAAAAAGTATTCGAGTGATGATTGATTTAGTTTAGTGAAAGTCATGGTTTGTTATGTATGTTTTGTTTTTTATATTTACACTAAAATATAGTGTTTGGAAGTAGTATGAAATTAAATACATAAAATTATGAACATTTTGCTCAGCTCTTTTGTATATACTCTATTGAACTTTTATATGCATATTGAGAACCTTTTTATATTGAGTTATTTTATCATCATGTAGGTGACTGTGTGTAAACAGGCAAATATTTTTATTCCATTTAAAGTGTTTACCTTTGTTTGCTTAAAATGTGTGCATATGACAGTACATGCGTTAATTTGTTTCGTACATACACATGTTTGTATTTATTCGTTTTTATCCGCATTTTTGTGATTTATAAAATGAAATTCGAATATTCATAAGTTATACATATATAATTACTTTATTGCATGAGGTTGTTGTTGATCCCTCCAATGAGTACTTTTACCCTGTAATATTGCATGCTCTTTAGAACACGAAAATTTAAGTCGGTTTGGATATCAAAAGTATAAGTTTAAACATTTTAGAAAATTTAAAATTTTAGCTAGGCTTTCACCATCTCCAAACTCATCGTTGGACACTTTACTTTTAAATACATACAAGTGGCGTACGATTTATTCTTTCAAAACGCTTTTGAATTATTATTAGATTTACAAACTTAATCTTAATATAGTAATAGCGCACTTTTACTATTTTATTAAAGAATTCTACAATAAGCAAAGTAGTAATTTTGTACTAGGAGCACATTTCTCCACACGTTATTTTTCACATAAACTTTTTTAAAAGATTAGCCTTATGCTGTATATATACTATATTCTTATGATTACAAAATACATTATGTTTTCAGATCTACATTATCTTGACTATTTTTATGTTAACTATTTTAAACCTAAATTGTTCTATGAAAAATTCTAGACAGTAATAAACTTACTTACTTACTTACTTACTCAGCAAAGTAGCATCAACTGAGATCAGAAAATTGTAATAAAGATTTTTATAAAAGAAGCGAATGAATTTAGCTTTTGAATAAAATATATTTTTAATGGAAAAACTCTATTCATATAATCACCAGATGCACCTCATAGACGTTAGCGACAAAGAGAAATATACTGTTCTTCCGAACATCTCCTTTCCGTTTTGTATTAATAAGACAGAAAATAATCTTAATAATTAGGAACAATTTTGTTATGTAACGTGTTTTAGAAAGTGAAGGCACAACGGGAAATATTCTCCTTAACAATTTCTGCTGTTATAATCAGCACTGTAACCATTTTTTTTTTTTTTAATAAGTATTAAAAATCTCATTAAGTTAAAAGATAAGAATAAAAAATCAGAATTTGGATGCCAAAGGGGATTAATAACGACAGTGCCAATCTGGTTATACTCTATCGTAGGGTGACCAAGAATAACACCATGAAGGTAAATTTCTTTGTGATAAGTTGAGCATGAACAAAAGAATTTATCTCTCTTAACCGTAGTTATATAAATAGTTTGCCAACTTTCGGTTTAGCCATTTACCTTGTCAGATTTTATAAAAAAAATATTAATGGCCTGTAATCAGGGCCATTTGACTAATATTTTATTTCATACCTAATCGAAACAGGTCTTCTTTACAACGTAATCACACCTATCTTAAAAAATACGATTTTTAATTTAGAATTAAAAGTGAAATACCTTTTTTCTTATTAAACGTGTCCTTTTCCTTCTTAAATCGAAAGACAATATAATTAAGGGACATCTTTTTAAAAGAAAATTAAAACTTAAAGAAAAGACTTTTGCCTAATTTTAACGGAAAAAGAGCAGTATTGAAACGCAACCGTAAAATGTGACGACACATGTTATAAAGGGTCCACCAAATAAATTTTTTTTGAACATGCTTTAAAAAAAGTGTAGCTTCGGCTGTGTGGCACGTAGCGCCGTCCTGTTGAAACCAAATGTTGCCAATATCCTCCTCTTCAATTTTTGTTAACCAAAATTCTTTCAACCTGGCCCGATAACGATCGCCATTGACTGTAACGCCCACTCCTTGCTCATTTTTGAAGAAAAATGGCCCAATTATGCCTCTGGACGAAAATCCGTACCAAACAGTAACTCGTTTGGGTGTTTTGACTTTTCAATGTATGCGTGCGGGTTTTCTGTGCCCCAAATGCAAAAATTTTGCTTGTTTACATACCCGCCAAGATCAAACTGAGTTTCATCTGAAAAGATGATTTTTTTTGGCAAAATCGGCCAAAGTAATGTCGCAATATTTCCCAGCGTTGTTTCAAGCGTATACACAACCTTATTCGTTCAGCGGAAGGATAAAACTAATTATCTGTCAAATCAGACTTAGCTGAGTGTTACCATTCACGAAATAAGCACTAGAGAAAATAGAGCAAGCTATACCTGAATTTTTTTCAGATGGGTCAGAACATGTGTTTTACAGAAGTTATATTTTAATACTAACACACGAGAAGTACTTTAACTACACGAAACAATGATATCAAAGTATTTTGCTCTTAAAATTATGATTACCACAACCATGCGTGATTTAACCTGCCAAATCTATAAATGCGTTATAGATTGGTGTTCTACAAATTCACAACAGAAATTAAAATTTAAAATGTTTATTTATTATTTATTCAATATTTTAATATAATGAAACATTTTATGTCACTTTATCAAACAAGTGAAGTAACAAAGTCAATAGAAACAACAACTTCATACTTTATGCCCGTAAAGATGTACTTATTCATCAGGTGGTCTTAATTCGGCAGCTGTTTATATTTTCTTCACCTTTTTTAACTCAAGCTATTAGAGTCTATAGACTCAATATCAAACTTTATATATAAAAATAATAAACAAACAAATTCTTCGAACTGAGTTTAAATGATTCTTATCTGTTTTTAAAAAATCACAAAAACTTCTTTAGAATTATAATAATAGTATTTTTATTTGACTTAAAATATAGAAAACGACCCTTATATTAATAGAGCTGTGATTGTTATGCTCACAACTGTAAGTTAAATGTAAACACTTTGTTGTTAGCCACAGCGAGTGTAACATAATCAATAGTGAAAATGTATAGTGTATTGCAGGTTAGTATTTGTACGAATAAATTTATACTTAAGCATTTCAAAAAAAGGTTTCATTTTAATTAAATAGAGTAAAAAGGCTATTAACTAATGAAACCCAACTTGAAATATTACATTAGAAGAAACAATCTTAAAATTGTGAATCAGGAAATTCCTATGGATTAGAATATTAAAAATAATCTGAAATTGCAAGTTCTTCAATTATTCGATATTCAGATATTTTCGATAAATTTTATTATTTAATAGAAAAAAAAAAGTTACCTGTTTATAAAAAAATTCGTCATTGAAATTTGTCTGAAATCTATTGTGTTTTAATTTAATAGTTGAAAAAAAAATAATAATTTCAATAGCTTTGCCATCCCTGTTTAAAATTTATAAACTGCAATTAATCTAAATTGACAGGAATTTTATATAATGAGAGTAAGGAATTGGTACACTTCCTGTTCAGATTAACATTTAATTTTGTTACACAAATATTGTTTTTAAAGTAAAGGCTTGTAATAACAAATAAAAAATAAAAACTACAAACAGACGACATTATATACATAAATAATCAATATGTTGTTGCTAGCATCCAGGCAGGCAGACAAGTGCACAGTTGATAACATGAGCCAGTTAAGTATGAAAACCCATCAACAATTGTGGCCAAGTTGTTAAGGTTACAATATATTTCCCCTACTGTTGTTGTTGTTGAACTTATACATACTTGAACTATATACATACTTACTGTAAAACTGTTGATTAGTACCACAACATTCAACTTGCAACAATTTCTCAAGTGCCTCTTTTAAATGCCAAACAGTAACAATAACAAACCAACCACAGCAGACTGACTAATTCACTAACAATCATAAAGGATTCCTCCAGTCGACAAACACTTATCCAGCTGGCGATTGGTTCGTTACCTCACCTTGCATACAACAACTTGCTCTTAACGGAACATAGAAAAATTGCAAATTCTAAGTGGTTTGTTGTTTAAGTGTTTTTTTTGCTACAAAAATTCTTTAATTTGTTTGCAAATTTTGCAGTAAAAGCAGTATGTGAAGTATGATGTGTGTATGTAAAATTAAAGTTCACATGAGTGTGCATTTTGATGTCAGAGGATAATAAATGGAGTAATGAAATTTTAAAGAGAGATTTAAGGAATTGATATCTTATAACTAAAATTTGTTTCATTGTAGTATTGAACAACTTTGCACAGATTGATTTGCTAGATGTTGTTGCACTAATTGCCATTTATTTTACAGTTCAATGATTATTGAAAATAAAATACACATGTGTAAATATTTCAGCATTAAAAAACCTGACTGAAATGCTTGTTAATTTGCCCTTACGGCCATTATAATATTTGTTAATTGCTGCAATAACAATTGCGTGGTTAAATCAATTAAGGACTGATAAATAAATATTTTTATACCCGCCACCAAAAAAATGGCGGGGGTATATTCATTTTGTTATTCCGTTTGTAACACATCGAAATATCCATTTTAGACCCCATAAAGTATATATATTCTGAATCAGGGTTTGATTTGATGACGATCTAGCAATGTCCGTCCGTCTGTTGAAAGCACGATAGAGGTCGCACCGAAAAAGCTAGGGGGCTCAAATTTTGCCAGAATCTTTCTTATAGACAAAGTTTGTTTAATATTGAAAATGGGCTAAATCGCAATATTAGGAAGAGAGTTATAGCTCGAAAAGCAAGAGTAGGTCGAAAAAAACGTGTCCTTCGAACATCGAATAAAATGGAATTGTGTCCAAACGCATTAACGTAGACTCATGACACTTCGAATATATATTTCCTGAGTAAAAACAATATTTTTTCCCGAAAATTATCTAAATCTATGCATTAGGAGAGGAGTTATCGATCAAAATGTAAGAAAATTTATACCGCACAGTGTATTTTTCGGTATAATTAAAAACAAAAACGTCATAAAAGCAACAAAATTGGATGTAATTTCTCTATTAATATAGATTTTGGAATAATAAAGGACTATATTGAAACATCTAGGTTGTACTCATTAGCAAAAACAACTTTGAGACGCCTACTATAACGCCCACTTTTCACGTTATCTACCGTTAATGAAATTTAAAAGCTATAAAACCGCCAAGATTAGAGGTATGATGATCAAATTTGCTACGTATATCCTTCTAATCAATGTTATTGTTGTGCCAAAAAGTTAAGGTGACGCGCTCACTTTAACGCCTACCTCCCATATAACGGTTTATCTTAAATTCATATAATTTCTCTATTGACAAAGTTTTTGGGAAAATAAAGGACTATATTGAAATATCTAACTTTTATTTGTTAGCAGAAACTTTATTGACACGCCTACTTTAACGCCCACTTTCATTGAAAGACTACATTTACAAAAGCATTGTAGTAGCATATCGAAGTTATAAAGGGTGGTTAAATTTTAAGGACCGATGTTGAATTTAAATAAAACACAAATTATTTAGGAAATTATTATTATTTCTTTTTGTAATGATAATATATTTGTATGGTTCAATTATGTATTTAACGAAATATCGGCCAAATGGCCTCCTCATCCTTGGCGCCACTCTTCTATCCGATAGTCCAAATTTTCAATGACAATGTTGATGCTCAATTGTTAGGCATGATGATGAGGCGAGGTTGATTGCTCTTTTGCCACACTATCGCAAAAAACAGCAATGGTGCCCATTCAACGAACTAAGAAGGCATTCACAGATTTTCTAACATTTTATAAAGACCTGTTTTGCAGAAATTTAAATATATTTTTTACAATTCTCCCGATTGTGGACGAATTTGAACGATTATGTTGATCAGAAGAATTACAAAGTGCACAAAATGCATTTTGATTTGAACGCCCATTCTTATTAAAAACCTTAATAACTTTAAAGCGTTGCTCATTTGCGTATATTTCCACGGATCAAATTGAGTAAGTTTGAGATTGAGAAATGTCAAGTGAAATGCAGAAAACAAATTTGACGTCTAGGTGTAGTTCACCTTCAACATGGGCCCTTAAAATTTAACCACCCTCTACAAATAAAGTGATACATATTATATTATAAGGAGATTATTATTCAATAGCGATTAACAAAATAATAAATATTGTGCTTTAAATGTACACAAAATTGGTGGTGGGTATAAAAGATTCGGCACAGCCGAATATAGTGCTCTTACTTGTTTTTGTTTGTCTCTAGCATAAATTTGCAACAAATTTTAATAAATACACGAAAATTATCTCATGGCCTTGTGTTGCAATTTTTATGCTCACTACTACACATAGCTTAAATGCATGTGTATATGTAGATATGTGTATGTATTGATTCACCAGGATGTAATCACATTAATTCTATTGTTTAACGAAAAACTGTTTTTGCTAAAACTATTCGAAATAGACATTAATTTTGTCGAATTGAACGGTTGCTAGATAACAAGCTTAAGATTAGTTTTCTTTTCTTCACACATCATGCCTGTCAATTTAATAATTTGAAGGGAATTGAAATTTCATGGGTAAAATAATGAAAAAGATTGATTAGTTTTCAATACTATATTAGACATTTACATATGTTTTATGTCTACAAGCCAGTGAAGTTTTTGTGTTGCACAAAACTTTTTGCGTATGGTCGATGGATGCGAAATAGTAGTACAATCTCGTTTTTACATGTAAAATTCATTCATAAATAATGGCATGATAAGGAGGATTAGTTCGTTTTTTATTTAATAGGATAATGTCAATTTATAAATATTTAAAAAAATGCAGCCAGATAATGTCAGAACAATTTAAATATTTAAGCTTAGATTACGCATGTGATATAAAATGCCACTTTATTTTCTATTAACATAAAAAGAAAAAAAATCTGAATAGTTGTTGTTGCAATAGTTGGGAGGTGCAATTACGCCACCACCACAGAATTTGAACAAATTAACTATCTACATTTCAGATACATACAAAACTAAATCAGATGAAGATTTAAAAAAAAAATTAACCTTTTACCACCCTCCACACAATTTTGTAGTTGTTCACTGCTAGTTTAAATGGACTTTGTTTCATTTTTTACTTTTTGTGTTCAATTTAAAATGGTTGCAATCACTGAATAATCTACGTACTTACATATTCAAATGACAAACCAAGAAAAACGAACATGCAATTTCGATTTAAAATTAAAATTAAATTCCGTATTTTGTTTTAAACGTTAAAAATCATTGAAATAGTTTTTGTATTACTATCAGATAATTGTACATTTGTTGTTGTTGTTTAAATACATTTATATTGATTGATTTTTAGGGGCTTAAAGCTTTTTTTTTAAATAAAATATAACAAATTCAAAGAAGCTACCCAAATTTAAGCATTATTAACTCATAACTCTCATAGCATTAAATATTAAAAAATAATTTCTGGTTTACGGCTTCCGTGACTGTGTTTTGTGAACGGCATCTTATTGGTCAAATTATGCATCACCTTTTCGAGCATTTTCTGTTTTATTTCATCACTACTGTGTGCGTTTTAGGTTATCAGTCGTTACTGAATCATTAGCATGGATCAAAGATTTAACGTGCCCTCACAAAAAGTAGTTCAAAGTTGACAAATCACCGATGCATTTGTTAGGGTAGTTAAATACTCAATTGTTTTACTTCAACAAGTTTCACACGCTGTATTCCATGTTGAGCCATCTTCTCGGAATAAATTCTCCTCGATGTGATTTGCAATAGCCATAGAGGAAAAAATCTATAACATTTGCCATTCACAGTAATATTTCCCCTGTTTTTGCATTTAGAGGCAAATGTGCAGATGACACTCTCGGCATATAAAATGCAATAAACAGGAATTTTATCACAATGCAAAGGAGTCTGCCTATTTATTTGTTTACATGTACGTTAAGCAGCAAACAATCCTTATCACTGTAGATAAATTTACAATAAAATTCTGATTGACTTTAAGTTGATTCCATTCAAAAAACACACGTTGCAATTGATGGCCTGCTGGATTTAATTATTGTATCACTTGAATCTGATTTTGTTGAACCCAACAGCAGAGTCCGAGTTGCTGAAAGTAGCGTTGGACCGATTAGTTTAAATCGTCTATTATACTCGTCCTCCAATTGCTTCTTCTGTGATCATAGTACGAGAAAAAAAAATTAGCACAAAATTAGGTATTGTTCTTTATCTGTTCAGATAGGTGCTTATGCTAACCGTAAACTTACTTGACGCATTGCTCTATAAATTTGGCAAACGGAGCGCAAATTTTAAAAACAAATGTATTTATTTGCATTATGAACTGCCAAAGAGTATGAGAACAAGGTTTACAGTTATCCCTATCGTAAGTTCATAAGTCTTGGGAAAACATCCTATAGATATATATAGGAAAAAACATTATGCTGGGTCCAACTTATGATGAAATCATTCAATTATAATAATTTCAGCTGCAGCGTGTCCTTGCATATCATTCGTTTATAAAAATGAGTTTATATGAAATTCAAAATATATTTTATATCACTTTTGCATTAAGGGAACCATTAAGAATGCATTTTATTTTACTATTGAGCAAAGGCTGTAATATTTATTTTGGACTATAGTCCAATGATTGCAAAAGCAATCATTCTAAATGCCTTCCTAAATATTAAATAACTTATCAGAAATTTGTACTTTAAAGCGAACGCAAAGTAAAGCTTAATAAAGGGGGTTTTAAAACGACGCCATATTTTTTGCCGCTCTTCTGACATTTCTCCTCACTAAATTTTGCCATTTCATGATGGAAAGATATACGAGCCAACCATGAGTCGAAGTTATTTAAATTTACTACCGAAATTCGGAGTCAGTGGCCTCAATGTTAAGAGCGCTACTTCAAATTTATGGTAATTTCTCATTTCTGGCTGAATGGCTTCGTCAATAAGCAAAATATGCACTATTGGTCAGACAGCAATCCCCACGTACTCTATGAGTCATCATTGCATCCCAAAAAAATTACGGTTTGGTGCGGTTTATGGGCCGGCGGCGTCATTGGGCCGTATTCTGTTATGATGATCAACACCGGCACGTTACTGTGAATAGGAATTTTGGCCCCAATTGCATGATATGGACTTGGATGACATGTGGTTCCAACAGGACGGCGCTACACAGCGAATGTTACAATCAATTTATTGTAAACCAAGTTTGGAGAAAGTGTTATTTCACGAAATGGTCCAGTAGATTAGCCGCCTTGGTCGTGCAATTTGACGCCGTTAGACTATTCCCTGTGAGGCTACGTCAAGTCTTTGGTCTATGCCAACAAATCAGCGACGATTGATGAACTTCGTACAAATATCGAACGTAAAATAGCAGCAGAGTCGCCCGATTTATGCTAGAAAACCGTCGAAAATTGGGTTCAGCGTCTGGACTTCTGCAAGCGTGACCGTGGTGGCCATACAAAAGAAATCGAGTTCCATACATAATGGCATCGAACGTACTTTCACAGGAATAAATAATTTCATTGATTATTTTTAAAAAAAACTTTTGTAGCACTCTTATTGAAAACCCCTTTATATCAGAGAACCATTTTAACAAACATCGTCAACCTATTAAACATCGATTTCTTCACACCTAAATTTTCTATTTTCTAAATTTTACGCACATATTAGAATAGAATGCCGTTCTTTAATATACCTTATTTCAATAAGAAGATATACTTTTGAAAGAAATTTTTCAGTTGATCTTAATTCTATTAAAATTAATTCATAGTTCATAGGGATC
The DNA here is from genome assembly GCA_941918925.1 of Phyto melanocephala. Taxonomy (NCBI): domain Eukaryota; kingdom Metazoa; phylum Arthropoda; class Insecta; order Diptera; family Rhinophoridae; genus Phyto; species Phyto melanocephala. Next base: position 56,426,478 of record OW799234.1, read on the forward strand.
ATAAGGGCTCCCAACACGTGTAACAGAAGAAAACCTTATACAAATACTATTTTAAGTGAAATCAACATTGATAAAATTGTGTTAAAAAGAGTGTTTTTATATGTTTGGTATACAAAACAAAACAAAGAGTGCAACTCTCGTTTTAAAGATGTTTTTTTTTTGTTTTTTTTTTTAGATTTAGGTTTCACCATTTATTGGATTTACTTTAGGAAAAAGATTCAAGTCAAAAAAATTAATTTTTATTTTAATGTTAAAAAAATAATTTACAGCTTGATTACGGTCGAATGAGTCGACCGCAATACATAGTTCTTATTAACACATGATTTTTTTTTTGCAAAGAATATTGTTGAGCTACAAGTGGTATGATTAATATTTTGCTTTATATTAATAAATAAATATTCGTCATACGCTGTGGTTCTATGAAAAGATACCAGTTCAAACAGTGGTGTATTATAATTGAATGTTGCTTTATGATTAGTTTACTTACTATATTGACTATTTAAATGAAGTTAAATTTCCTTATAAAATATCATGTGCAAGTTTCTTACAAAACTTAAGTATTATATTTATTTAAATAGTGCTCTAGCCTTACCTTCTATAGAACTAAAGTTTATTTTTATATTTATTTAAAGATTTAGAATATACATAAATGTATGAAACTAAATATAGGTATATATAGCAATAGCAACGGGGCCATAAGCTTAGTAATATTAGATTATTATACATGCTAATGACTACTTATATGTAATTATAGAGCTTAGTGCTGTTTAGGTATTGGATTATTCTTTTGATTAAAAGGGATGTAGGGGTGGTGAGGGAGTAAACGGGGTTCGTTCCTGCAAATATTTTTCTCCTATGGATATTAAATTTGGTACACTCTGATATTGGGTGGGGGATGCTTAGTAAGGATATGTTGTCACAATTACGTACTGGGGGATTTCACCTTTTATAATGTAAATATGTGTTAAATTTGTATGTCCTAACCTAAGTCTTAAGAATTTTATTAAGTCCTTTCGACTTATTTCATTTACGTCAAAAGAACATGATAAGAGATTAATTTTGATTGGATCGATGGGATTTTTACCAGTAGCTAGTCGCGTCCCAAGTTTATTCGTTCTTATGGTATATTTTTCTGTTAATAGTCTTTCTTATATCGGAGTAGTTCAGGTTAATTATCTTAATTAAGGGTGCTTTGGACGTCAGTTTTTCGGTAGAATAAGCGAGTTCATTGCCTTCTATCTGGGAATGACCTGGAAGCCAAGTTAGAATAAACTTCAGGAAATTTCCTATCAACGCATCTCTAATACTTGTTGTAAAGAGGTCGTGGTTATTTATGTTTCTAATTGCATCAATTACTGACAAAGAGTCGGTGCATATCGGAACTTTTCCTGTCATTTCGCAGTGTTAAATTGTAAAATATATTGCAATTATTTCTGCTGAAAAGACCGACCTAAAGTCAGGAAGTAAGGATGTATAGATGATTCTATCTTATAGAGTTATAGCAAAAGATACCGTCCGATGCATTTAGAGCCGTCAGTATATATAGATATTCGATCATGATATTTTTTTTAATTTCTCGAAAAAAGTAAGTGGTATTGGGATAAGGGAGTTGTGTTTCTTTTTAAAAGATTGAGAGCAATATGTCTATTGCACTATTGTTTAGTAGCCACGGCGGATTGGTAGGCAAATGAATCGTTGGTATTATTTCTTCGAGGTCGAATTCTTGATTATTACTTAAAATTTTTATTTCATATGATAGATAGGCAAGATTTGGTTTTTCTCTTTCTTTTAACTTTTGAAGCGTTTTTTTTAATATGTGTCTTGAGACTGTATTATCGATTTAATGGTTTTTCCCTTTTCTATCTCATATAGTAGCTCTAGTGTAAGGTTGTTAGACTTAAAGTATATACTGTCAATTGGTGTCGTACGTAACATACCAAAAACGGTTCGAATTGCGGCATTAACTATGACTTTCACTTTTCTCAAAGATGTTGTTGCCGTACAAAAATAGAATAAGATATTTTATTATATTAACATTCATATTAGAATTTAATTTAATTATCGGTTAGCTAGACATTTTACTATATTAATTCGTCTTCCTAGGGAATTGATTAGATAATCTATATATTAATTTCATCTTAACTTTTTATTGAACGTAAATCCGAGAATTTTGAGTCTATCTACTTGAGCGGGATTTATGTAATCAGAAATCAAGTTACAATTGCACCTATCTTTTCTACAGATATAAATGTATTTGCATTTCGTCTTTGCCAAACAGAGCCTGACTCTTCGAACCATTGTCTTATATCGTTTATGTTTATTTCTGGATTTTTTTAATTATTGTTTTTAAAAAATAACTTAAAGTCATCGGCATAAGCACAGAAGTTTATGTTCTTATGTAATGATAGGATATCGCTTAGCTTATTATATGCTACGAATAAAAAAAATAACGGATAGTGATGATCCTTGGGGTATACCGTCAAAGAGCTCAAATGTTTGGGAATATCTTTTTCCTATATATACCATAAATTTTCTGTTTTTCATAAAATTAAAAATATAGTTATTTATGCTTGGGCCCAATTTCCATTCTATTAACTGAATAACTACAGTATGGATCTCTTTTCTATCGTAGGCCCTTTCAAAGTGAAGGGATACTTTGGTAAAGTGGCTTTTTATACCTAAGCTGCTAGCGGCCAGATGCTCACTATATAAAAGAGTATCTGCTGATGATTTTCCCTTTTTAAATCGCACTTGGTTAATATTTAGTAACTTGTTAGTTGACATGAACCACCAAAGCTTTTTCGTTATAATCTTGTCTAAAACCTTAGCGATGTCGGAACTAAATGAGATTGGTCTATAGGATTGGGTTTTTGGTCTTATCACTATTTTGTTTTTAGATAGGAATTATTATGCTGCATTTGTATTGCTGAGGTATTTTGGATTGTAGTATGGAATTAAATAAATTAAGTATTCTTTTTTTTATGGATATGGGGAGTTTTTTTTTATCATATTATATGATATCCTGTCTATCCCAGGAGTTTTCCCCCTAAGATAATTTAACGTTTAGGTCAGTTCTAGGTTGCTAATGTTACCATCAATAACACAGTACAACACATGATTTGCCAACTCAATTCTGTTAACTGTATGTGAAATTAGACCCAAAAAGAAGAATTTCTGCATCATTCGTTTTGTCTTCTTACCTGCGATTTTAAGTTAGTATCGATTTGAAGTTAGTACTATCGTATAGGGGAATTTATCACGTTTTAGGCCCTGTTGTTTGACATAGCTCGACAACCACTAGCCCAATTTAGTTGAAATAAATTTTAAAAAATTAAGAATTACAATTCCCTTAATCTGTTCATATATTGTTTTCCTATACAAGTAACACTTTCGAAGTTAAAAATGAATGTATGAAGGGAAAAAATTATTTTTTGCCTAAAAATTTAAATTTTTTTTTTTTTTAAATACATAAAAAATCCAAAATGGAAAAAAGTTTCAAGTCTAGTTATTTTTTCGCAAAGTCACATAACCTATGAGCAAAATGAGACAAAGATCATAAAAATCGATGCACGCGTTTCGCTTTAATTCGCAATTGAGTAAATGTATGAATTTCAAAAATTTTCTCGAGATATGCACAACATTATTTGGAGAAAACATTGACACCTTTTTCATGATTCTGAGAATTAAAAAAAGGAATAAACAAAAGGTTATTTGATTTTTATGATTGCGGTAATAAATGTACGTGGACAATTAAACGGAAAGTGGACCTTTTTATTATTTTGGTTTTTCCGGTGGCTACCTATATGATTTTTTTAAAGAAATTGCACCCACATTTAAGGGTGGTCATTATTTTGAAAGTTTTGCACAGTTTGAAACGTACAAGTGCTGAATCAGGTATATAGCCAGCCGCCCTTAAAATATGCGCCCATTTATAAGTACCTGGCAGTAAAATATTCAAAAATACGTAGTATTTATAGGTGTGCATTGATAGATTTTTGGCATTCAGCCAGTGCCGACGAACGCGAACAGTAAAAGTGATTTTTCTCCAGTTTTTTAAAAGTGAATAACAACAAAACATAAAATATTTCAATATGGAAAACAACAAGTGCCCATATTTGGATGAATATTGTTACGTTTGTGGTCATATCGTCCGAAAAATACAGAAAAAAGATCGAAAAAATTTGTTTACTGAGCAATTCAAAACCGCGTATTGTAATTATTTCGATGAAGCAGATTTAAGTGGTGCAAATTTTACGCCGAACACAGTGTGCAACAGTTGTTATACTACCCTTCTAAAATGGATTCACGTAAAAAGTAGAAAGTTATCTTTTATGAAGCCAGTAATTTGGGTGGAAGACACAACTGGACATGATGAATCCAGGTGCTATGCATGCATAAATTTTCGTCCTGGATGATAAAGGACCTGGATGATATTTTGTTGCCACCGCTCCACATGAAACTGGGAATAGCTGGGAAATTCGTTGAAGTGGTGGTCAAAAAAGTTAACGGCGCCTTTGACTGTTTGAAATCCATCTTTCCGAAACTCAGTGATGAGAAAATTAAAAACGGTACGAATCGTACTCTGTATTTCAATATTGTCATATCTAAATTTGTTAATTTCTATACATTCGCATTACCAATAATTTTTTCGTTTTTCTTATGTATTTAAAACATTTATTCTCAATGGACCTGATATTCGGAAATTGATCAAAAGTGATTCTTTCACACATTTGCTTTCAGAGCATCACGACCACCAACATGCATGGAACGCATTGAAAGAAGTAATAGAAGGCGTTCTAGGAAAGAACCGTGTCCAGCGAGAAGAGATACAGCAACGAGTGGACAGGTTGCTGTTTTATTTCGAAAAAATCGGTGCATCCATGACGCTGAAATTGCATTTCTTGCACCACCACCTCGATACTTTTTTGGCGCAATCACCTCAGGAATCAGACGAACAAGGAGAGAGGTTCCACCAGGTGACCATGCCATTTGAAAAGCGGTTCAAAAGCAAAAAATTGGATGCATTGCTTGCGGAGGTTTGTTGGTGGAGTTCCACAATTATGCAGTTTGAAGAAAGCACCGAAGATGAAGACATTGAAATTGGTGGACACAGTGAAAGAAACACGCCCTTGAATAGTATGTGTACATACACATGTAGGGGGAATAGCGAAGCAGACCACTACTATCACGGGTCCTTTTTCGACCCCCTTCGCTCCTCAGTGATTTCGTGTCTACCGATCAGTATACCTTCAATCACTGAGTCCCGCGCCACAACCGGCGTTTGCTCTGGACTAGGAAAACGATTTCACACTGCCGACTGGTGATTGTCGACAATCCTCATCGCACAGTCCTTTGTAATCGCCAGCATCTCCCTCAGACTAAGGTCCCCCATCGCACTCATACTTAAAGTGTGCTTGCCTGTGATCCTTAATCTTCCGCTCGCCAACGCCGGACACTCGCATACTACATGCGCTGCCGTCTCGGCATCCTCCAGACACATTCTACAAATATCATCATCCACGATTTGCATCCTCTTCAGATGATATTTGAAGTTACCATGTCCTGTAATCAACGCAGTGATCCAGCTCATCATACTCCGATTAAAACCGAGTATCTTCACTGCACCCCTGCCAAGTGGCTCCCTGAGCACCATACGGGCCTGTCTACACGTGGTTCCCTCCATCCACCTTCGCAAGTTTATAGAGTTCACCCATTGAAAGATCTTCGCCCGCACCAACCCATTACCCAGAGCAGTTCTGGGTTCCGGTCCGCAGAATGCAGCCTCAGACCCCTTCTTCGCAAGTTCGTCAGCAGCCTCATTCCCAGCTATGCCCACGTGTCCCTTAACCCACATCAGCGTTACCTCATTTGTAGAGGCACACCTATTGAGCTTTAGAACACACTCAAGCACCAAAGAGGAGTTCACATCTATCCGCTGCATACGTTTTATAACCGACTGGTTGTCAAGTGCAATAAGAATTCTCTTCCCATACATTCGACATTCCAACAGGTGGTCCAACGCGTGCAGCAAACCAAGCATTTCTGCCTGATAGACTGACACGTACTCCCCCAGATTCAGGGTGCAGGATAAGTTCAACTCAGATGAGTACACACCAGCACCTGCCCTTCCGTCCATAAAGGACCCATCAGTAAAGATACTGATGTCATTCTCCATGCACTCATCGTGCATGAATCCATCCGCTATAAGCGTGTGATGTAGCCTTTCGACCACCTTCACTCGACTCATGCGCTCCATCGGCATCTGAGCCTCAATAACCTCTTCATCCACGAGGTCCAGGATTCTCCTATGCCCCAAAACCGATCCAAAGCGATACCACATGCCATCGCTTCGCATCCGAATCGCCGATCTTGCCGCCGTCAATAGTATGTGTATCTCGGATGACGATACAGACTCAGACCATGAATATGAACAACCTACGAAGAAAACAAGATCATCAGAACCACAAGCGTCAACTTCTACAAGGATTGATATTGCCAATAATTGAAAAAATGTTCTAAATTTTGTTTTTATGCATATTATAATTGCGTATTAATTGCATATTATTTTATTTTCATTAAGTTTTTATAAATAAAGTTTTTTTTGCATGATAATTTTTTAATTTATATTTTTATTTTAAGGGTGGTGGCTATAACTGATTTTTGAAATTCATACATTTACTCAATTGCGAATAAAAGCGAAACACGTGCATCGATTTTTATGATCTTTGTCTCATTTTGCTCATAGGTTATGTGACTTTGCGAAAAAATAACTAGACTTGAAACTTTTTTCCATTTTGGATTTTTTATGTATTTTAAAAAAAAAAAAATTTAAATTTTTAGGCAAAAAATAATTTTTTCCCTTCATACATTCATTTTTAACTTCGAAAGTGTTACTTGTATAGGAAAACAATATATGAACAGATTAAGGGAATTGTAATTCTTAATTTTTTAAAATTTATTTCAACTAAATTGGGCTAGTGGTTGTCGAGCTATGTCAAACAACAGGGTCTAAAACGTGATAAATTCCCCTATACGATATTAGTAACTTCAAATCGATACTAACTTCAAATCGCAGGTAAGAAGACAAAACGAATGATGCAGAAATTCTTCTTTTTGGGTCTAATTTCACATACAGTTCACAGAATTGAGTTGGCGATCAATTAACTGAAAAATGTTGTACTGTGTAAGTGTTGACTTTTCATTAGGTCTTATATTGAGCAAATTTGTTCTAAAAGACGATTTGCTTTCGCAAAATTTAGATGGAAACTTAAGGTTTAACGAGTTATGGGACCAAAATTTTGCAAATTCATTGGCTATATTAATTTTCTCTGTTATTTTATTATGAGGTTGGTCATTACTTTGAATACAATGAATATTATGTGATTTATTGTATCCACATAAAATTCTAATGTTTTTCCAAATTTTCTTTGGTGGTGAGTTTTGGTTGATTTCTGATGTGAAATCATGCAAACATTGTCGTTTGGATTTTTTAATTTCTCTCTTAAGTTGAGCACTGGCTGTTTTGTAATTAATCATGGTTTGGTTGTTGATAATTCTTCTGAAGATAGACGAAAGTTTATTATTCTCTCTTTTACGGTTAAAGTTTATTTTGTAGAACTATTTTTTGTTTGTTTATTTTTTAACAGTTTTTAATGCTAACAAGGCATCAAATGTAGAAAAGGTTATACAAAAACAAACACAATTCGGTTATCATATCATTATTATCTAACTTATGAAAAATATTTACTTAAAATAAATAAGTAAATCAAATCAAGATGTGGCAATTTTGATAAATTAATTTAAAAAACATATAACTTTCATTGTTCATTAAAATTAAACTTGGAAATTAAGCATCTTCCTGTAGATTCGCTTTTCCGTATTTAAAAATATTCCGCAGCGGTGTACTCAAAAAAAACTAAAATTCATATGTTTTTAATGTGTAGACAAAAACTCAAAAAATAATTTAGTTAGCTGTAGTATACGAAAGTTTGAGTTCTTATTTACGGCGCATTCTATTTTATGTATTGTTTTTAGCAGCTTGTTTATCGAATCGATCATTCCGAGTTGTTTACGTATCTCATAGCGTTAAAACGTTCTAAAGCGATAAATATTAAGACATGCGGCTCTATTGTTTAGCTTGTTATAATTATTAGGCATTAGTGACTTAAGGCAAAATAACAGTTAAAAGAAAATGGCAAACAAAAATTTATGACCATCTATGTCGCTCCGCACCTATTATTTTTCTTTATTTCTTTTTATTTTTTATTTTTTTTTTTTCTTTCTCAGAGAAATGTTTATGTTAATGTAGCCTTTCACAAATGAGGTATAACTAGCTCGAAGCAAAATGGAAAAAATGTGGACATAAAAATTGCTTGACAGTTGAAAACCCCTTGCTGCTCTTATTTAAGTTTGGCCGTAACTCTTTCGTAATTCACTTAATTCACCAAAGTTTTAATTGTCAGAAATATGTATTTAAAAAGTAAAACATTTACCTGTCAAAACGTTGTGTCTCCATCATTAATAAAAATTAAAAAATAATTTCTCACCCAGCACTGAAATGTCGAGTTGTGGCAGTTTAAATAGTTTTTATATTTTTGCAATTAAGCTGTATGACATTTGTTGATTTCCTTTATTTTTTAACAAAACATTTATTGTATGATTTAAAGCGAAAACTCTCAACCAAAATACAATATTCGCAACGCTATAAATTGCATTTTTATTATAACTTATTTTAATTTTTTGTACATTTTAATAAAATAAAATGTTTTCAAATGTGTATGACCATTTACATATAATTGCATTTTTAATTCTATGCAGGGGTCCATTTGGCCTAAAAAAATACTACCTAATTTATTTATACAAACGCACATACATATATTTATTTTATATTTAAACTCATAAATATTTAATTAATGTCAATGTTGATAATTATCTTTTGTTAACAATACCTCATACATACATTCGTTTATATCGCGCCTATTTTACAAGTGTATACATACACAACTGCGATGCATGGCCTTTTTAAGTAAATGCATAAATAATTGTTACAGAAAGATAATTATGTTATGTTTTACTGACAAAAAATATTTTATATTTGTTATATTTTAATTTTACCCATTTATAGCTGTAGATTTTAATTGTCATACACATTTGTAATTAAATGTGAAAAATATTTAAAATTGTTTAATTTTTTATATTCCCTGTATAGTTGCACACCACTATTTACATTTAATAAGCATTTATTTATTATGAGTGTTAAATGAGACAATGTTATTAATAAAAGTTTTAATTGCTTGACTATCAACGAATCATACTTAAGTGAAAATATTTATCAATATGATATATTAAAATCATTTTATTCGCTAATTAACAAGATGAAGAGGCATTTAGAATATCCTTGCGTTTTGCTTTTAATAGTTTTAAAGGCGAATTACTAAACCGTTTTGTATAAACGCAAAGAAAAAATATGGTTGTGGTTACCATAATCGAAGAGCAACATACTATGACTGAATTGTATGAATATCGTTAAAATATATAATGGTTGCCAATTATCATTATTATGTTTAATTAAAGCATCATGCAATAACCATACTATAGTTGAAATCGACAATCTTTGCTTTTTTACGGCAAATTATTGCATTTTGCTTTAAGTTAGATAAACTAATTGTACTTAACATTTTAATTGCAATTTTTATACCAATATTTTTTACATTTTCTCGTTTATTATACCCGCCACCAAAAAAATGGTCGGGGTATATTCATTTTGTCATTCCGTTTGTAACACATCGAAATATCCATTTTAGACCCCATAAAGTATATATATTCTGAATCAGGGTTTGATTTGATGACGATCTAGCTATGTCCGTCCGTCTGTCCGTCTGTTGAAAGCACGATAGAGGTCGCACCGAAAAAGCTAGGGGGTTCAACTTTGACACGCCTACTATAACGCCCACTTTTCACGTTATCTACCGTTAATGAAATTTAAAAGATCATAAAACCGCCAAAATTAGAGGTATGATGACAAAATTTGCTACGTATATCCCCCTAGGCATTGTCATTAGTGTGCCAGAAAATTAAGGTGACACGCCCGCTTTTACGCCTACCTCCCATATAACGGTTTATCTTAAATTCATGTAATTTCTCTATTGACACAGTTTTTGGGAAAATAGAGGACTATATTGAAATATCTAAGTTGTATTTATTAGCAGAAACTTTATTGACACGCCTAATTTAACGCCCACTTTCATTGAAAGACTACATTTACAAAAGCAGTTTAGTGGCATATCGAAGTTGTATAGGGTGGTTAAATTTTAAGGGCCGATGTTGAATTTAAATAAAACACAAATTATTTAGGATATTATTATTATTATTATATCTTTTTGTAATTATAATATTTGTATGGTTCAATTATGTATTTAACAAAATATCGGCAAAATGCCTCCCCCCCCATCCTTGGCGCCACTCCTCTATCTGATGGTCTAAATTTTCAATGACAATGTTGATGCTCAATTGTTGGACATGTTGATGAGGCGAGGTTGACTGCTTTTTTTACACACTATCGCAAAAACCAGCAGTGGTTCCCATTCAACGAACTAAAAAGGCTTTCACAGATTTTCTGACATTTTATACAGACCTGTTGTGCAGAAATTTAAATTTTTTACAATTCTCCCGATTGTGGACGAATTTGAATGATTATGTTGATCAAAAGAATTACGAAGTGCACAAAATGCATTTTGATTTGAACGCCCATTTTTATAAAAAACCTGAATAACTTTAAGGCGTTGCTCATTTGCGTATCTTTCCACGGATAAAATTCAGTAAGTTTGAGATTGACAAATGTCAAATGAAATGCAGAAAACTAATTTAAAGACTAGGTGTAGTTCACCTTCAACATGGGCCCTTAAAATTTAACCACCCTCTACAAAGAAAGTGATACATATTTTATTATAAAAAGATTATTCCATAATGATTAACAAAATAATAAATATTGTGCTTTAAATGTACACAAAATTCGTGGTGGGTATAAAAGATTCGGCTCAGCCGAATATAGTGCTCTTATTTGTTTTTAAATTTCTTTAATTGTTTTTAAAATTTGTTGTTCATATTTTTGACATTTAAAACTTTATTCAGCAAGAAGAATAACAGTTGAATTAAATTATTATAAAAAAAATCATAGATTGATTGCTTTGCAATCATACTGTTGTCTCACCTATTATTTAATGATTATTTGTAATTTTTAAAGCTTTTGAATATAATGTTTTTTTAGTCAAATTGGATTTTGCCACGCCCCTCCGCCCACAGACTGAAAATCAAAAATCAGACTTCACAGTGTCAGCCACCTAAATATTCTGAAGATTCCCTGAAAATTTGATCAAAATCAGTCCGGCGGTTTCAGAGTCTATGCATTACATACATACATACATCCTATTTTATATATATGAAGATAGATAATAATCTTAAACAACTACGACTTTAAAAAAACATAATTACAAATGAAGTTGGTTGCTACTGATGCCGCAAAGTCAACTACTTCATTAAATATAAACGTAAGCTGTACGTGTTTACAAAATATAAAAATTTTAAAACAATGCAATTAACACTCTTTAGTCAATTTGCTTGTAAAATGACATTAAAAATATTTTAATCTTGTAATGTTGTCTCCCGTATAATAATATAATTTGAAGTCCTTACATATTAATTTTGCTTTCTTTTAATTATATTTACAGCACTATTTCTATTATTTCATGGTTTCAATTAAAATACAAAGTGAACTACATTAACAACACTGTTTGTCATTTAGTATAACTGGAACTGCATCCAAATAATCATGTTAAAATAAACACGTGTATTTTGATTTTGACAGATTGTGGTCGATAAGTGTTTAAAGCATAATATAAGAAGCCACAACTTAATTAGTCACAAGGGCTTTAATGATTTTTTATATAAATGTTGGTTACAAAAATTTTCATTAAATTTAATTTCCCACGTGTTTCTAAAAAAACTCAATGGTCTTTCGAATCTTTGCAATTAAATTTTGTTGTGAATAAATTTCATTACCACCACAAAAAGGTAAAGTTATTGTGCACTTATTATAATTATTTATACAAAACAAAATTAAAACAACCATAATTAGCGTAAGAGAAAGGTTTTTGTGTTTTTTGGTTTATTAAAATAATTCTAAAGGCCAAAAAATAATACGAAGGGTTTCACAACTTTTAAAAAGAAACTGACTACCTTTAAGCCTTGTGGTAGTGCTATTAATTAGATAAATATTATTAAAAAAATAAAAAGGTAAAACCCTTAAAAAAGTTTTAACAAATCTGAAGGTTTTTTTTTTGTTTTGTCTTTTGCTATTTTAATTAAACTCATTACAAAGTTCCTTTTTCTATTTTGAGAAAAGTACCACAAATACAGGGAGCGGCCAAATTAATTATACTATATTAAAGATTTAAGTTTCTTTACTTGTGAATATTTAATTTTTTTCTACATCAGGGTTAAACTGGGAGAATATATTAAAATGAAATGCTATACAACTGCACAAGGATATAAAATTGTTTTTCTATTCCTTAAAAACAATCATCCGTTGATGAATACACAATGTACATACAAAAGATTTTATAAGGTAAGAATTGTTCCATTGTGATAAATCTTTCGGTGGATAATTATGTTGAATTTGACATTGTCGGAGATTCGAGATGTCTGGACATACGGAAGACGAGCCTGCCTAACAAAATTAATTTTTCCGCAATTACCACCAAACACTAACATATGGTTTCAATAAGATGGTTGAACACCTCCTACAGCCCATACAATGAAAGAGTAATGGAGACCACTATTTCCAAATCAGATTGTTTTTAAAAACAGCAATTTGAGATGGCCACAATAATCATGTGATTTGACCGCACTATTTTTTTTTTTTTCTTTTGAGACTATGTTGGAAGAACGGGTGCCCCGGTGGAGTAGTCAGTAGTGTGCTGATCTGCTAGTGTGGGGGTTGCTGGTTCCATTCCTGTCAGAGACTTTGGACTTGTCTGCTTCTCTTTCTCTTTTCTATTCTATTCTTACTTACTTTCTCTTCAGTTATCAAAAAAGGATCAATATAATGAACCCAAGTAAACTGCACAACAGCTGCCTATTCTACATACCTACCTTCCATCTTAGAGGGACTAAGAAAAAGCTTGTATGCATAAGCTTCAAACTTTGCAGCAACTAAAGGTCAAGAAAAAAATTATCGTAAACCACAAGAAACATTCAACACAGTTATCAAAAATTATACTTTACTTTAGCCACATCCTGTATTAGACAAATCGTTTGCCATACATATTTCATATTAGAAAACAAACTTGGCAAAATTTTTTCTATTTAAATTTTTTCTTAGTTTAAACACACTTTTTTATCCAATAATACTCTCCACCATTATTAACAATAATAAAAAGTATTTTTGTATTCTAAATCGTTTTGGATAAATAAATAATTTCAGAGTTATTCCTTTGTCCCTCGATTCATATGTTTGTTGCAGTAAGGTTTCCGAAGATTTTATATGTCCCAAACATCAGTATGTATTTTTAATGTAGCAATTATAGTCAAGAATAAGTTGATATTAAATATCGATTCATATAAGGTTGAGATCAAACCAAAAAGTATTACCCAAAGTACAGGTAACAAGGTATATGCAGTGGAAAATTTAACTGGATTTGCCATCCTTCCAAATGTCAAAACTTCATTTAAAAAATAAGAAAAATTTTAAAATTTGGGAAGAAAGCGAAATTAGTCGGATTAACCACTATGTACACCTTATTAGCTAAGCTCCTAACCTACCAATATAAGTTTTATTATTACTTTTTTTGGACTTGGTTTTTTAAATGTGCTTTTAAGTTATTATTGTAAATCATCATGACTACGAAATATATATGTGACAGCGCATAGAGAAAGGGACCTAACGGTAAAAAAAAACAATTTTCACTTTTATTATTTTTTTTTTTGATGTGGACAACATCTGAGCATCGAATGAGACCGAACCCATGCCCCAAAAGTGTTCCCTCCCAGAGATATACGCGTTTTATAAAAGTGAAGTCGTTTTTTCCCCTACTAAATTAACAAAGTAAGAGTAACGTTTACTGTATTAACAGCATCTTTTGCAAGATTTCGACACAATTCGCACAAATCGTATGCCGGCTTCATAGTGATGATGTGGCGACAATATTTCTTCCACAGCGTTTGGAAAGTGTGAAGTTTGACGACTTTACCACCCGGTTCGACGCTGTTGGTGTATCTAGTGTAAACAGAAGTCTTACTTTCAGTAGCTGGGAGTTTCAATAAACGATAATCACGATGATTTAGTTGACGTCCACGTAAAGTGATAGCAACAGTTTCAACAAAACGAAAGATAAATAAAACAATTTCTTTTTCCAAAGTAGTTAAAGCATCTGTACGATTAATTTTATTCGTCATGCTTGCGTGGATAAACACCATTTTTGTCGTAATGTTCGATTAGATTTTTGTAGCGTTTAATTCCCATTGTATACAGGAAGAAGTACATATCACGGCATATCGGCAAACTTCGAAAATAATATATCTGATTGTACCATTTCTTCATAGCTCGCGACCGATCACCAACTTTCGACCTGAACATTGCATCGTCACGGTGAGCTGCCAGATGTGCGAGAATAATTATATCTTGGGATTCCTTATCTAAATTCATGAAGGTTAGGTTAGGTAGGTTAGGTAGAACAGGCAGCTGTTGTACAGCTCACTTGGGTCCATTATATTGATCCCTTTGTGATACCTGAATAGAAAAGTAAGAATAGAATAGAAAAGAAAAGAAGCAGACAAGTCCAGAGTCTCCGGCGGGAATCGAACCCGCAACCCCTAAGCTAGCAGAACAGCACACTGCTGACTAGTCCATCGGGGCACCCTAAATTCATAAAAGACGTACGAAAATCCACAGCCATCTTCTTAGGAATCACTTCATTGTATTTATGTGAACAACACAGAGGTATCTTTGAACCATACAGTCGAGCAACTACCTTTTCTTCGCGTAAATCAAGATTAAATTTATCAAGATACATATTATCGGTATCATCTTCAGAGTCACTCCCGATAATTCTGAGGAGTGATCGTCATCATCCTCGTCATCAGGGAAGTGATAAAGTAAATCTACTTCTTCGAATTCGTTCACCATTTCATCCTAAAACAAACAGTAAGAATGTTATCAGTTTGAAATTATTTTCGCGAATAACATAATAAGGTTATGAGAGAAAATTTTCGTACTAACAGAGTGATATTCACGATTTAATAGAATTATAAATGAGTATTAATTATAATTCACAATTAAAAATTTTAGAAAATAAAGATGGATTCGAAAAAACGCGAGCAAAATTGATATCAAACTCATGGAAACAGTGCGCTAGGTAGAAAACAGTAAAAACCAACTACACAAAACAAGAGGTAGGGACGACCTACGCGCGTTTTCAAGGTTGACCAATACGTTTCTGACGTCATGAGATGTGTCGCTTTCAAATAAGACCAATACCAATACGCTCAGTGATGGTACACCAAAGATACTCGTATTCAAATCTTTAAAATGGCTCTCCTGAACAAAACCTGTTTTTTTCCTTAGGTCCCTTTCTATTTTTTGCGTCACATATAATATCCAGTGCAATCGAATAAAGCACTCTTATTTGGTTTTTCTTTTCATCTGTAAATATACAAGACAATTTTTTGTTTATAAATAGTTTTTCAAACATTTATCTGATACAAACAAATAAATGAATGTGAGAATTAAACCCAACACAAAATTATTGTATTAAACTGAAAATGCAAATTATAAATATAAAGAAAATTTACCAAGTTTTATACAAATACACAAACATATATTTATTCTTTATTAAAAAAATTTTTTATTTATATAAAGACCTATCACGAAAATTGTAAATTTAGGTAAAAAAAAATTATTATATGCACCATGGGTAAAATCAACCACAACCTTAACTTTTAGTATTATTTCGAATATTTTCTGCAATTAGAAAATTTGGCAAAAATTTTCTTTTAACTTAGAACTTATCAAAACTGTTTGCTGGGATTTGTATGCATATACAGTTTTGTTTAAAAACATGAATGTGTACGACATGAATTATGCAAATAAAAACGTAAAGTTAAATCTCTATTTAATTGCTTACAATTATCCACTCAAGCATGCTTAGACAACAACTTAAGCAAAGGCAGCAAAGGAAAAAACAAAAACAAATAGATGCAATTTTGTAAACAATGCAGCTACAAGTCCATAAAGAAAGATTATAAAAAACGAAAAAAAAAACATAATCAACATGGAAATGGGAAAATGAAAAGAAATTTCCATTACTGACATATAAAATAAATTTATCCTTTTACCATAAAAAAAAAACTATAAACAACAAATATTAACAACAATCCATCAACTTTAAATTTGCTGCTAAAGCTAGTAAAGCACCATATACTTTAACTTTAAATACAACTGCAAAGGCAAATAATACAATCACTTATACAACTACAAGTACTAAGCAAAAAAATAACAACAACTTAAGTAGTAAGAATATTACAAACAAAAACAAATACCGAGCAGAGAATATGAATGTGGTTAGAGATAATTTAGCATTTTGAATTATTTGCCAGAAAGACTTTGCTGAACAATTGTTGTCGGAGAGTAGAAAAACTGAAATTGAAAATAAATGCATTCTCTTTATACTAAAATTCTGTGGTGAATATTTAAGTCCTTTTTTTCTTCTTCGTTCGTTCGTTAGTTGTTTTCTTTCCTTTTATTATTCTGCATTTGTATTTGCATTTGACTGGCAAAGGAAAGTCAAGTAAATTAGGAACAGACAAGCTTCACAGTGGGATAGCATCAGCTGTAATTGCTAAGCTACACCTATAAGAAAATTAATGTAATTTCAAAAAGCCCTAGAAATATTAAAATTATCCAAAAATTCATAAGTAAACTATTTTGTGTTTTTGAAAAATAATAAGTCATTAAAAATTAAAATTAATAAGATTTGTTTTTAAGTAAAAAATTTAGTGAATTTTTTTAATAGATAAATAAAAATCCAACAATTTATCACATAATTTTAACAAATAGAAATTAATTTTAACAAATAAAAAAATATAATAAAATAGAAGAACCACAAAAAGTTGTTTAAAAGAAGGTATTGTTTAAAATGGAATTTACCAAAAATATCTCTTTTAACTAAAAAATATATCAAAATTTTTTATACTTCTTATTTATTACTTAATAACTTTAAATTTATTATTATTTATTTTTAGCTGAGGCTATTTTTGAATTATCCGTGGAAGAACTACTTGAAAGTTTTTTAATAATCGAGGTTATTTAGAACTTGTTTTTCTTAGTAGCAGACTATTCTAAATATTTTTTTCAATATACTTATAACTATTCGAAAGTTCTCTAAAAGTAGAAACTTTATTAAATGATTAATATTTTTAAATTACTAATATTATAAAAGATATTATAAGTTAAGATTTTTTTTTGTGATCGCGCCTTCGTCGGAATAGATATCGGCGCTAAAGGCAGCCGCTTTCATAGCAATTATTATTAGATTGTTATCTATTTTGGCGTCAAATTTCATTTAAATCCGTTTAGTCATTTTTTACGTGATTGAGTAAAAATATCTAAACATTAAAACATGCAAATATTCATATCTATTATATTAGTCGAATAGGATTTAATACAAATATTTAAAAACAAAAAACTTGTATAGACGACATTGGATGATTTAGTTTTTGAACCAATACATACAAATTTTGGACACTCGACACACGTAAACAGCCAAGCAACTAAATACAAAAATATATTTATTGCGTTTTTCGGTAAATTTGCTTGATTATCATAATAAAGGGTGGCTTATGTGTTAGTCTAGGTTACTTTATATCCGTGTGCCAAATTACATTTATCTGTTTTTTGTAATTGAGTAACAAACGTACAAATAACTAATTATCCAAACATACAAACATGCACATTCATTAAATTATTGAAAAATGTTTAAAAATTCCTTATTTGTTATAATCCTTGTACCTAAATAAATTTTAATGTTCGTTTGGTCAGGAACTATCTTTTTGTAGTCGCTTTAATATCAATTAAGTTCTTGTGAACTATTTGTGTTCCTTACCTTGGTATCTGTATTGTATTTAATAAACCTATAATTTTTGAGCAGGCTTAGATTGGGTCTACATTTCTTGAGAAACCGGTAAAAACATAAAAATTTTTACTGCCCTAAAATACTTTAAATCTTCATATGCAAAAATCACAAGAAGTAGAGAAGAGCAGCAGCACTCTTCATAGTTCACAAACAAAAAAACAAATTTGAAATAAAAACAAACCAGAACAACAAACTGTGCAAAAAAAGCAAAAAAAAATAAATAAACAAATAAAACAACATCCTTAAATTGAATTAAACTAATGGTGTTCACATTCATTCAAATAGTCGACAATGACGAACGCCTACAGTACAAGAGTTGTGCACATTTGCAATTGTTGTATGGACATTAAGTAAAAACAATTACAAAAAGACAGACAAATAGGGAGAACGGTAGTCTTTCAGGCAGCAAAACAAACAGACAGTTATTCTAACTGAAAGTGTAACAGACAAGTAAACAGACCACTAGTTATAATGCTGTTAGATAGTTCAATATTTGTTATTGTCAGTCATTCATTTAGTCATTTAAATAGTTATTCACACAGTTATTTAGTCTGCCGTTCAGTATTTCAAAGAAGTTAGTTAAAATAGAGCAACCGCAAGCAGATGTTGTTTATAAATCCATTAGTATGCATGACTATATTAAGAGAGTGAGAATTGTAATCAACAACAAAAGCACATTTAGCTTCGACAAATGACTTAAGTTATTGACGTCACATTTTCAAGAAAATTTCTTTGACTTTAAATATTTAAACAACATCTTAGAGTTGTTTAAATATTTACATATTTTAATTTTTGTTTTTTTTTTTAAATTTCTGTTTATCCATATAAGAAAATATTATTGAAATATAAAGGTAATTTAATTTTTAAATATCATATATTATTATTTATTAACTTATGTATGTATTTGCATTGAAATTTTTTTGCATAAAGTTTGCGTCATGTTTTGGGTAGTCTAAGAACAAAAGGCGTCTCAGTAAATACAAACTTTTTTAGTTTAAAATAAAAAATACATATTTTTTTAATTATGTGAATTTTTTTATTGGATAAGAGGACATTTTTTGATTAAGTATGAAAAAATATAAGTCAAATGGATCGCACATGAAATTTTCTGATATTTTTTACCCAAAGATGTGGCTGTATGTCACCGCTGAAACGTGGGATCTTGGATTTGAGCTTAGAAATTGTTTCTGGTTTTTTCGCATTAACCCGAAATATTAAAAGACCCCAAAGAAAAAAAATTGCACGACATTAAATTGGATGACTTGCTTGACATCATAATTTCTTGAGATAATTTGTTCTAGAAATCTTTGCAGAATTAAATGGATATTTTCATGCACAGTGTGGTCTTACTGCAACCACATACCATCCAGATTCATTCCACCAAATTGAAACTACAAGAACTCCGTTGTCATATTCTTGTTACGAATGCCGTTTACAGTTTTACAATTTTTTGTATTTACGAAGCTACTCAGATTAAAAGCACTTCATCAAAGAAAATGATTTTTTTATTATTTTTTTTTTTTTGATAAATTAACATTAATTTTACTTTGCTTTATTATCTATTCAACGTATTTCCGATGCTAGTACTACGTCAATTTTGAGTTATTGATAACGATGCCAAATTTGTATTCTCGGGTTTTTGACGACACTCTTGCTCCATGATCTACTGTTTTGAGCTCCTGAGTAAGCTGAATTTTTTACCCTCCGTAAGTACTGCGTGAATTTTGAGTTGCTGATAATGATGTCAAATTGATATTCTCGAATTTTCGGTGGCACTCTCGGTTACAATAGCAATATTTTTAAGAAATCAAACGACAAGTTGACGCAAAGAAGTCTTAGGCTCATAACTATCCCAGTTTCTTTGAATTGTTTGAGCCCT
Organism: Phyto melanocephala; assembly: GCA_941918925.1. Classification (NCBI taxonomy): domain Eukaryota; kingdom Metazoa; phylum Arthropoda; class Insecta; order Diptera; family Rhinophoridae; genus Phyto; species Phyto melanocephala. Next base: position 56,446,542 of record OW799234.1, read on the forward strand.
CTTCAAATGGGTGACACTTTCTTGACTAAAAATTATTCGAAGCTTACAAGCTATCTCAGCATAACTTTTTTAAATCTCTTTAGTAGAATATCACTATTACAGCGTATTGTTTTCACGTAAAGATCTTTTTAATAATGGAAAGAAAAATCGGTGACAGCTGCCGAATTTCAAAATTGCCTATTTTAACAAAACAAATTACACTCAACTTAAAAACTGCATTGTTACTGAGACACAATTGTTACTGACATACAATTAAAAATTATTAAATTTAAAATTTTTATTTTACATGTTTAGAACGCAACATATATCTGTCTTTTGTTTAGCAAATGTATTTCATTTTACATGTATAAAATGCATGAAATACCTCTCTTTTGTTTAGCGGGGTATATACACACGGTAATATTATATTTTAAAATATTTTTAGTTTCTCTTCATGAATAATAAGTTATTTTTTTAGAAGCTTTTTTAAATTTTTAGCAGAATACCAATGCATTTGCTGTTTAAGTGACAAACCTAAGCAATAGCGTCAACGTTGTGTAATGGACAGTACACTTATATTTTTTGATAAAACTCACTAAATAGAAACAAAATCGCTAGATTAACCTGAAAATAGCTAAAATGACATCAATTTTCAACAACTACAACAACAACAGTTCTACTGCAGCCAACTTCTATACCTAACGGGTTTGGTTTGCTTCATACAAATTGTATGATAATGAGAATTTTTGGAAGCCAAAAAACGCTTACCGCTCTTGTTTAGGTTCGACTTTAAGAAAAATTATTTAATAATTTTTAGTTTTCAGAATTCATGTAAACAATTCAATAGAATTTTTCTAATACATTTATTAATACTTCTACAAATTATAAAAAAAAATTTCGCAAGTACATGTATTGAAAAATTTCTTTTTAAGACAAATTAATTTAAAAGCGGGTTTCTCAATCTTTTTTTTCATTGTAAAACTTGTCCAGTTTTAAGAATTTTTATTTCAGTTTTGTTTATTTTTATACCCGCCACCAAAAAAATGGTGGGGGTATATTCATTTTGTCATTCCGTTTGTAACACATCGAAATATCCATTTTAGACCCCATAAAGTATATATATTCTGAGTCCTGGTTTGATTTGATGACGATCTAGTTATGTCCGTCCGTCTGTCCGTCTGTTGAAAGTACGATAGAGGTCGCACCGAAAAAGCTAGCGGACTCAAATTTTGCCAGAATCTTTCTTATAGACAAGGTTAATTTGGTATTGAAAATGGGCTAAATCGGAATATTAGGAAGAGAGTTATAGCTCGAAAAGCAAGAGTAGGTCGAAAAAATCGTGTCCTTCGAACATCGAATAAAATGGAATTGTGTCCAAACGCCTTAACGTAGACTCACGAAATATATATTTCCTGGGTAAAAACAATATTTCCTCCCGAAAATTGTCTAAATCTATGCATTAGGAGAGGAGTTATCGATCAAAATGTACGAAAATTTATACCGCACAGTGTATTTTTCGGTATATTTAATAACAAAAACGTCATAAAAGCAACAAAATTGGATGTACGACTCTGAAATTTTGCACACGTTATTTTTTGGTGACACGCTTTCTTGTAACGGCAAATCAATGTGCCACGCCCACTTTTACGCCCACCTCCCATATAACGTTTTACCTAAAATTCATATAATTTCTCTATTAATAAAGATTTTGGAATAATAAAGGGCTATATTGAAACACCTAAGTTGTACTCATTCGAAAAAATAACTTTGACAAGCCTCCTATAACGCCCACTTTTCACGTTATCTACCGTTAAAGAAATTTAAAAGCTCATAAAACCGCTAAAATTAGAGGTATGATGATAAATTTTGCTACGTCTATCCCCCAAGGCAATTTCATTACTATGCCAAAAAATTAAGGTGCCACGCCCACTTTTACGCCCACCTCCCATATAACGTTTTACCTAAAATTCTATAATTTCTCTATTAATAAAGATTTTGGAATAATAAAGGACTATATTGAAACACCTAAGTTCTACTCATTAGCAAAAACAACTTTGACACGCCTACTATAACGCCCACTTTCACTTTTGAATTGTGTCCAGACGCATAAACGTAGTCGTTAAACTTCGAATATATATTTATCGAGTCAAAAGAATATTTTTCCTTGAAAATCGCTTAAATCTATGAATTATGAAAAGAGTTATAGATAAAAATGTACGAAAATGTATACCGCACTGTGTATATTTCAAATTTAAAACGTAATAAAACTGACAAAACTATATGTACGATTCTGAAATTTTGCAAACATGGCTTTTTGGTCAAAGTCTTCGGTATAACGGAAAATAGATGTGCCACGCACACATTTTTCTTTAAATTTTTATAAAAATATATTAGTCATATATATTAGCATTTATTCATCTTACACTGCGCCAATTATTGTACTGTAGCTAAATATAAGATAAAGATGATAAGATAGATGACTCTACTAGCAACTACTAGATGGCATGCTAACAACTTATGCTTATGTTCTCCTGAAGTTATGCTCTATTAAAAATGGGAATTTAGGAAAATTTTGACCTAAGTAAAAAAAATTATCTCTAAACATTATAAACAATTTATTTTCATGTACTAATGGCTAACAAATTTTAAAATTATACAAAACTTATTTCGTTTGAAAATCTTTTAAAAGCAAAATGTTATAGAAGTTTAAAAATCAAAATCTTACTAATAAATTTCCCGTTTTAAAAAAATGCAGAGAATGTATATTTTAAATCACCCTGTGGCCTTTAAAATTTATCACTTCACTTCACTTCACTTTCTTCCTTTTAAATTCATGTAAATTCTCTATGAATAAAGATTTTGGAATACTAAAGGACTATATTGAAATATCTAAGTTATGTTTGTTAGCAGAAACTTTATTGACACGCGTATTTTAACGGCCACTTTCATTGAAAGACTAAATTTACGAAAACATTTTATTAGCATACCGAAGTTATAATGGGTGGTTTAATTTTAAGGGACTATGTTGATTTTGAATAAAATTATTATGAAATTATTATCATTTATTTTTATAATGATAATATTTGTATGCTTCAATTATGTATGGAGCAAAATATCGGCCAAATAGCCCCCCAACCTAGGCGGCACACCACGATCCGATAGTGCAAATTTTCAATGGCACTGTTGATGCTCGATTGTTGGGCACGATGATGAGTCGAGGTTGCTTGCTCTTTTGCCACGTTATCGTGAAAAACAGCAATGTTTCCCATTCAACGAACTAAGATGGCATTCACAGATGTTTTCACATTTCATGCAGACCTGCTTTTCAGAAATTTAAATATTTTTTACAATTCTCACGATTGTGGACGAATTCGAACGATTATGTTGACCAAAAGAATCACGAAGTGCACAAAATGCATTTTGATTTGAACGCCAATTTTTACAAAAATCTTTAATATTTAAAAGCGTTGCTCGATAGCGTATCTTTCCACGGTTCAAATTGAGTTAGTCTGAGATTGAGAAATGTCAAATGAAATACAAGAAAAAGTTGAAGTTTAGGTGTGGTTCACCTTCAACATGGGCCCTTAAAATTTAACCACCCTCTACAAAGAAAGTGATACATATTTTATTATAAAGAGATTATTCTATAGCGATTAACAAAATAATAAATATTGTGCTTTAAATGTACACAAAATTGGTGGTGGGTATAAAAATTCGGCACAGCCGAATATAGTGCTCTTACTTGTTTTTTTCTTAAATATTTTTATTTTCTTACAGTTTAAAAAATCCTATTTTGTACGCAATATAATTAATACTAAAATATCAACATCGAAATATTATTTTTGCTTCAAATCGAATAACAAAACCCCGAATATTTAAATACCCACCCAAAAAAAATTAGTAGTGCAAAGTAAATTACATTTTCAAGACTTATAAGTCAGTAGTGCAAAAGCATTTATTTTGAATGACTCCTGTTGAAGATAGTCATCATAATTTTCTCACTATTTGATTTATATATTGAATTTATTTTGTTTAATGTACCTTAAGTTTCTCTTTTTGAATTTTATATCGACACTGATGTAAATGTACATTTTTATCAATTTTTTTTTACTAATATTTTCGACAACTATGTGCGGCACGTAGTCATTCGGATTTCGTGTTTGAAGGTGACAGAAGGCTTAAGAAAAAGAATAAAATTACCAGAAAGAGTAAAAAGAAGCTTTGATCTGTGTTTTTATTTAAAAAACTAATAAACTACAGTCCACTAAAAGGAAATCGTAAACAACTCCTTAAATGCGAAATAATTTATCAAAAATGATGTGCTTAAAAATGAATGCAACATCAAGTAAAATATTTTAAACAATTCGTCGTTCGTAAGTTATTGTGTTCTATGTGACATATAAAACATATACACATAGAACACAATAATTTACGAACGACGAATTTATGTAAACAAACAAAATCAACTCCTGAAAAATCGTATGCTGCTCATCAAATATGCATGAGTTCTATGCACATATTAGAATTGAGTGCAGTTCATCAATATATTCAAGTAAACACATGGTCTATAATAACAAGCTTATGTTAATATCATTAGTGTTTTCACCTAAACTTAATCACTTTGCCACCAGTTATTCCATGGAAATCACTTTTTTTCATTTTTGCTGATTACGATTAAGTGTCCTATGGCGTATGATTAATATTTTTCATTAATACTATCAAGTATACGCCTGTAATACGTATTATTTTTTACTCATTATTTTTTTAACACTTCCAAACCAGGGATGGAAATCATGGTACAATTGTACTTTTTATGGTACATTTTTGACCTTTTTGGTACCGTGGTACTACCGCGAGCTACTTGGCTTGATTTAAAAATTCCAATGTCTCACTATATGGCAACAATAATTTTGTCCATGTTCTCTTTAATTTTGTTTGTGTGTGTCTTATTTTATACTGTCAACTTCTCTGATTTTGTTGCAATGCTATTGTTAAAGCGAATTCATGTACCAGGCACTGTTGGTAAAAGTGGCCATTTTTTGCTCTATTAGTTGTTTAATGGCACAATGGCACGCTCAATAAAATTTTGGCACTTTTTCAAAAAATTATAAAAAAATATAATTTTACTTACTTTTGAAGATATATATTTTTAGTGAAAAAGAAATAAATGTTTTTTCTCCCAGCTGTAAATACTACTAAAAACTGCAACAATGACACAAAATGACCTTTCTGAAAGTATTGGTTCATAATGAATGATATCCTACATATTCAGGGTGGACTTAATCAGACGATTGCATAGGAAAGATAATTTTTAACTCCCTTTTTTATACCCACCATCAAATAAAAGGTGAGGGTATATTCATTTTATCATTACGTTTGTGATACATCGAAATATCAATTTTATACCCCACAAAGTATATTTTTTCTGAGACCTGCTTTCATTTTATGACGATCTAGCTATGTCTGTCTGCCTGTCCGTCTGTCTGTTTGTTTCTCATTCTCAAAAAACATACACAAGTATGTATTTAAAAAAATACTATTTATGAATATATATTTTTGTATAGATTTTTTAAATATTGAAGTCGGAAATTTTTTTGCATATATTCAATTTATCTTAATAAAATATAATAATATAAAAAAAAACTGAATAAATGGATTTAATTTTTTTTAATAAACGAGTTGTGTATATATTTGTTATGGCACTTTTTAATATATTTTGGCACCTTCTAGCTAAAATTTTGGCACAAGACTGAAATTATCATACACCATCACTGGTACCAGGTGGTGTCAAGTCTGCAACAACAAAATCTGTCTAGTACTTTATTTCAAACTTCTTATAAAAATCATCTGTTTGGCACCACCTGATACATGAATTCGCCTTGGCTGTTGTTATATGTATTTTATTTTACTTATAATTTGTAAGCATGTAAGGTGGACTTTAATAATAAAGTACTAAAATGATTCGATAAGTTTACTCCAGAATAAGTTATTATGGGAGAAAAAAATTCTATAGTACCTCTTCTGGTAAAAATGTTTCCACACAAACAATCAAATATTGAAGCAATAAATAATCAGTACAGAGCACTAGACAATGTGATTGAACTTAGATCACATAAAGATTCAAATATTTCCTATTTTTGGTTTAAAGTATCACAGATGAAAAATGAATTAAATGAGCCCATGTTCCCAGATATTTCAAGAATTAAAGTATTTAATAAATAAAATTTGTTAAACAACCGATCTCTACGTATGTTCCTATGAATGTAATATTTAATATTTTTATTGTTTACTTCTGAATTTTTATAAACATTTTAATTAAGTTTCTGTTTTTTTATTGTGTAATTCTGAATTTTTATAAACATTTTTATTAAGTTTATGTTTTTACTAATATTTTTAATCAGGCTTGAGTTCATATTTAATATTCTTTATTTTTACAAAGAAATTTTTTTTAAATTGTGATAAATGAAAGAATACATCTTGAAAATTTATATTTTTACCGACACTAGCCGAGTGGAATGCATTTTCGAAACCAGCTACGATTTCATCATCAGCACTCTCTGATCGGTGGTTACATGTTGGTTGTAAATGAGTTAGATTGAAATTTTTAACCAAACAGCAACCCTTTTGTTTGTTATTATCTTTCATTTATATCACTATTTTTGTCCTTTTTATGTTTTTATTAATAAATATTAAAAAAATGTTACCGTCATGGCCTAAAAAGTACATTTTGGTTTCATACTTGGTACAAAATTATAAAAGCCATTTTCCTTCCCTGTTCCAAACACCTTATTTTCTTTAATTCTCTCTCTCTCTTTCTCCCTATGTATCATAATTAATAACACTATAAAAAAAATTTTTACATTAAAATTATATTATATAAACATTTAAAGCACTTGTCGTACCATATTAAAAAAAACTTTTTCGTGTACGTTTATTAACATCAAAATAAATTTCATTTTAATTCTACTTTTTTCTTTCCTATTTAAGAGCCTTGGGCGTAGTAACTTTTTAACAACTTTTATGAGTTTTATTTTTCAGCACAAACAATATTACAAAATATTTTGTATTCAAAAAGTTTATTTTATGCTACTAACGCTTTGTGTAACGCCTCTCTCATAATTTTCGAGAAAAGGAGCAGAAAAAGGCAAAACATTTTCGAAACAGGTAACATTTCGTGTAAATTATATTGACTTTATGTTTATTTGTTGAAAATGTAGTAGAAAGGAAAAAAATAAATTGCATAAACTGAATATTGTGCTGCATGCATATGGCAAAATATTTGTTGGTAGGAGTTTTTTTTTCTTCATTTCCCAAGTTGATAAACTTATGTATATAAGCGCGAAATAGAAATGTTTTTATATTATTTTACTTAGTACAAATAGTTGGGATAACTTTTTTTTAATTATAAATAATAAATGAAAAACCTACTTAACTACTACTTAATCCACTGACATTTGATTAAAATTGTCATAATTTTTTTTTTTTTTAAATCTACGGAATCTAATATAACTTCTACAAACCTATTTATAAATACAGCAACGTATTACACTTGTGCCAAAAGTTAATTGTTTCCAGCTATGTTTGTATAAAGTTGTATATGTTTAGGTTTTAATATATTGTATGTTGTTGCATTACCCTGTGTTCTAAAATTTAATGCAGACATATTAGTTACCAAATATTATCATTATTAGGATTTTTATGTTAAATTTTATACAATGAAAGTTAAAAATTACCATTTTTATTTTTATAACATAAATTCATAGTACACACTCACTTTAGTACATACATAAACAGGGTGGTACAGAATGAGCTTTGTTTATTACTTTCTTATTTACGCCATTATCATTTTTTTAAATATACCAGCATTTTCTTTTCCTTATTCTTAACTGGTTTTAAAAAATTATATAATAAAAGTCGTTGCTTTTTCTGCTTTGCAAAAACGTGCTCTTTTTAACACATTTTCCATAATTAGATGCAATGGCTATGATTTCGCTTCAAATATTTGTTTTAAGTTTGAGATTTCTTAAAATATGCCTAAAGAAAACAGTGAGTTGCATTAAATTCCATTAAATTTACAGGTCATTAAAGCAACTGTAGTTTATTCTTTCATTCCATGATTTTAAAACCAAAAGACTCAGTGAATTTTCAAGCTAGTCTAAAAAATATTTTTAAAATTTTCCAACATATTACGCCATTGATACAAATTTAAACTCTACGTCCATTTTAAAAGAAAAATAGTTATTCAATTCCCTAAGTATCTTTCACAAATTGCTAAAAAAAAATCAAAGTAAAAATTATAGTTAAAAACGTTATTAAGAACTGAAGCCACATAACATATTCTCCAGCACCCTGTATTAAGTATATGCATGTGTACATAACCACTTTAATTTTGTTATCATAAATAAGAGTGTTTGTTTATTCGTTAAAATGTTTTATTTTTAAACTACAATGTGTGTAGTTATATGTTCTGTTTATTACGAAAGCTCACTTATATATCCCTACATCAAGAATATGGAAAAGCAGAGTTGGCCAACCTTTTTTAAAATGATAAAATATATATTACTCTCGTATGTGCTTTATTACATAAGTTAACAAAGTTACATAAAACTTTCTTAAAGTACGAAGTTTTCCTTAGAGTAAATTTTTAATTACACCGAAAACTAATATCTAAAATATTACAAGCAAAATCTAATTCATTTCCGTTAGTTCCGTTGCTACGAAACTTTAACAAATTTAGCTCCAAAACTAGCAGTATTTGTGATACAAATGTGGTTTGTATCATTTTATACTAAGAATTATTGATCTGGACAGAGAAAAATTTGAATTTTTAATTTATGTGATGGTAACATTTATTGTTAATAAAGGGTCCGCCAATTAACTTCTTTTTTTTTTTTTTTTTTTGAAATGCTATAAAAGTGTAGCTTTTGATGTGTGGCACGCTTTGCTATCCTGTTGAAACCAAATGTTGCCAATATCCTCCTCTTCAATTTTTGTGAACAAAAATTCGTTCAACATGGTCCGGGTTTTCTGTGACCCAAATGCGACAATTTTGCTTGTTTACATATTCGCCAAGATCAAAATGAGCTTCATCTAAAAAGATGATTTTTTTTTTGTCAAAATCGGCCAAAGTAATGCCGCAATATTTCCCAGCTTTGTTCAAGCGTATACACAGCCATATTCGTTCAGCGGAAGGATAAAACTAATTATCTGTCAAATCAGACATGAGCTAAGTGTTACCAATCACGAAATAGGTTGAAGAATAGTTGAAAAAAAACCGTTAGATGGCGGATACTTTATTGCTTTTACATTTTGATATTAAGTAATATGGCAAATGACATTTCCATAGTGAAGCTTTACATTTTTAACAATAAACATACTCATAAAGTTTAAATGTACTTGAAAAATTCATGTCGACAAAAAATTAAGTCAAATCGTGAAAATTTTGGTGCAATTATTTTTACAACTTTTGATTTGGATTAAGTAATTAATGGGTCGATAAACCCTATGATGCACCATCAAGGATCAAATTTTATCGATGGTTTGTTTATTCAATTTAATTGTGGCCGTAGTTTGCTCAATGACAAGTTTTGTAAAAGTCGTCCAAATTGGTTGTTTTAGTGGTACTAGCATACATTCAATATAACATGAATTTTTGGTAGTAGAAAACCTTTGTTATCGTTGGGTCTCACATGATATGACAATTGTTAAAAAAAAAACAGGATCGCGGAGCTTCAAAATATGTGTATGATATTGCGACAGATTGTAGATCTATGTGCACAATTTTTAAATTAAAAAGCAGTTGACTATATGGGTCTTCCAAGACAGAAAAAATCATAAAAAAGACATTCAAAATGCATGTTCTGGAGGTGCGCCAATCGGAATAAAAAAGTTGAAATTTATTTACATGTAAACAAAATTGTATTGATCTTCTTGGAGAATATTTTGAAAAGCAACAAAGCCATTTTCGATTACTTTTTTTCATGATTTGTTATTTCTAAGCCCGAAATATAAAAGTCAACACTCAAACATAAGATTACATCCATACCAGATATAATTGCCTCAGTTTCTCCATTCGCATAGTAGTATTTAAAGCACCTGATTATGTTCTTAAAATTTGTTCAAGCAAAGGTTATGGATATAGCAAGCGAAATTGCTAAAAAGATATGTGAAAAAAAGTCAACCTAGACTTCATCATCATTCACAAAATAAGGGTTAGCAGATTTCGGGCCGATGCTTTTATTATTAAGTGTTTAAGTATTGGTTCTAATAAATAACTTTAACTATCAAATATATTTTATTTTGTTTAGAAATTTTTAAAAATTAGAAATTTTTAAATTCGAAGCATACAAACAATTTTTATGATTTTTTCGAAAAACAAATCAGGATTCTTGTGATATTGATTGTTTTATTTAAATCATTAAAAAATTATAGTCATGGATCAAACTTTGATAAACATATCTTTTTTAAGTAAGAATTTTTTAGATCATACAACAAAATTATTAAAAATCACATAAATTAATGTAACTTTTATTTTTTTTTAATATTCTTCTGGAATAAATCGAGTTCCATAAAACAAATAATTTTAAATTTTCTACAAGTAAAAGTTTTAGAAAACATTTTTTACAAATATTAGATTTTATTACTTGTTTAATTTACTGAAACTTCCTATACTCAAGTACTTATCGGAATTTTTTGTTCAATAAATAAATTTTTTTTTATAAAGTTAAAATTTATCCAATATTTAAAATAAAGTACAAAAAATTCTCTATGAATAAATAATTTGTTGAAAAAAAAATTTTAAACATTTTTAATTAATTGTTAAATATTTTTGATTTATTTGTATTAATTTTAACTAAATCCAACTGATAAGCATTGAAATTGCTTGCCTTTACAGACATTACTTTTCCTTCGGAACATCTGCCATCGAGTTGCTAATACTTGAAAAAAAAATAATAAAGTTGATATGAAAGTACGCACGCATTTGTATTTTTCTGTAATATTCGCATTATACGGCTTTAATAAAACCATAAAATAAAATAATACAAAATGTTTGTTGCCATAAAATAAAATACTCGTAATACGAAATGTTTTTTTTTTTATCTGTTGTATGTATGCATGTGTAATAAATACAGGTGAACTGTTTTTATGCAAACACATGAAACACTTTCATACATGCACACATACTTTTACAAAAACAAAAATTATATATTTTTGTTATTCTTTACGGTTGACTTCATTTACCAAACTCACAGATGTCGTTGTCATTTAGACAGTGAGATTAAATGGTAAAAAAAAAATTCCGATATAATCGTGTATCTTAGGGGATGATTTTGATTAATTTTGTTGATATTCTTTTATATTCTTACACGTAGGCATAACATTTCATCATCATTTAGTGTTTAGGGTTAAGGTTTCTCAAACAATTTTGTTTCAGCAAAAAGACAATCTTTAAATCATTATTCCCTATTTTAAGGCATTTTGCATAAATCATTATTTTTGAAATGAATATTAAATATCTTATTCATGGGCGTAACTGGCGTAACATTCTGTGTGGTGCAAAGCAAACCAAAAAGTGTTTGAACAAATTAATTTACCATTAATATACATATAAAATTAACACACACCCTCCGGAAAAAATTTTACCTACGCCAATGATCTTATTTTATAACAACTTTTTGATTTAATTTTAATTATAAAAATTGTTTACATTACAATTTTCACTACTTTAATATTTCTCATTTATTCCGATAAAAAATTAAATATTTCCCAAAAATTATTTTCTGCAAAGCCTAATCCCTAAATATAATTTTTGTCATTTTTATAATTTAAAATAAAACAAAATACATGTCACTAAAAGTAACTAGAATACATCCAATAAAGGTTTATAAATAGCTCGTGTCAAAAACAATTTTTTTGCATATTTAATATGAAATGTTTCTTCACATATTTTGATCTACAAACAAAATTGACAAATTATAATATCCATTAAAAATTGCTTTAAAACCGTCGTACGTATTAAAATTATCACAGGTTTATTAAAGGTTTTTACATCAAATTTTCGTAGAAAATCAGTTTAATAAACTCTATATAAATTTTTAATAATTTTTATACATACAAAAGTTAATCTTTAATTAAAAATTTTAATAAAAATAAAATGAGTAAATTGTAAACAGAACTTAAATGAAGTCAATAATCGACCATGTCATACATAGACTTTATTTTCATGTTTATCTTTTTGTTCTGTGAAACTTTGAAATGAAATATCGATATAAATATCAAATCTCATCCCAGTTTTGACTACACAAAATCTTTTTTTACAGCTTCACAAGACAAAAACTCACATACATGTAGAAAATTATATATTCGGCTTGAGTCCCATTCGTATGATATACGTAAATAAAGTAACAAAAAATCACTGTTAAAGACTTCAATTATAATATAACTGTTTTACTTAACTTCAGTATTAGTTTTTATTATTAAAAAATAAATTAAAGTTAATTTTACGTAATCTTTTATAACTTAACTCCTTCTTTCACAGTATTGAGTTTATTCGACTTTTGTAACTCTTCTGTCTTGAATAATTTGTTCAGCTTTTGTTATGTGCTTGTAAGTGGTTTTCTGTCTGTTTATGTCAAACACGGTACATACATACATAATCCTTATATTTTTATAAAAATTAAGCCTTGGTTGTTCTATATGCAATTCTACAGCACTTAACACATTGTCGAGATACTTTGCCAAAGTCTTTTGAAGATGTCCGAGATTGATTGTGTTAAAAAAGGAAGGCAGTAATCCGGCAATACGAAATATTTTTTTTTAGAACTATCTACTATTACCTATTACGATGAAACCTAATGATTAAAAAAGTAGCCGGTGCCACACCTAATTAAAAGTTAATATTCTTGTTAAACTACTTCTGTTAAACCGATACTTTTATATACAAAACTTAGAATACATAAGGTTCCCACGATCATGCAATTTAATTATAAGCACTATCACGCTCTTAAAAATTCAAATTCCGTTTTTAATATTTTCTGCAAAACCGATTTCTATGAAACTTTTTACACACAAAGCGTATCTATGATAAAATAGTTTAGCGATTGGAAAAGTAGACTGTACCACTTCCACTACATACTTTCTTCTTAAACTTATTATCTTAAACCGATTTTCATAAGCAGTCACTCAGAAAACTATATAATTTGTGGGTTTGGGCTTTTATACATCTCCTTTTCAACCTAACCTAACCTAACCTTACATGTCGCTGAAAGATGCTTAAAAAATTGCGCAAGATGTTGATGAAGCAAAGAAGATTTTAATAGTTTGGTTGAACAAGAGCTATAAATTGGTATTCTGTTTATCAAACCGTCAACCGCATGAGAACAGTTGGTAAATGAAAAATTCATATTCGGATAAGATGGAATGAGAATCACAAAAACATGTTCTACTAATTTAAAAAAAAATTCCAAATTTACACTCTGTTAAATACTGCGAGCCAAAGGATGGATACTGAAGAGCTGCGCAAAATGTTTTAAAAATTACGTGTTCTAAAATTACAAAATAAAAATAACAAAACCTTACTCTCACTAAATTGAGATAATTATATACGCGAAAAACTTTTATCTACAGCTTTGTTAGTCATTGTGTTTTCAGTGAGAATATCAAAACAAAAAACTAAAATGAAATTAAGAAATATTATATCATAACAAAAACATCAAATACTTACAAAAAACAGAAAAAATTTTAAACAGCAGTATTAGTAATTAATAACAATACATTTAGGACAATTCAAAGAGAATTAATTGCAATACATTTAGGGCAATTCAAAGAGAAAACACTTTCTTAGAAATGATTTTTTAATGCGTATGAATTTATCAACTTAAAGGTTTAGGTCTCTTTGCAGGTTTTTCTTTGGTTAAGAGTAATATCAAAACATTCAAACACATTTTAAATATTCTATTTCAGTTTAAGTATTCTACTTCACATTTGTTTTTCAGTTTTTTCTATTCTTTCATATTTTTATCGTTAAGCAAAATAAATATTTTTTCAAATATGTATTTTATAAAAACAGGGTAATATACACACACTTAATTAGATTGTTTGTACATCATTGTTCTTATGCTTGTGCAGCTCTTTGATGGATACAGCCATCGCAGTAACATTGTATTAAATATATGAGAGATTATTTAAATAAAGAAATATAAATTTATCAAAATGAAGAAATCAATATTATGTTTCTCTGTATCTAATTTCATTAAATTATAATGTACTTAAATACTAAATTCAAATTAACTATTAACTATTATTAACTGATAAAGAGGTCGTATAATAAAACCGTAGTGGTTTCGAAAATGCATACCACTCCGCCAATATAAAGTAATTTTTAAAAATAAACCTAAGCCAGAATAACAGATTTACATTAAAATTTAAAAACTAAAGAGTTCCAAATAACACAAATTTAAAAATTTTGTAAAAATGTTTAAAAAAATCTAATACTCTAGATCTACTGTATAAAACATTATATAGTTTTAAGATAAATAAATTTTAAGCTCGATTTTTATACCCTTCACACAGTGAAAAAGGGTATATATAGGTTTGTCATTCCGTGTGAAATTTCTACAATTTTCATTTCCGACCCCATAAAGTAAATATTTTCTGAAAGCTTATGAATAGGGGAGTCGATTAAGCTCTGTCAGTCTGTCCATCTGTCCGTCTGTCCGTGTGTATGTTGAAATCAACTTTTGGAAGCCCCCCGACATTGCTTGGACCCGGGTGAGATATTAAAATATCAGAAATATTCGGGAGTATATCGGTATTGAAAATCAGAAACATCGGTACATAAACAACTGGGATATGAGCAAAAACCCACGACCACCTCGATTTTTTTTCACACAAACAACATTACAACAACATACATACAAACGTGTATACTGGTTAGAGAAAACGTGGCATCGAATCCCAGCTGAGCCAAAAAAATTTTTTTTTTAATTATTTTTAAATTTTTTTTTTATTTTTTATTTAATATATTATTTATATTTTTATTATTTTTTTTTTTTAATTTTTTTTTATTTTTTTTTTATTTTTTTTTTGTTTTATATATATTATAATAATTATTATATATTTATATTATTATTATATTATTATATATTATAATAATTTTTTTTTTATTTTTTTTTAAATTTTTTTTTAATTTTTTTTTAAATTTTTTTTTTTTTTTGGTTTTTTTAACATACATACGTGAATTTATAATTTTGCAATGGGACGTTTTTATATATGTATGTTTTTATATGTATGTACGTATTTCATATGGTATGAATGGTGACACAAACCACTGTTATTGCATGACTACGCGTTGTGAAGGGTATATAAGATTCGGCACGGCCGAATATAGCGCTCTTACTTGTTTTTTTATCCAACTGGCATGTCTCCAAAAGCGTTAGCAAATATATAGTATACATATATATTTATTTCTTTTTCTGTCAAACCATTTCTTCGACTGTTGCACAAATGAAACCTTTTACACACTTTGTATATGGATGTAATCACACAGGACAAGAACCTAGAAGAAAAAGAATGTCTGTACAATCATACCATATACCTGTATGGTTGTAAGGCTATGTTCGCATAAGCTAACGTGTTTAACGGTGATTGCAGCTTAAAAGTGCAAAACACGTTTTCTAACACTTTCGAGAACATGAATAAATGTCATGAATTCTAATGTTCATCTCAAACTGCCTGAGTTATTTGCGCTACTAAGATACTTAGATATGAATGAGTTTATAGTAAAAGCAAAAAATATTTTTACGTGTCTTATCTTTACCCTTTATTTCACACTAAAAACAAGACTTGGTATTTAACAATAAATACAGTTTTTGTGTGCAATATGAAGAAGGAATGACTGAAAAAAATTAACGAAAGATGGTTCATTATTTTTTTTTACTTAAAACGCATCATGATTGTGTATAACTACTCCGCCACTTATTGTTTAACTAGCAAGTGTCAAATTAAAAGTGTTCTATTACGCTATAACCATGATACACTTAGACATTTTTTTTTTTTTCAGTCTCTACTTTTTTTTCATTTTCATCATCATTTTTTGTGCACAATGTTAAAACAAATTTAAAGAATGTGCTTTCGTATATAAAAGTTATGTGACACTTTATCTTGTTTTCTAGTTTTTCATTTAACTGTCAAATAAATTTTAAACGTGTTTTATGGGGGAGAGCATAGGTTTAGTTTTAAAGGTGTTTTCCTTTGTCTTGGTTACAAAATCTAATTTAGACTAAACAATGTAGGATAAGTGGTAAAATATGTGCATACTTTTGAGAGTTTGTTAATAAATATCTCATAGCTCTACATACAGACTTAACATATTTGAAATTTTTGGATTTATATGTCAAAAGAAGAATTTCTCAAGCATTACATTTTATTAAAATTTCTTCTTGATGTGCCACTCTTGCTTTTGTCTCAAATTTAATTAACCTTCTTCATTCCCTAAAACCAAATCAATTTCAAAGCTGTTAACCAAAACCTTATACACGTTCTTTAGTTTCATTTAATTGCTTAAAATGTATGTGTGTATTGGAAGAGCAAAATTTCTCTATTTGGAAATAACTCCTGAGACTGTCTTATTTGTGTTGGATTTGGTATTTTTATCTATTTTTTTATAATTTAAATTCAAATTTTATTTATATTTTTTATTTTTGTCATCTTTTCTTACGCATGCAAATTTACTTTTATTTAGCAACATGGGAGTACATATTGTTATCCACGATTAGTTAAGTGATGTCTCGGAGTGCAAACAAGACTATATTTCTAGATTATGTAAACAAACACTCTTAACTCATGAAACATCAGATTTGTTTCACCTAATATTTAAGAGTTCTAAGCACTTATTAGAATAAAGTGCAGTTTATTAATTTATCGTCGATTTTTTCAAACTCAGTTTACACTCATATTAATCAACCAATATCACATGAAAGATTTTATCTGCAGATCTTATTGAAATTGATCAGTATTTTAGAAATTAGAAGCGTTTTAAGTTGCAGCAATCAACATTGTTGATACAAATAGTTTATGTAAAGTGTGTTTTTTGTGTATGATATTAAAAACTATACAAAGCGAGTATAGTTACATTTACAACAAGATTAAGGTCGAATGGCTCGACCACAGGTAGTTCACATAATCTCAATGACACGCTAATGTTAAACTTATTAGTATTTTCACATAAATTAAATCACTTCACCGGTTCAATCAAAGCCAAAGATTTTTTTTGGTGTGTAATATCGAAATTTGTTGAACTTATTTTGATTTTAATAATATGTGCAGGGATGGAAAATTATATTTCTTTCTAACATATGTATGTGTATATTTATAGCTTAAGATTAATAAAAAAAAATAAAATGTACTTAAAATCTGAAGGGTTCGCCATCTAACGTTTTTTTTCAGGTAGTGCTTATTTCGTGAATGGTAATACCTAGCTCAAGTCTGATTTGACAGATAATTAGTTTTATCCTTCCGCTGAACGAATATGGTTGTGTATACGCTTGAACAACGCTGGGAAATATTGCGACATTACTGCGGCTGATTTTGCCAAAAAAATCGTCTTTTTAGATGAAGCTCATTTTGATCTTGGCGGGTATGTGAACAAGCAAAATTGTCGCATTCGGGGCACATAAAATCCGCACGCAAAAATTGAAAAGACGATACACCTAAAACGAGTCACTGTTCGGTCATTGACCATTTTTCTTCGAAAATGAGCAAGGAGTGGCCGTAGTCAATGGCGATCGTTATCGGGCCATGTTGAACAAATTTTTGTTCACAAAAATTGAAGAGGAGGATATTGGCAACATTTGGTTTCAACAGGACGGCGCTACGTGCCACACAGCCAAAGCTACACTTTTTTTATAGCATTTTCAAAAAAAAAAGTTATTTGGCGGACCCTTTATTTCAAGAATATTTTATATAAAAAATTAAAAAAAAATTCATATCAAACTCATTTACAAATACATATAAGTATTTTTATACCCTTCACACAGTGAAAAAGGGTATATATAGGTTTGTCATTCTGTGTGAAATTTCTACAATTTTCATTTCCGACCCCATAAAGTATATATTTTCTGAAAGCTTATGAATAGGGGAGTCGATTAAGCCCTGTCAGTCTGTCAGTCTGTCCGTCTGTCCGTGTGTATGTTTAAATCAACTTTTTGAAGCCCCCTGAATTCGCTTGGACCCGGATGAGGTTTTAAAATATCAGAAATATTTGGGAGTAGATCGGTATTGAAAATCAGAAACATCGGTTCATAAACAACTGAGATATGAGCAAAAACCCACGACCACCTCGATTTTTTTTTTCACAAAAACAACATTACAACAACAACTTACATACATACAAACGTGTATACTGGTTAGAGAAAACGTGGCATCGAATCCAGCTGAGCCAAAAAACAATTTTTTTATATGTTTTTTTTTAATTTTTTTTTTTTTTATTTTATTTTTTATTTTTTTTTTATTTTTTATTTAATATATTATTTATATTTTTATTATTTTTTTTTTTAATTTTTTTTTTTTAATATTTTTTTTTAAATATTTTTTTTATTTTTTTTTTTGTTTTATATTTATTATATATATTTTAATTATTTTTAAAAAAATTTTTTTTTAATTTTTATTTTAAATTTTTTTTTTAAATTTTTTTTTTTAATTTTTTTTTAATTTTTTTTTTATTTTTTTTTTATTTTTTTTTTAACATACATACGTAAATTTATAATTTTACAATGGGATGTTTTTTATATGTATGTACGTATATCATATGGAATGGTGATACAAACTACTGTTATTGCATGACTACACTTTGTGAAGGGTATATAAGATTCGGCACGGCCCAATATAGCGCTCTTACTTGTTTGTTTATCAAATAATAATAAGTGATAGAAAACATGTATGAAAAAGTGGCTTCGTTGTAGCAATTCGACGTGAAATTTACATTTATGATTATTCTTTGGTTAAAAATTATCTCAAAATTTTCTCTCCAGCTCTAGTCATGAAATCTTATTCAAGGGTATGAATCTGTTATTAAATTCTTAGAAGCTGTAACTTTATTATTATCAATAACTCAATGTTATTAAGCGAATGATTTAATTGTTTCTTTTTTATTTTTATTTAATATACATTTTCTCTTTATCAGAATTTGTCTTAATATAAAATAAAAAATCTATTAATATTTTATACTAGCCAAACCCGACGCGCGTTGCTACGCCCCTTAATGAATCGAAATGCATTCTGAATTTAATTGAATATCAAGTGCAAAAACCTAAAAATTATAATTTTTTTATGGGCGTGGCCCTGCCCACTTTTCTAATCACGAAATTGTAAAGTCATAACAGCTCAACATGTGTGCAAAGTTTCAGAAGAATCGGACCAGTGCAAGTACCTCAAAATTATAATTGTTTTTATGGGCGTGGCCCTGCCCACTTTTCTAATCACGAAATTGTAAAGTCATAACAGCTCAATATGTGTGCAAAGTTTCAGAATAATCGGTCAAGTGCAAGTACTTCAAAATGATACCTCTTTTTTATGGGCGTGGCACTGCCCACTTTTCTAATCACGAAATTATTAAGTCATGACAGCTCAATATGTGTGCAAAGTTTCAGAAAAATCAGTCTGGTGCAAATACCTCAAAATTATATCCTTTTTTTATGGGCGTGGCCCCGCCCACTTTTTTAGTCACAAAATTATAAAGTCACGACAGGTTAATATGTGTGCACAGTTTCAAAAAAATCGGTCCAGTGCAAGTGCCTCAAAATTAAAACTTTTTTAGGGGCGTGGCCCCGCCCACTTTTCTTATCACGAAATTATTTAGTCATGACAGCTCGATATGTGTGCAAAGTTTCAGAAAAATCGGTCAAGTGCAAGTAGCTAAAACTGATAACTAATTTTTTATGGGCGTGGCCCCGCCCACTTTTTTTCATCCATAAACACTCCCCGGTATGTGTACAACAACTTACCAAAGTTTGAGCCCGATCGGTTTTACAGTTTCAGAGTCTATAGCTAACACACACACACACACACACACACACACACACACACACACAGAGTTTCACTTTTATATATATAGATATTTTTGATTAAGTAAAACCATAGCAATGCGTATGTATGTATTTATGTATGTATGTATGTATGTATGCGTGCATGTATGTGTATATATTTATCCATCTTCCATTTTGCTACACTGAAAAAAAATAATTATTTTATTATTCTTATAACATATCAAAGGGCTTTTTTTGTTTTTTTTTATTTTAATTTTGATTTACTGTCGAACTTTAACTGCCGTATTCATAAAAAATAATTAAGGTTTATTAAAGGCTTATTTGATAAATTTCTATACAACATCTGTCAAATATGCCTTTAATAAACCAAATATATTTTTTATGAATACGGCAGTTAATATTTAAAGTAATATTCAAATTTTTAAACAGGCTTGAGTTCAATTTTTAAACATTCAATTCAATTTTTAAATACATTCCACTCGGCTATTGTCGGTAAAACATACTTTTCCAAAATATTCTTTCATTATGACATCTATATATATAAAAGTGAAACTCTGTGTGTGTGTGTGTGTGTTAGCTATAGACTCCGAAACTCTAAAACCGATCAGACTCAAACTTTGGCAAGTTGTTGTACACATACCAGGGAGTGTTTATGGGTGAAAAAAAGTGGGCGGGGCCACGCCCATAAAAAATTAGTTATCATTTTAAGCTACTTGCACTTGACCGATTTTTCTGAAACTTTGCACACATATCGAGCTGCCATGACTAAATAATTTCGTGATAAGAAAAGTGGGCGGGGCCACGCCCCTAAAAAAGTTTTAATTTTGAGGTACTTGCACTGGACCGATTTTTCTGAAACTTTGCACAGATGTTGAGCTGTCATGACTTTATAATTTCGTGATTAAAAAAGTGGGCGGGGCCACGCCCATAAAAAAAGGTTATAATTTTGAGGTATTTTCACCAGACCGGTTTTTCTTAAACTTTGCATACATGTCGAGCTGTCATGACTAAATAATTTCGTGATTAGAAAAGTGGGCAGTGCCACGCCCATAAAAAAAAGGTATCATTTTGAGGTACTCGCACTGGACCGATTATTCTGAAACTTTGCACACGTATTGGACTGTTATGACTTTACAATTTCATGATTAGAAAAGTGGGCAGGGCCACGCCCATAAAAAAAAATTATAGTTTTGAGGTACTTGAACTGGTCCGATTCTTCTGAAACTTTGCACACATATTGAGCTGTTGTGACTTTACAATTTCGTGATTAGAAAAGTGGGCAATGCCACGCCCATAAAAAGATTATAATATTTAGGTTTTCGCACTTGATATTCAATTAAAATTCAGAATGCATTTCGATTCATTAAGGGGCTTAGCAACGCGCGCCGGGTTTGGCTAGTTATTAATAAAATAAAATAAAAAAAATTCTTTGTAAAAATAAGAATGTTTTAAAATTTAACTCAAGCCTACATAAAAATTTGAATATATTTTTTTCTTTATTTAAGTTATGAAACAAATTAAACAATTAAGTGAAAAGCAACCAAAATATTTATATTTTTAATAGAAGATATTTACATAGAAATTCAAAGTGACATATTAAGCTATAGCTTGTCAATTATTAACCTAGTGATAACTACAAGTATGTACCTTTAAAAACAACCAAACCCGTTGAATTTCCCATTGCCGAAAACGTTATTTCAGGTTGAAATTTATAACCATAAAGTTGTAAGCTGGTAACGCAGCTTAAGTTAATTTTCAATCCACAATGGTTGCAGGAATTTTTTTCGGTGTATCTTCTCGTTATAGAATATAAATTATATTGCTTGCCATAGTTGTAATCAATATGGTTTCAGTTTTATTTAACAAAGCCTTTAGCAACCATTATCAAGATACAGAGATACAAGAGAAATGAGAAAAGAATATTAAATATTATTGTGTATGTATTTCGTTTATGTAAATAAGTAGAATATTATTGAAATCACTATCAATAAATATTACTTAAAAGGATATTTTTTCATAGTTATGTGTGCATTTAGAACTTTTCACTTTTTTATGTTTTGTGAAGTTTTTATTTTTATTTAATTTTTCAAATCATTTAACAATTCATTTTTAACAGGTATTCTTAAATTGAAAAAAAAACATTTTATAATACTTTTTACCATCAAGTTGATATATGTCTGACATTAATGTATGTTAAAATTAAATACAATAATATGGCCCTTACTTAAGTTCTGTGGCTTGGAGGTAAAAGGACCAATATCACTTTTTTGCTCTTTTGAGTTAATCATTGCATTAGATTTGTTTTCTTGCTCTATTTCATTATGGTAAAACAGCTAAAGTCATACTTAACTCAGAACAGCTTCATAAATAAAATGCTGGTCAATTTCACTATGAAAGCATATATAAAATTGAAGTTCAATTCAAATTTACTCAAAAGTAAATATTTTTACATTGGCCCTTTTAGCTCCAAGCCACAGAGTTCACTTGCTTCAATCTACAATTCGCTAATGCTAAACTGCGCATTTGGTTACAATAAAATCAAATCTTACAAGCGTGCCATTATTATCAAACAAAATTCTTATAAAAAGAAGTGTTGACTTCTGATTATTATTGATTGCGTTTACGTTATGACTGATCAAGCATTTCAAAAGTTTTTTGTAACTTTTTCCCCTACTTAGGATTTTGGCAATAACTTTATAAAAGTGAGTTTTTTTTTCATTGTACATATTATAATACTACAATCTGTTTATATTCCCATAACGGAAATCCATTTTTAAATAAAACGTAACAGAGACGAGAGCAGGTTAGCAAACAAAAAAAAAAACAAAAACTAAACTTTTGAAATCCATATGCAAAATAGTTATCAAACACATAGCATTTTACAAAAGATTATTAAAAGAAAATTTATGTAAATCGTTGATTGAAAAGTTTTGTTAAACTTCGTTTGGGGAAGAACAAAAGGATGAAAAATATTAAAAGTTAAGTCAAACCAAGAAAATACCCTACAGAACAAACTACGTAATTTGAAGTTAGGATAAGCACTCAAATATCTCGAGTAAAGCTTTTTATTTATTTTTATGATTTGAATAAAAAACCGGCCTTCTATTATTATATAAATAAATTATTAATTTTTAGCTACATAAATATGAATTCGCTCCATAAATAAATATGTTTCATGATGTATTAACAATTAGTATGACACTTCTTTAGGTAATTTTTTGAATATCTATAAGCAATATATTCCTTTAAAAAATTAATATTTTGCGAAGCCAAGTATGATACACCAAAGGCTTAAAAATGTTGAAAAATAAATTAAATAAATTGCACAAACATTATTTATGGTCAGCATCAGATCCAATTATTTGCCAATATGAACAATGTGCAAAAGAATTTAATTTTCTAAATAAACTTTTGTACAAACGGTATTTGCGTATAATTGAAAATGACATAAAACCTGAACCCAATATATTTTTGTCATTTTCTCATGACAACTGCACTGATATTCCTTCTTCTATGGTTTATGATATTGTTTCTTAAGATAAACCGGTAGCTATTGTTAATTTTTTTTTAAGTTTTTTTAAACCTTTTTTAAGATTCTTCTACTTTCAATGTTTATTTCAATTACAACGTCTTCGCAGCTGTAAACTTAGGACAAATTATGCAAATGGTTTGAAAGCCGTTCTATTAAAAAAATGCTCGAAATCAATTATATATCCAACACCGCAAAAATCATTAACATAATATATTCAACGAAACCTTTTCTTAAAATATATTTAATTTTCTTTTAATAATTTTATTGTTTTTATAAATGTTTTGTTTAAATTTTGTTAAAAAAAATGGCATAGAAAAAATTGATATTTTCTCACATTTTTATGCCACCACCAAAAAAATGTTCTTGGGGTATACACATTTTGTCATTCCGTTTGCAACACATCGAAATATTCATTTTAGACCCCATAAAGTATAATTGTTTTGAGTTCTGGTTTCATTTAAGGACGATCTAGCTAAATCCGTCCGTCTGCCCGTCTGCTCGTCTCTTAAAAGCACGGTAGAGCTCAAACCAAAAAATTAAGAGGGATTTTTGCCAGAATATTTCTAATACATAACGAATGTTCAGTATAAAAAATAGATTAAATCGGTATACTAGGGAGAAAGTTGTAATTTTTAATATGAAAGGTCAAAAATTGTATTTCTTACATCGAATAAAATAAGATTGTGTCTAAACCATACATGGACACTTTGCAGTACCAGTACTTCTTCAGTATTTTTTTTTTACTGGTACTGCACTTGAATTTTCATTGCCATTATATTTTTAAATTACAGTAAAAATTTACTGGTAATGAAAATTATATTTCATTACCAGTAAGCATTTACTGATTACTGAAACGCTTGCTGCAGTAAAAAAGTAATGCAGTATGCCCATGTATGGTCTAAACGCATTGATGTAGAAAGATAAAATATCGGAAGTATATTTATTGAGCAAAATATTAAATCTTTGCCTAAAATCGCTCAAATCTATACATTCAGAAAGGTGCTATTTATAAAAATATACAAAAATTTATACCTCAGAGTGTCTTTTTCAGTCTTTTTAAAACTTAAAACGTATTAAAACTGACAAAATTAGATACATTAGATGTACGATTCTGAAAGTTTGCAAACATTACTTTTTGGCCAATCTACTTTAACTGCTTTGACGCCTTATCTTCAACGCTTTATCTTAAATTCTAAAAATTTCTCTATGGACTAAGATTTTGGAAGAACAAGGTCCCTATAATGAAATATCTAAGTTCAATTTATCAGCAGAAACTAATAATTAATTTTAATTATTATTTTTATATAAAAAATATATAAACGAAAAAGTTATTGGATTTTCATCATGGGGTTTGATGATTTTTGATCCACCCTGTAATAATATGTGTATAAATGCCATGGAATACAATACATTCTTGACTTATTTTGTTGAAAAATTCTGAGAAACTCTTTGTATTTTGGCTTTTTATTGTGGACGAACCAAATATACTTTTAAATTCTAATTTTTTTCTAGTGGTGTCATTTGTACATGGTAGAACTTTGTTTCTAGAATAAAACATTTTGACTCAACTTTTTTTTTGGGACTATTGTTTTATCATTCTTCTATGCCCTTGATTAAATATATGCTAGAAATTAGTAATGTGCAAACAAATTCAACTTATTGAAAAACTGACTGCTTTGTGTCGCCCGTCATTCAATGCTTGTTGATAATGCTTCCGGCAAACAAGTGGCTTTGGATGAATGTATTGAATCTGATGTGATAGAAATGGATTCAGTTGAATGTATTTGTATTACTGTTCTAAATGAAATATAAAAAAAAGGGATTTCAAAAAGTGAAGTAAAAAAGTAGACAAATAGTATGCAAAATTATGCTTATGCTGATGACGACAATAATAGAAATATTGTTGGCCATATTGTTGTAAAATTTAGTTTGTTTGATATTCACCCACACACATAAGTATGCAGCATTTTGTTGTAATTTTAAAATAGTTCTATCTGTTTTTTTTTTATTTTGTTATTCATCGTTGATAAGTAATGAAATTATTCAAATTTACGATTCTGTGGCTTGGAACTAAACGGGCCAATTTGACTTTTTTGCTTTTTTGAGTTAATCATTTCATTAGATTTGTTTTCTTGCTCTATTTCATTATGGTGAAACAGCTAAAGTCATACTTAACCCAGAACAGCTTCATAAATAAAATGCTGGCCAATGTCACTATGAAAGCATATATAAAAGTTAAAGTTCAATTCAAATTTTATCAAAAGGAAATATTTTGACATGGGCCCTTTTAGCTCCAAGCCACAGCATTATAGTAATATAAGCTAGACATCAATGCATTTAAGTCATTTGTATTTGCTGAATTTTTATTGAAATTATAAACTAAACTCATGACCATATCCACACTTAACAATGACATTACATTCCTAATATTTATATTATTGCATTCATGAGCAAACGAGAGAATAACTAGCGACTGCCACGGACAATTATTATACCGTAACATTGAAAATACGAGTAAAGAAGAATTTTTCGAAATATTTGGGTTTTTCTAAATACGCATAGTGTACTCGTTACATATTATCTGTCTTATTCATAAAAAATACTTTAGGTTTATTGAAGACCTATTTGACAGATGTTGTACAGAAACTTGTCAAATAATCGTTCAATAAACTTTAAATATTTTTATGAATACAGCAGTATAAATTTAAATATTTTAGAAAACAATTTACTTATTTATTCTGGATATGCTCCCAACTAATCTTACAATATTCTATTTGGTTGTTGGGTTTAAGTTGGCCTATATGCATTTCACTGGTGCTTAAAAGGTCTTCTGGTGATCTGACATAAGCACCAGTGAAATGCATGTAGACCAGGTTAAAACCAACATAAAAAAAAACATTTTAAAAGACTTTAAACATTTTACTATTCTACATAAATATAGAATTTGTACATCGTTAGTTCCACGTTGTTAGCTTATTAATAATTAAAAAAAAAAAGTTTTTTAAAAGTGACATTAGTGACAATAGAAAAAATTTATATATAAAATCTATACTAAGTATTTCAAAACAATTACTCTTTAGCAAATGTTAAAATTTTTTCATAAAACGATAATTAAACAGAAAACAGACATCGTGGCCATACTTTCAAATTCCATATTCATTACTTAGAGTTTTCCCTTTTTATGTGTTGGGGGAATATCAAAGCAGTTCACACCATTTCAGATTAATTTTCGAACCCCTTCAGTTCACTGTGATTTCATGACTATCTATCGGCATACATTCCTTCACTGAGTCCCACACACGGTTTTCTCTAGAGTAGAAAACGATTTCACTTTTCCGACTGGTTTTTATAGCTGGTTGCTCAACACTTCATAATCGCTAGCATCTTTGTTAGACTGAGGTCCCCATAGCGTTTACAGTTAATGTTTGCCTACCTGTTATTCTTAGTCTACTCCGATTTGAGTCTCCATTATTCTTAGATGCTCCCTCAGTAAAGACACTGTTGTTATTATCCATTAACTTACTTAATGTCTGAAAACTTAAGCTTATTTACATACACATAAGTACATACATAGATACAAATTTATTTAGTTCTTGAATTCCTACATCAACACCTCACTTCTATAAACTCTTAACATTTTAGATTCTTTTTTTTCGCCTTCACGATATATCTATTATGACAAGCTCGTAAGCAGTATCTTCGACGTAATATTAGGTGTTCGTTGAGACTTTAAATTGTAAAAAAAATATCACAAAGAATTTTTTGTTTTTTATTTTAAAGATAAATATTTTTAAATTATTTAAAATATATGTCCTTCACGATTTTTCTTAATGAATCACATTGTGGATGTCCAATTTTGAGTCACTTTTTTTAGTACTACTGGCCGTATGTTACGAATGTCACAAACAATTTTAGCTTTATCAATCAATTGTTGCTGGCGCAAATATTCCTTGTCTAAAACAACAATTTCTACACGCTTGCAGTATTTTTCTGGCTATTTTGGTAACAAAAACATTCTGCATTATCAGCGCATTAGCTTTATCTTTTATTATTATTATTATGTTATTAATCAGCTTTATCCACACGTTTAGTTAATAGTTAGATCTCAGGCTACATATCTTACAAGCAGTGGTAGAGACGACAATACTTCATTGAACTTATGATTAAATATCTGCCGCAATATCTGGTATAGATTATCGCATAATATCTAGTGCTCTGTAACAATTATTTTAAAATGCATAATATAAAGGCATTAAAACCAATATGAGATGATTATAGTTCTTTATTTAGACACACTTAAAATCAACCAACAATAAACAAAGTGTTAAACATCAGTCGACCGAATGTTTATTAAACTTAATGCTTATTAAGTGATGACAAGAATTCTTATTAAAGGCTTGGTCCATTTATGTGATGACCTACTTCAAAGGTCCCTTTATTTATATGAGCAGTAAAATTATGTCATTTACTTACGCACTACTAAAACAAATACCAGTTGGAAATATAAATAATTTTATTACACTTCTTACAACCAAAATAAAAATTGGTATTAGAGAAGACTTTAAAGAAGCTTTTATATGCCAAAAATTTCAGCATTTTCATTTACGAAACATGAAAAGCGTCTGCTTACAAAATACAAAAACGTTTGGTTGGAACATGCAAATCAATCAATTGTACTTCTTTATAAATCGCCAAAATAAAAAACCTCTTTAATCGATTCTTTTGTATAATTAAAATTGTTATTTATTTAGACTTAAGCTATAAAAATAATATTAGGTTTAACTAAATACCTTATATATAAAAGAAAAAACATTTAACAAAATTAATTAATAAAATTTATTGCAAGCTTCATAAACTTTTGTTCTACAAATTTATTCTTAAGTAGAAAATGTTTAAATTGTTATTTAAGTCATAAAAACACTTAATGAATTTCTCCTAGACATTCTGCGACAAATTAATACTCCTCCAAAATTAATACTACGACAAAAATCATAGTTGTAAAAGTTAAACCCAATTTGCTATAAAATTTTATTTTCTATAAATATAAGTGCATACATACATATGTATGTACATATTTTGCTTTTGTTATTCTGTCTGATTCTATTCCTAAAAACAATTATTTATGTATGTATTATAATAGTATGCTTGTATAAAACCAGAAAGAAACGAAAAAAAAACAGTTTAAGAATTAAATACCATAAAGATGTAAATTAAAGTGAATGTGGGTGACGATGTAAGGGATAATATAGGAACCCAAAAAAAAGCCTTTAAAGCATAGCAAGACAAACGGATGGGTCACATTTTTTCTTACATATTTTCGTTTTTATGAATTTAAGTATCAGTGTATGTTTGTTTGTAATAGTGGCGATGTGTGTGTGTGAGTCCTTTTGCGTTAGGCTATAATGATGGTCCTTTGTTTTTACGACCAGTATTATAAATGCTGGTGTGTATTGATGTTGCTGTGCTCAACTTTTATCGTTTCCTCCACTAACACTACTGCTCTTAGTGCTAAAGTTGTTTTGTTATCTTTGTTGCTGTTATTATTTTATATGTGTCATACAATCTCAAATTAAAATCTTGGCGACTTGCTTACGTACATAATTTAGCACTTTTGCACTCACACATATTCATGCTTCAGGACATAAACAGACATGCATAAAAATACGTATGTATTTATTTACACACACATCAACATGCACATCATTTATCTCCACTTCTTTTTTAAATACATACAATCATATATACACACTTATATACGTATATGCATTTTATAACAAATGCTTAACGGAAATAAGCAGGTTATAAATGTTTTGAATTAAGGAAAAGCATTTTGTGTGTGTATATGTTTACTTTAAGTTTTTGCTATAGCTGTTGTTATTGTGGTTCTTATTGTTAGCACGTAGATTTACATACATATATGAAGGACGAGGTCTGTTTAAAAAAGTTAAAACTTGCAACTGTTGCTTGTACTTTCTAAGTTAAAACTTTTTAATTTCACATTTTAAATTAAAGATTTTTCGGAATATTGCGATGCTTGTAGTAGTTACGATTAATGCAAAAACTACTTTGAACAAATTTTTAATAAAGGATTCAGTACTAAAACTGTTAGAAAAATAATTCATTGTAGGAAACAATTTTGAGAAATTGTCTGTGAATTTAATTTTGAAATAGTTTTCATTTAATTAAAAATATTTTGAATTTTCTAAATTTAAAAAAAATCTTAAAAAAATGTGTATGTACTCATTCAACAAGTTCTAATAATAGAATTATATTATTAACCATTTACTTATAGAATAGAAAAATAATACATTTAAAAATTTCTATAAATTCATAATTTATATTTATAAATAATTTAAAATAAACACAAAGAAAAAAATTAAAAACAGAAAATTAATATAAAAAAAACAAGTAAGAGCGCTATATTTGCCTAAGCCAAATCTTAATATACCCTTCACAAAAGTATAGATACGCAACTATAAGCAAATATATGCAGGTTGTTTGTGAAACAGATTTACATTTTCTTGCTTGTTTAAGCCGCTAACTCACGGCATGTTGTTTACATCTGCTGAATATGAACATTTCGTATGTTACGCTTGTTAACATTGCTTCTGTTCAATATATACAAATGTAGGGGGAATATCGAAGCAGACCACTACTATCACGGGTCCCTTTTCGACCCCCTTCGCTCCTCAGTGATTTCGTGTCCACCGATCAGTAAACCTTCAATCACTGAGTCCCGCCCCACAACCGGCGTTTGCTCTGGACTAGGAAAACGATTTCACACTGCCGACTGGTGATTGTCGACAATCCTCATCGCACAGTTCTTTGTAATCGGCAGCATCTCCCTCAGACTAAAGTCCCCCATCGCACACACGTTAAATGTGTGCTTGCCTGTGATCCTTAATCTTCCGCTCGCCAACGCCGGATACTCGTATACTACATGCGCTGCTGTCTCGACATCCTCCAGGCACATTCTTAAAATATCATCATCCACGATTTGCATCCTCTTCAGATGATATTTGAAGTTCCCATGTCCTGTAATCAACGCAGTGATCTAGCTCATCATACTCTGATTAAAGCCGAGAATCTTCACTGCACCCTTGCCAAGTGGCTCCCTGAGCACCATACGAGCCTGTCTACACGTGATTCCCTCCATCCACCTTCGCAAGTTCATAGAATTCACCCCATGGAAAGATATTCGCCCGCACTAACCTATTGCCCAGAGCAGTTCTGGGTTCCGGTCCGCAGAATGCAGCCTCAGACCCCTTCTTCGCAAGTTCGTCAGCAGCCTCATTCCCAGCTATGCCCGCGTGTCCCTTAACCCACATCAGCGTAACCTCATTTAGAGACACACCTATTGAGCTTTAGAACACACTCAAGCACCAAAGAGGAGTTCACATCTTTCCGCTGTATACGTTTTATAACCGACTGGTTGTCAAGTGCAATAAGAATTCTCTTCCCATGCTTCTGTAAAACTCATGCGCAAAATCATCTGACATAACTTAAATTAGAACTTGGTCTATAAATATTATTCAGCCGTTGGAAAGCTATCAGAGGCGGTTGACTGTAAAATAACAACTTTAACAGATATGCAGAACTACATATGAGTTACCAATTTGACAAGTCAGTTCAAGTCAGTTGACAAGTTCTATTCATGATATATTTACAAGAGTATTATTGCAAAACAACTTTTATGTCTGCCCTCTTTCATTGTTTACGCAGTCTAGCACGTACATATAACAATTTTCTTGGCATGTTCTCACCACTTATGTAAGCCAAAAGTCTACTTTATGTAGTGCATGTAAACAAGTAAACTTAGCAACAACAAATAAATAATTTTACTTGAGGTTTGACTACTACTACCTACTGCTACATTAACTGCATGTTACATATATATATATACAAATCGCTCTAACACAAACTCTTACACTCATAAACAAACACACGTACAAGCATTCACATATTTCACCTCAAAAAAACATACAAATAAACACACAGTTACAAGAATTAGTGTTTGTAAGTATGTATAGTGTCCTGTGATGGATACACAAACACCCATATACACATTCATGCACTTCCAATTGTATACAATACCATCATATATCCTTCATCTTACATAGTAACAACAAAAGTGAACTTTCTAAGAAGCAACAAAGCTTTCTCAACAGTATATGACTAGCGATTTGAGTGTCATTGTGTACTAAAATGTCTGTATGTTAAAGCGAACATTTATATTAAAAATACAGTTGTGGCTGTGTAATAAGAGATTGATTAGAAATAAAGTTTGCAAAGGTATTTAATAATAGTGAAATGGTAGATTTAACTTCACAAATAATAACTAGTGTGGTTAGAACACAAAGCGAAATTTTAAGTAAATTTGAAGAGAGCTCACAGTGAAATTACTGTACATCAAAAACATTCACGAACTCTAAAACTACTTTTTTAAATATTTTTTTAAAACATAAGAAAGTAGGAAGATCAAAGTTTCAGCAAATAAATGTTCTGTTGCCTGTACTTACCAATTTATCAAAAGTTAACTTAATATAGCATATTCATCTATAGTATTTTACAGAATATTTTAAAAAGGAATTTAAATTTTTTTAAATGAAATTAAATTTTGTAACAAAAAAATTTAATAAAAAAAATTATTGAAAACCATTAACAGAAAATTTTTTTATAAATTATAAGATATAATATAATATATTTTTTTAATAAACATATTTTAAAAAATTTTCTTCAAATTAAAAAGTTTATCAACAAATTTTCTTAAGAGAAAAAAATAAAAAAAATTTACCAAAATAATGTCCTAAACTTTTTTTATATGCATGTATTTAAAAGTTTAGGCTATCTGATAGAAACAGAACAATATTTTTAACAAGAATTTAAAGGTCAAAGTATTACAACCTCAAGCCAAATTTAATCTATATACATAAAATTCACGTGTCACAGTGTTTGTCACCAAACACCTCCGAAACGGCTAAACCGATTTCAATAAAATTTTGCATACACATTCTATAGGTCTGAGAATAGGTTTATAACTATTTTTTATATTCCTTAATGAAGTGGGCGTGGCACATCCCATACAAAGTGAATTTTTAATATCATATATCTTGATTACTATGAAAGGGAGAGCTTCGAAAATTCGTGCGACATCATTTGTTGTTACTTTTTGTAGCCGTACCGAAAATAGGCAGGATCCCATAAGTGGGCGTGGTAGCTGCGATACAAAGTGAATTTTTAATATCATATATCTTGAGAACTATGACTGGGAGAGCTTTTTAAATATATGTGAGGCCTTCTATTATTAATGTGAGTAATCATGCCGAAAATGGGCGGGATCGGATAAGTGGGCGTGGTAGCTCCCATAGAAAGTGAATTTTAAACATAATATATCTTGAGTACTATCACAGGGAGAGCTTTTTTAATTTGTGCGGTACCACCCGTGCAGCAGAAAGTGAGTTAGTTTAATAACAATCTTTTCTAATATATAAAATTCACGTGTCACAGTGTTTGTCACCAAACTTCTCCGAAACGGCTGAACCGATTTCGATGAAATTTTGCATACACATTCTATAGATCAGAGAATAGGTTTAAACCTATTTTTCATAAACCGATCGGACCCAAACTTTGGCAAGTTATTGTACTCATACCAGGGAGTGTTTATGGGTGGCAAAAAGTGGGCTGGGCCACGCCCATAAAAAATTGGTTATCATTTTTAGCTACTTGCACTTGACCAATTTTTCTGAAACTTTGCACACATATTTAGCTGTCATGACTTTGTAATTTCGTGATAAGAAAAGTAGGCGGTTCCACGCCCATAAAAAAGTTATAATTTTGAGGTACTTGCACTGGACTGATTATTCTGAAACTTTGCACACACATATTGAGCTCTCATGATTATACAATTTCGTGATTTGAAAAGTGGGCAATGCCACGCCCATTAAAAAAGTTATAATTTTTTGATTTTTGCACTTGATATTCAATTTAAATTCAGAATGCATTTTTATTCATTAAGGGGCGTAGCAACGCGCGCCGGGCTTTTCTAGTTTTCTTATAAAAAAAAACCCTACAAATTTTAAATATGTACTTATTTTAGAATAAAAATAGATATTAAGTAAATTTATTCAAAGAAATAATCCATATTAAACTGTCCATCACTGTAAAATATGTAAATTATAAAAATATGAAAATAGCAAGAAGTAACGTTAGGAAATTAAAATATTACTATAGCATTTTCTTTGCTAATAATTTTTTGCATATTTTTATTGTTAAACTTGGTTCATTGCCATTATGTTATTTAAACTCCATAACATACATTCACACATACTCACTTAAAAACCCTGCAGATAACGCGATGCGTACAAGCATATAAGATATACTCTATAATAGACTAGCACTAATCCAAAGGTCAGCCAAATGTATGATGATGGTCGATTTAACACTACGATGTCTTACGACTGGACCATATAAACCCTCAGGGTAATCTTCAAACCTATCTTTGTCTATACTCGATGAAGTACCATTATGCACCACTTGACAACACTGTATGGTATCGTTAAAAAACAAACACTTGTTTTTTAACTACGATACCCTTTTTTAAAAATGATATAATCTATGATTGTATATTTAAGACCATGTTGTAACTAGCCCATTTCAGCTTATATGGATCACGTAGTCTAGTATTTTCTGCAGGGTATACATGTTCCCAAATATGCAGAGTTTTAAGTTCATATATAATTTTTCTTTATATTTGATATACTTATGTATGTATGTATGTACGTACGTACTTTTGTTGTAAGATTGTGTCTGTATCGGCTGTACATTGAACCATTCATTCAACCAAATGGTATTTTCCATTTCATATGTGTAACACACAAACAAATACATTTATATTTATTTACTTGGATTTTTGTTTACATTTATATAGATTTTTATGTGTGTGTTTAAATTTACATGTATTAACAATGTCGAGTAAAATTTAATTTTAAAAGCGCGGCTGTTTTTTTTCCCTCGTAACAAGTTTCGTATAAAATATGTATGTATGAAAGAGTTTTGTCTTTGTAGTTTTATGGGCTTTCCATTCCTTTAAGTTGCATTAAAAGTGACTTGACCTCATAACTATGTTTTCGCTTCAATTCAAAAATAATGTTGCTGCCAAAAACAGGCACCAATACTATCACAATAATAAATAATAAATCATTGACAAAAACTCATATAGATTTAAAAAATAAAGACTTTTCATTTATATGTACACATTAGTATTTAGATAAAGTAAAATAAAATTAAATATACGTAAATACAGTATTATTTTACTTTCATAAATATTTTTAAATCTTTCCACAACTAATTTAAAATTTTGCGTTTACTCTTATATTCTTGGTTTAAATAATTTCACATTTAATTTACTAAACAGATGTTTTTTAGTTATTTGCCCTTAAATTAAAAAAAAATATTGGATTTCAGCACTCAGGTCTATTTTTTTGCTAGGTAGTAAAAGTGTTATACTAGACGCTAAAATCCATTGAAATTTAATTGCATGATCCTTTGAAAATGTGTAAAGAATTTCAACATTTAATTAAGCTTTTGTTAAAAGGTCATATTAAGAATCATAAATGTTCCATATCTCCGACATTCTTTCGACTTTAACAAGGAAATAAAAACCGAATAACAAACGGATCCCACATTTGTACTGCAATCAGTATGCTACAAAAATTTGTAACATCATCGTAAACAAAATGCACTGAGGAAAATCGAAAATAAGGAAAAAGACAAAATCTTTATTGAAAAAATAATAATAATATAGTCTTGATATAGTTATTTGTTGTTTGCGAAAATTTTTACATGAATTTGAAGTTCTCTAACACTGACGACAACGAATATTATTATACCCTTCACCTGTGGTGCACAATTTTCATTTTCGACCCCATAAAGTATATATTTTCTGAAAGCTTATGAATACAGAAGTCGATTAAGCCCTGATCGTCTGTCCGTCTGCCATATATTCCTCAGATCTGTGTATGGTATCAATCTTTTGGATATATCCGGGAATGATTCGCTATTGAAATTCAGCATTATGACCCCATAACTTTCTGAGATATGAGCAAATAAACACGACTGCCTCTGTTTTTTCCCATATTTTTACCATCAAAATTAAAATTTTTCAGCCATAAAGTAATTTAAAGGTACCTTTGCTACAATTTGTAGATATAATATGCCTCTATATAAAGCGCGCTCTAGTCGGTAAAGTTATAGGCGAAAATTTTTTTTAAATATATATACTAAAAATTTACAAACGAAAATCAATTTTTTTCAGCTTCTAGACAACCGAGAGAGTGTATATATGTGTATCATCTGAAAGGACTTGACTAGCGCAATATAAGCGTAATAAAAAAAATTAAAATTTATGTTGGCCGCCACTACAAAATGGCGGACAATACATTTATATATGGGTCAAATCTGGTATTTTAAAATGTAGCTTCTTGAACACCCTCAAAAAAAAGGGCTTGACCACCAGAATACAGTTAATTATTAAAAAAATTTAAAATCCAAGATGGCGTTTAAAACAAAATGGCGGAACAAATTTTTTTAAACCCATCAATATGGGTATCAAATGAAATGGCTTGACTAGTAGAATATACACGTAAAAATGCAAAATCGAGGATGGCGTCGGAAATAATAAGGAAAAATGGCTTATAGCATGAAATATAGGTTAAGCTACGATGTGGAATTATACCTATATACTTGATTATGAATGGTATTATCATATTCGGCACTGCCGAATATAGCACTTTCCTTGTTTGTAAATGATATAATCTATGATTGTATTATTTAAGACAATGTTGTAACTAGCCAATTTCAGCTTAAATGGACTACGTAGTCTGGTACTATCTGCAAGTAAAATCTTTCAATATTTTTTTTTAATTTTATCAAAATTGCTTACCTTATTCGCCTACCGTAAAACAGCATACATTAAAATGCTAAAATTGTTTGCAGGCGAAATTGCACTGAGTATAACTAACTTGAAAGTGTTTATTTATTATTTTTGATTTATTAAATTATTAACAAAATTTTTTTGAGACTCCACACTATTTTTCAAGATTTTTAATACTCATTTGAGGAAAACTGTTTTTTAGCATTAAACATGGAGCTTCCAGCAACATATTTCAAACATGTTTAAGCAGTGCCGGCTTCATTTGCCTTTTGTATTGCATACATTAAAATGCTAAAAAAAAATTCAAACAAAAGGGCAAGAAAGTGCTTTACTACTTTTTTATTTCATCAATAAAAAATGTTAAACATTTAACTAAATGATTTTTTTTATATGCATTTCTCCTTTACTTTCTGCTACCTTTTTTTAATCGTGCTTAAAAGAAAGTCACGGTTATTTTAAAATAATCGGTTATTAATTCCATATACAAATTTTGAATTTTATAAGCGCCTTTGAATGCAGTTAAGTACTAAATAAGCGATTCAAAAAGCGCTTTTTTTAATTAATTTTTTTTTTTGAAAATAAAATTTTGTAGACCTGTAATATTTTCTTATTTATATGTTATTCTATTTGCTGTTCAAATACATACAGACTCATGCATATAAAAACTTCGACTTAAGTCAACAAGTTTCTTTTTTATATATTTTTTTTAATATAAAGACAAAACAGAAATCATGCACTACAATATTTACAAAACAGATAATAAAATATGACAAATAGAAATTACTATAAACATAAGAATCCTTACTGTAAAAGTATAATAATTTGGATTCTTTGGGGACATGTATGTATCACTATCTGTTTATCTCAATCCAGCTTCAATTGTATCTATGAATTCTTCTAAATATATCGGGTGTCCCAACTAGAACGCAATTATTAAATTTGGCGCCATTCGAAGTGTCATTGTTTGACATTTGAACAATTGTTATTGTTTGCTAGTAAAAGGTACGAGGTTAGTAAAAATGGAGCGCTACACGAATGAACAACGCATTCTCATTGTGGAATTGTTTTACCAAAACGGTGAAAGTTTTGCGGCTACAGTTCGCAAATTGCGATCAATTTGGGGTCACATTTCCATCTTGATGGCTTCGTCAATAGGCTGAATTTTCGCATTTGGGGTGAGGAAAATCCTCGAGTGATTCACAAGAAGCAAATGCACCCTCAACGTGTCACTGTGTGGTGTGGTTTTTGGGCTGGAGGAATCATTGGACCTTTTTTTTTATGAAAATGAGGCAGGTCAAGCGCAAACAGTTAATGGTGTTCGGTATCGTGAAATGATAACCAGTTTTTTCTTGCCTAGAATTAAAGAAATGAATGTGGAGGGCATGTGGTTTCAACAAGATGGCGCCACATGTCATACAGCCAGAGAAACAATTCAATTGCTGCATCAGTCATTTCCCGGTCGTGTTATTTCGCGTTTTGGAGACCAGAATTGGCCGCCTAGATCGTGTGATATAACACCTTAAATTTTTTTCTTTGGGGTTTTTTGAAGTCGATGGTTTACGCGAAGCCAAGGGCGACTCAAGTCTTAAAAGAGGAAATTGGACGCTGCATTAATGAAATACCGCAGCATTTATCCAAAAAGGTCATTGAAAAGTTCATTTAAAGATCGCGTGTGTGCCAGCAAAGCCGCGGCGGCCATCTGCACGATATATTGTTCCATACATAACCTTATTCTGTCTACTTTACGATATAATAAAGTTTCACGATTTTTTTTTTAAATATCTGTGTTTTTTTTTAAATTTAAAAATTGCGTTCTAGTTGGGACACCCGATATAACAATGCTTAGTTTATGAATGTTGATGTGCACTTCGGTGTATTCACTCGCATAAACTTTAAATAATTTATTTATTTAAAAACTACATACAAACATGTAAAAAGATATCATGTCATAAATTTAATATAATTTATTATTATGGATAAATTTATCATGTCTTTAATATACCACACAAGTACTTATGAATGGTGTACTTTAAGAGGCGGTCATCTTTAAAATTTAATAAGACAGAAAACATGTATTTATTTCAGAATACATCGATTTAGCTTTAACAAATAGATAATTTTGTGGCATTCATTTTTAAATCTGATTTCGGGCAGGCGCCTAGTGGGATAATGGATAACCTAAAGGTACAATTTTAATACGTCCTTCGCAGTAAATAACTACTTTTTTCGGCTAAATCGCGTGATATCACAAAAACGAGTTTTAAAGCCCATATCTTGAATTATCTGAACATCAAAAGATAGTGGGTATGTCTCTATATTGCTCACCGTTGACTATAGCGGTCTGGCCATTTGTTAGAACATGCATAGAGAAAACAGTATCGGTTGTGAGTATTGCATTTGTTGCCAAATGCCTAGTTCAGTTGTGATCATAGAATTTTACGATTGTATATATAGAATACATATATGTATGTAGTTAGCACTAAGAAATAATGAAAAATTTTATAATCACAAAGGATCGATTGCAAAAACTGAACCATTCGATTAAAATGAATTTAATTTTTTGTTTTCTGGGTCAATATACCAATTATTCCATCTGGCCATAAAGTTCACCACCCAGTGAGAAGAAAATTACCATGGCTTCATATGTAGCAGACCTGGGGGGTCTCAATTACATTTTGTATTTAATTACACCTATAATTACACAATTACATGTAATTGTAATTTAATTTAATTAAGAAGTAAAAATCAATTACAATTACATGTAATTGTAATTGAAGTTTTCTTAAATTACAATTACATGTAATTGTAATTAAAAAAATTCCAATTACAATTACATGTAATTGTAATTGGAAAAAAATCCAATTACAATTACATTTAATTGGAAAAAAAAATTTTTCATTAAGTAATTTAAAAAAAACAAGTAATCATTACTTTTTTAAGTATTTATTGTCAAAAAAGTATTTAATTACAAAAATTATCAATTACATATTATATAAGCCAGTCTTTACCATTTAATAATTTTCAGTTTAAAAATGTTACGAACACGTCCGAATTTCAATAATGATCGAAATGAAATCGATCGCTTTTCATCACATACCTGATTGAAAAATAATTAAGACAAGGAACCAATTTAAAAAAATTTATTATTTGCTTTAAATAACACAATTTTTTTTCATATAATTTAGAAAATCGTTTTAAGAATTTTAAGTTTTATTTTATGGTTTTAAAAATGTAATTGAATTTTGTTCAATTACTAGTAATTATTTGTTGATTAATTACAATTACAATTACTTGTAATTAGTAATTAAACATTTTCAATTACAATTACATGTAATGTGTATTTGATTTTTTTCAATTAACAATTACAAGTAATTGTAATTGACATTTTTCAATTACAATTACATTTTATTGTAATTGAGTTAAGTCCTTACTTTCAATTACAATTACTTGTAATTGTAATTTAGACTACCTCAATTACAAATTACATGTAATTGTAATTGAAATGTAATTGAGATCCCCCAGGTCTGATATGTAGTAATTCTGTTTAATAATATAGTATTTTAACCATTAATGTACTTTATCAATCAAAATTTCTTTTTAAAGAAACAACAGGGTAAAGATTTAATTTAATTTTAAAAATATCACAAAATAGGAAACAAGGAGCATAAAGCTTGCAAATTTAAAAAAATAAGCACTTAAATCACTTAAAATTTTATGAACTAAAGTTTATGAATAACACTTTATGAATAACGCGTTACATAACTTTGAATTTGTAAAACAATGTTTAATCGTTTTCTTTTAAAGTTGTGTTTTAATATTGTAAGTGCAATTTATAAAACAGAAAAAAATGAATAATTTTTCCTGTTAAAACCAGTAAAGTATTGTAGTTTCACACTTTTTATAACCACTACCAAAAAAATGGTGTGGGGATATATTCGTTTAGTCCTTCCGTTTATAACACATCGAAATACCCATTTCAGATCTCATAAAGTCTATACCTTCTAAGTTCTGATTTTATTTTAGGACGTCCATTCATCTATCCGTCTGTGGAAAGCACAATAGAATTCGAACCGTAAAAGTTAGGGGGATGGAGTTATTCCAGAATTTTTCTAATATATAAGGAATGTTGGGTATTGAAAATGGGCTAATATAAGACTAGGTTAAAATGTTTTTCTTGCACCGAATAATCGATTGTGTCTAAGCAAATTGACGTAGAGGGATAAAATTTCACAAGTATATTTCTTAAATAAGAAAATCTATTTCCCTGAAAATTACTCAAATCTTTATATTACGATAGGAGTTGTAGAACAAAATGCCCGAAAATTTCTGGGTCTATTCCGTTTCTTCGATGTTCGATTTTGAAATTTTGCAAAAATTGCTTTTTATTTAATGTATTTATAATAGCGGAAAATTAAGCGACACACCTACTTTTGTGCCTACCTCCCATAAACCATTTTAATTTAAATTCATATTTTTTCTCTATGGACAAAGTTTTTGGACGAATTTTTTACTTTGACACGTTTACTTTAAGGCCACTTCTCACATAATCTACTATTAATGAAAAAAAAGCTCATAAAGGCAACAAAAATTAGATATATGATGATGAAATTTCTAGTCAATGTCATTATAATGCAAGAAAAAATGGAAGAGATACACTCACTTAAACGCCCACCTTCCATATAACGCTTTATATTAAATGCAGATAATTTCTCACTGGACAATGACTTTGAAAGAGTATAGGACTCTATATAGAAATCTACAAGTAAAGTTTATTAGCAGAAATTACTTTGACACGCCTACTTTAACGCGCACTTTTCTTATATTCTGCTATCAATGAAATTCAAAAGCTCACAAAAGCGACAGAATTATATGTATTAGATGATGAAATTACACATATATAGCTTCTTGGTAAATTTTATCATAATTCATTTAATTTATATTATTTCTAAGTAGACAACAATTTTGGAATAAAGGAAATATATAATAGATTATCTGAGTTGAGTGCAAAAATTGATTATATTATTTTAAAAATAGGAGGTGCCATGCCCATACATAGATAATATTATTTTTTAACCACCTCTGTCTACCAAATACAACATTATTGTAAAAGAAGAGTGAGTAGTATCACTCCTAATATAGAAATACTTTAGGTGTCACTGTAAAACTAAATTTAAGAAAATTAATTAATGGCAAATCAGAGCTACATAAAGAAAGTTATACATATTTAAGTATTAAGAGAGTTAAATCCACATTGATTAATGTTTATAACAAAATAATAAAATTTTTGCTATAAAAGTACCTACACAAAATTGGTGGTTTTGTTTTAATTTATTTAGTGTTTCTGAAGAGTTTCTATTTAACCAACTTTGTCTAGTTGATTTACGGTATTTTGATTTTAATTGAAAAATTCATCAAATTTCAAAGAAGTTTCTTGTTTTTGTCCTCAAACAATTTTAAATATTAATTTTTGTTTTGTTTATTTTTTCAATGCCCCAAAGGCGTTATTATTTATTTTTTCATATTTTCATTCCTTTTATTTCATTATTATTTTTATTGTGTACCTTTTACCTATATATTGTTGCTTGGTTGGCTAGTTGAGACATCTTAAGAATGCACTTTGCTTCAGTAGAAATTAAACAACACATACGTAAATAATATGTAAATACATTTTAGAATGGCCTTACTATGTTTAAACGATTGCTTTGTTTGTGACTTTAGTTGTTTCTTTTTTATATTTTATTTAAAAATAAATTCTCTATTAAACAAAAAAGTTTTTAAAGTATGAAAAATTAATATTCAAACAAGAAAACGGAAATAAAGTTAAAAGAAGACATAAAAATATATATAGGTGGAAATAAGTAAAAACTGTAAATGAAGCTCTCGTTTAAATAACAGTAAATGTATGTGTGTGTACATGTTAGTGTGTGTCTCTTAACAGAGTATATATGTATCTTGTAGGGAACAGATCTTATAACAGTTACATTAGGTCTTTAAAGCTGTGCATGTATGTACGTATGCATGTGTGTATGTATTTTTAAAAGTATTAATTTGAAATCCATGGATTCTTAAGATCTCGTTTTTTTATTTGTAGGTGTTTGTAGTAAAAATTTTATTAAAAATTAAAAATAGTTACATTTGT
This sequence comes from Phyto melanocephala, assembly GCA_941918925.1. Taxonomy (NCBI): domain Eukaryota; kingdom Metazoa; phylum Arthropoda; class Insecta; order Diptera; family Rhinophoridae; genus Phyto; species Phyto melanocephala. Next base: position 56,489,165 of record OW799234.1, read on the forward strand.
ATGTTCTTTTCAAATAACACGAGAGAAAGAGAGAGAGAGAGAATTTAATATGTTAAAAAAGTAAAGTAACCAGATATTTGTTTTTCTCTTTTTGAGTGCGTTCTTTGTTTCGTTTGATAAGAGAGAAAGAGAGAGAGAGCTTTAGAAAAAACCTTATATAATTATGAAAAAACATTTTATGTTGAAAATAAGTTACTGTTGTTTTCTTTTTTTTCATACAAATTTTGTTTTCATGTTTTATTTGGAGATATGTGTAAAATCCTTTCTTAATATTTTTTTTTAAATAATAATAATTTTTTTTCCTTTTTTTTTGTTTGTTTTGTTGTAGTGGTAAGAATAAGCTAATAATAACTATATTGATATTTTCTTGGTTTTTTTTGTTTAGTTTTATTAAATGTAGTTAAATTAATTTATTCTTCCTCCTCTTCTTCCTCTTCTTCTTCCTCCTCCTCTTCTTCTTCCTCCTCCTCTTCTTCCTCCTCTTCTTCTTCCTCCTCTTCTTCCTCTTCCTCGCCCTCCTCTTCCTCAACAACCTCCTCTTCATCTTCATCCTCAATGACATCATCGTCAGCCTTGGCATCTTCTTCGCCCTCTGGTGTTTCGGGTTCACCTGACTTTTTGCCGGGTCTTTCGCCGAACCACTTGGGCAATTTGGCTACAGGAGGAGATAAAAGTATACATTTGTTAAAATATTTTCAAATAAAAGTTTATATAAATTCAAAAAAATTTTCTCTCGTTTTGGACAAAAATTAAAAAGCAAAAACTCATTACAAGGCATTTTGAACAAAATTCTAGAAAAAAAACGAGTAGACAATAGTCACAATTTGTTTAAAGGAAATAAGTTTTTAGTTTAACATATGATGTGTGAGGTTTATTAGTCATATTATACATACATTTTTGGCGGCCGGAGTATTGATCCTTCTTTTCGTTCCAGATCTTTTCATTGACCTCTTTGCCGATTTCTTCCCAGCCCTAATGGGTTTTTAACATATATGAGAGAGATACAGAGAGACAACAAGATGCACACAGGCATTTTTACGTAACATTTAACATGTAACGAACGATTAAAATTTAAACGCCATCAAAAACCATAAATAAATCAAAGAAAGAGAGAGAGAGAAAGAGAGTGTATTCGTTTATAAGGGTGTTTGTTATTAGAAATGTTTGTGTATTTGTGAAAATAAAATAAAAACTGTAAAAATTCCCACCCGCATCTATAGTTTAATGTATTCACTGATTTTGTACTTTGTCTGTTATTTAGGATTATGCTAAAATGTTTTTAAACTCTGTTAGAATAGGATATAATAATTTCCCCTTTCCACTAATGTTTTAAATAAACCGCTGATCTTAACTTCCTCTATTGTAATCATACTTTTTATCTCCATTAAATGTGTTTCATCTAGAGTGTGTAAGTGGGAGATAGACATAGAGATCAATTATATGGATTTCTCTTTAGTTTTGTGTTAAGGATAGAGTTATGTGGTAGTTGGATAATAAAACGGTATTATTTCTTGATTATATAGAAATGCTTAATAACTGAATATAAAATTAATCCTTAAATGGATTTTTTTGTGTTAATTAACATTAAAAGAAAGTTATAAAATAAATCAACACCTATCATGTTAATGCAAGTCATGTTTTGCTTACAATAACAAAACACCAACACATAGATCATAAAACATAAAATGACAATCACAAATTGCCACACAGACACAGTGAGACATGAAGAGAGAGAGATAAAGAGAATATAATAGAAAGCTTACATTTTGACCGTTGCATAAATCTCTCTTGTCTTTCTTGCCAGACTTTCTCTGATACTTCCTTATAGAGCGTATCGTAACCCTTAAGAGTTTTATTTGTTTAAAAATAAATTTTAATGGAAGATTAATAAATATAAGTTTTTTTTACAAATTTCTAAACAAAAAAAGTTCTTTTTCCCCATAAAAACTAAAAAGTAAAACATTTTTTTTAGGAAAAATAGAAACAAATACTTACACCTTCAAAGAGTTTCTTCTTGTCATCGTAAGAGCGGGTATCTACACGTCTTTCATATTTGGAGGCGACTTGAATCTTGGGCGGGTATTTGCCAGTCAAAGCTTCGGGATCGAGACCCTTTTTCAAGGCTTTGTGCCTGAGCTGTTGTTTTTGTCTTTCCTTCAATTCTTTCAACTACATAATTACATAAAAGTTTAAAAAATAAAGAGACTTCGTTGAAACCAAAAAAAAAACAAATTAAGCTTACATCGTAATCCTGACGTTTCTGTCTTTCTTCCAAGTCATACTTTTCAGTTTCCAATTTGACAATGAGTTCCCACAATTCTTGGGCCTTTTCGCGTAAGGAGGATTCACCCAAGCCTTCAATGGCAAGAGGTTTAATACGGAACGATAAAGAGATCTTCTTCTCCTCCTCCAGTTGTTCCTTAGTCTTGTTACGTTCCATGGCGGCAGAGGAAAGTCCCAACTATATTTTGTTTAAGCAAATAACACACACACATAGACAGATACACACAGATACACATAAAGACAAAAGGACAGATTTTTTTTTTTTTTTTGTATTTTCGATAGACAATTTTACACAAGAGACAACCAAAATGTATGCCACATTAAAAAAATAAAGAAAGAAAAATAAAAAAAAATCACGTGTTTAAAATGCGTTTTTTTTTTAATTTTTGATTGATTTGGTGTATAAAAAATTGAAAGCGTCAGTTTTGTTTAGAGTTGAGTTTAGGATATTGTTAAAAAATATATAAGAAAAGTTGAAGTTAAGTAAGATTTTGATTCGAAATTTTTTAAGTTTTTGGATAGTCGGTAAATTGTTTGTAGAATTTTTAAAGGTATTGAAGTGGTATTCAAGTGTTTCAAATTGTGGGTTAGTATAAAAAAATATTGAAAATATTAGTAGGTTCGTGGTTAGTAGATAAGAAATTTACAAAGGAGAGAATGATAATAAAAAAAAAGGGAAATAAAAAAGGAAATCTGATAAGTAAGTGGCAATGCGGTATATTGAAATAATTACCACGCCTTGATCCTTTTTGGCAATTGTGAAGTTGGGACCTTTCTTGTCCTTGTCCTTCATTGCTTGGAGCATGGCTTGACGTTTCTTTTCAGCCTCTTCGAGACGTTGACGCTTCTCTTCGATTTCGCGTTGTTTCTTTTCTTCAACTTCACGAACGCGGCGTTCTTCCTCCTCCTTCTTGCGTTGGGCCATCTTTTGTTCTTCTTCAGCACGGGTGACCTTGCGCTTAGCTTGCTTTTCTTTGAGTTTCTTCAACTCATCCTCTTCCTTGGCTCTTTGTTTGCGCCATTCATTGATGTATTCTTTTAACTGATCATCGAGGTCAGAGCGCTTTTGATCCTGACGTTTGATGAACTCTGGATCACCCTCACCTCTGTACAAGCGAAAGAAATTTTCAGAAAAACACATTATTTAGCTTTTGTGGCAAATTTCTTTTTGTAGTTTTTTTTCATGAGTAGTATAATATATTAGTGTTTTTTTCTAGTTACAATTTAAGTATGTTAAATTATGATTGTTGTGATGTATGTATATAGTTTGTTTTTTATTATTGTTATTATTGTAATACTGCTATTGTAATTTTTTTTTTCAAATCAAACTGTGCGAACTAAAAGTGCTTATATGTACACAAAAAAGTTAAAACCTATACAAAAATTACAAAAACCATTTACGAATAAGAAAACATTTTCTTTATAAGAGGCGAAAAACTAACGCGAATTTTTTAAACTAATAAGGAAATTAAAGTGTAGCTTTTTCACATTTATGTTTTAATTTTGTTTATTTACATTCTGGCCAATTAGCTTTTTAAGTTTGTTAAACTTTTGAAAACTTTTAAAATATATATCTTAAGTATGTATATGAACATCTTGACTTTTTAACAGCAATTTATCTTAAGACAAAATCTAGTAAATAAAAAGTTATACTAGTATGTAAATAAAACTAAAATTTTAAAACATAGTTTTTTCTGTAAAATTCTGTTCTGAAAAATCCTTGTTAATATCTCTTCAATTGAAGGCCCTTAATATAAATTATTTTGTTTAGATGCCACATAATGAGATGCACTCACTTACTTTAACATACATAAAACACTGCTCCATCTCCAAACACTTTGGCAACTTCACAAAAAAAATTTTAGTAATTCAAAATCACACAAAAGGTATTATTTTTACAAAAAATAAAAGAAACAATTGTTTACGGAAAAAAATCTGTGTTATTCACTAATGGAAATTGTGTGTGAATGTGTGTGTTGCTTTATGCTACAGGTTAAAAAAAGTATATCAATCAGCTTAAAACCGCTTACTATTATTTATTTAATTTAACTGTACATAAATTTGTCACTTCTTTTTATACCCGCCACCAAAAAAATGGTGGGGGTATATTCATTTTGTCATTCCGTTTGTAACACATCGAAATATCCATTTTAGACCCCATAAAGTATATATATTCTGAATCAGGGTTTGATTTGATGACGATCTAGCTATGTCCGTCCGTCTGTCCGTCTGTTGAAAGCACGATAGAGGTCGCACCAAAAAAGCTAGGGGGCTCAAATTTTGCCAGAATCTTTCTTATAGACAAGGTTTGTTTGGTATTGAAAAAGGGGTTAATCCGGATATTAGAAACAGAGTTATAGCTCGAAAAGCAAGAGTAGGTCGAAAAAACCGTGTCCTTCGAACATCGAATAAAATGGAATTGTGTCCAAACGCATGCACGTAGACTCATGAAACTCCAAATGTATATTTCCTGAGTAAAAACAATATTTTTCCCCGAAAATTATTTAAATCTATGCATTAGGAGAGGAGTTATCGATCAAAATGTACGAAAATTTATACCGCACAGTGTATTTTTCGGTATATTTAAAAACAAATACGTCATAAAAGCAACAAAATTGGATGTACAACTCTGAAATTTTGCACACTTTGTTTTTTGGTTTTTTGTAACGGAAAATGAATGTGCCACGCCCACTTTTACGCCCACCTCCCATATAACGTTTTAACCTAAATTCATATAATTTCTCTATTAATAAAGATTTTGGAAATATAAAGGACTATATTGAAATACCTTAGATGTACTCATTAGCAAAAACAACTTTGAGACGCCTACTATAACGCCCACTTTTCACGTTATCTACCGTTAATGAAATTTAAAAGCTCTTAAAACCGCCAAAATTAGATGTATGATGATCAAATTTGCTACGTATATCCCCCTAGGCAGTGTCATTATGTGTCAGTGTCATATGTTTCACCGTGGTATATGGTTTAGTGAACACGTATATAAACTATTTTGCGATTACTAAGTCTAAAGCTAGTAATGTTTTAGTGGTTTTTGTTTTGTAGATTGCAGAGTAAAAGTGTATTTGTATAAGTTAAATTGAAGTAAGTATTTGTGTACCTTAACAATTTAATAAAAATTTTCATATTTTAGTTAACACATTCACAGCATAATCACTAATTACGCAACGAAAAAAGAAGCAAAATGTAGAACACTGCAAAAGCATATATATAAAGCTTTTTTTTATTTAATACAATATAAGTTTTCCAAAACTATTTATCATCTAAGTAAAAGACAAATTAAGCGAAAAAATAAAAATAGCCACAGATTACAATTTTATTTTAAAGTTTTTTTTAGGAAATAATTTTATTTTTCTTAACGATAAAAATAATTTAGCTGCTTTATACAATTTCAAATAACTTCAATTGTGGTAAGAGTTAAAAAAGGTATTTGTAAGTTTAAAGTAAAATATCAGGTTATTAGCTTAAGTGCCAGCAATTAGTTTTTTTTTTTTTCAATTCTGTGTGTTATTAACATTATTATAACATTAAGTATAAGACAAATTTATTTTAATGTAAATTAAATATATTTTTTAGAAAAAAAAAAAAAAACAAAAACATTTATTTCACTTACTCGGCTGGTGTTTGAGGTGGTTTTCTACACAGTTTTAAACCAACAATTATTTGAAATGATGATAGTGGTGAATTTTGTATAATTTATATATTGTTTTGAGAGTGTTTTTGTGTTTGGAACATTTCAAAAAAAAAGTTAAAAGTAACAAAAAATACATTTTATTTATTACGAAAATCCCAAAATAATGATGATTTCGATTTACAATTAACAATTGAATATTTTTCGTTTCAAACAAAACACGCAAAACATTTTAACAAAAAAGTGTTGTTTTTTTTTAAATATATGAAAAAAGAAAGAAAAGAAAAAACACATAAACATATTTTAAAAATTCATGTATAACATATCAAAATCTAAGCAAAAATTTTAAAAGCTATAAAAATCTGACTATCAGCCAAACTTAAAGTAGAGCGTTGTGCGTCAAGCATTGGAGTTTTACATGTGTTTTGTTTTTTTTTTTTACAATAAAAAGACACATGGAAAATTTGAACGCCAACGGCTAAACACTGGTTTTTTGAGGTTTGGCTGTATGAATTTTTACAAGTGAAGAAAACTTTGTATGAAAAATTACAAAAAGTATATATATAAATATGTGTATGTATATGTATATTATACAATTTAAATTAATGTGTGTATTTAAAATTTTTAATATGATACTCGCATAAATAATGGCCTGTACTAAATCTTAACTTATTACATCGCCTCTAGGTAAAGTACTAACTTTGTTTTATGTTTTATATTTAAGACAGTCAATTAACAAAATATTTAATACTGCTATTCACGTACAGGTTCAGTAAGCCAAAAATCTGTTGTTCAGTAAGAGAACCATCTGAAGAGCTTTCAAAGTTTAAAGGTTATATTATGATGGATGATGATTAAAAATTACTTAAAGCAGTTGTCTGATCAAATATTTTACATTGTAATGAGGCATGAAAGAAAAATTACGTTTTCATATATATTAAGAAAATAGTTTATAATAACGCAAGAGATATGTAAGTTGTTGTTTAAGAATTTCAACAACAAAAAATTTATTTAGACATCTTAACTTTTTATGTATTGAACATTTCTTTATTAATTTTTTTTTCAATAATTGGAAGATTGGGATTAACATATGTACTTGATGCCAAAATATATCATTTCTTATAATGGTCTATAACATTTACAAAAACAAAATATATTAAGTAAATATTGAAAAATACATAGTAGACGAAAAAAGCACCGTTATTTAACTCATAATAAAAAAAATATATATATTTTTTTTTAATCTAAATAAAATACTTCAGTATAAAGTTAAAGGCATATTATCCTGCTACTAATAACAAAACAAATTTTGCTTTTTTTTATTATTACCATTTTTGTGCATTCAGATCTTGTACGGGCCATTCTTTAGTATTCGCTTTAGAAAACATTTCAAGATTTCGATATTAAATGGTTAATTTACAAAAAAAAAAAGTTTTTGCTTAGATATGAATTTTTTGCCTTAATATTAAAAACTATTTCAACTTTTTTCAGGTTTTTCATTTTTAACCAAAGATGCGTAATAAGCTTCAGAACTTGTTTTACTTACTTCCTGAAATTAGAAAATAGAGAAGAGAAAATATGAACAAACAAATAAAATATAATCAGCAATAAAAAAAAATTCTACGACTACATATGCAAATGCTTTCTTAAACTATAAATTTAGAAATATGTACATACGCATGAATATGAAATAAATTTTGTAAGCCAGGAAGAAGAAGGCAATTTTTATACAATAGTTTCAATTAACTTTAAACCAATTTAGACAAATTTACACGCCAATCTTATTTATGGTTTAGGGTTTTGGTTTTGTTAATTAATTGAGGGGTTTAGTTAAAACTCTTTTAATATCATTTAAATTTGCATGAGTAGAAATTTTGCAGGGCTTTTTTGAAAGGTGCTGTGGTTAATAGAAACCACAATTATTTTTCAAATAGTTACGCATTTCGGTTAAAAATATAGCTTGAAAGAAAACAATTGCGATTAAACAAATACTTACTGTTGGACTTCCTCGACCTCTTCGACAACCTCCTCCTCCTCTTCGGAACTGCTTTTAGATATTTTTATGTTTTCATTACAGAAGATACATTTTCACAACATGATATACATACACATGAAAATATTTTACAAAAAATTTTTTTTTTTGTTCACAAATCGTTGGCGATTGATTGTACGATTATTTGATTGATTATTCACACAGTAAAAGATACAGGTGGTGTGGTGATTTGATAGCAGGTATGATAGATCAGGTATATAGTATGTATATGTAGAAAGGTGGCGGTGGTGTAGTTGGTAATATATGGTTAGGGGAAACAAATACATAAAAAAGAAGAAGTAAAAAGAAAACTTTAAAAATATTCTACATGAACCATTTAAATACTAATCATTACAAAATTATAAAAGTAGAACGTTTTATTGATTAACCCGACTTTGAAATGAAAATTTTCAATCAAAAATATTTTAGAAACTAAACATATCGTCCTTTAAAAAAAAAAGAAAGCAATCCAAACAAGAGGTCTAAATACTTGAATTTAAAAAAAAATTAAACAACATAAATAAACAATTGCTAATAGCAAAGGATCCTTATACATATGTTTATAATAAAAACAATCAAGTTGACAAATATTTACAAAAAATACATGTACTTATTGTATACAGAGTGAGTGCATTTGAAACTTACTAACGAGGTACACACATACAAACAATAAATATTTATAAAACCATAAAAATATGCAATATTTGTAGAATATGTAGTAAAACAATAAATTTATTTGTTGTATGTAATAAACTTGTTTGGTTTGAGTATTAAGAGTTGATTTAAATAAAAATGTCGTGTCTGAAAGTCTGTGTGTTTATTTTTGTTATATTGTAACTTCATTTTTTTTAGCGAAATTTTTGACAATTTGAATACTTACGTGTACTCCTCATCGTCGGACATGGTTATGGTTTGGGATTAAAAAAACCTTAAAAAATAAAAAATAAAAATACATGTTAAATATTGTGTTCTAAAAGGATTAAAAAAGAATATGAAGTGGTTAGTAATAGCAAAAAAAAAAAATTTGAATATTTAAAAATGAAATATTTTTCAAATCCTTTGTAATATTAGATTTTTTATACCCTTCACAAAGTGAAAAGGGTATATATAGGTTTGTCATTCCGTGTGAAATTTCTACAATTTTCATTTCCGACCCCATAAAGTATAAATTGTCTAAAAGCTTATGAATAGGGGAGTCGATTAAGCTCTGTCAGTCTTTCAGTCTGTCCGTCTGTCCGTGTATATGTTGAAATCAACTTTTTGAAGCCCCCCGATATCGCTTGGACCCGAGTGAGGTATTAAAGTATAAGAAATATTTGAGAGTAGATCGGTATTGAAAATCAGAAACATCGGTACATAAACAACTGAGATATGATCAAAAACCCACGACCACCTCGATTTTTTTTTTCACAAAAACAACATTACAACAACAACATACATACAAACTTGTATATTGGTTAGAGTAAACGTGGAATCGAATCCCAGCTGAGCCAAAAAAAAATTTTATTTATATTTTTTTTAAATTTTTTTTATTTTTTATTTAATATATTATTTATATTTTTATTATTATTTTTTTTTGTTTATTTTTTAATTTTTTTTTATTTTTTTTAATATATATTATTTATATTTTAATTATTGTTTTTAAAATTTTTTTTTATTTTTCTTTTATTTTTTTAACATACATACGTTAATTTTTAATTTTGCAATGGGATGTTTTTATATATGTATGTACATATGTACGTATTTCATATGAGATGAATGGTGATACAAACTACTGTTATTGCATGACTACACGTTGTGAAGGGTATATAAGATTCGGCACGGCCGAATATATCACTCTTACTTGTTACATTTTTAAAAATGCTTAAGAATAAAATTTTTCAGTTATGCTAATAATTATATTTTTTTTTATTTTTTATTTTATTTATCTTTTATTACACTTATTTTAAAACATTACAAGCGTAATCCTGTCGCGTTGAAAACAATACAATGATATACGTTTACGTATTTGTATTACATTTTATATGGGAAAACTCATCATAACAAAAGTGTGGGTATAATGCATATGTGTAGACATTTTTAATTTTTTCCCCCAATTGAAAGTATACCTATCCAACGCATATATTTGTTTCTAAATCGGGTAAATGGTTCCCGAATTATAACTTTATTCTGAAAATTTTTTTATCTATTTGAAGTTAAATTTCTTTCTTTATGTAAATCTAATAAACTATGAACACCAAGTCTAAAAGAGAAGAAAGTTAAACAACAAAACAGTTTCAATTATTACACTACACTCTCCTTGTTTTGTATTTTAAACCGAACACAAAAAACACTTTTTGCAAGGGTCATTAACCTCAAGACAAATTTAAGAAGCCAACAAAATAAAAAAATTCTTAATTTTCTTTTCTTTAATTCGATCTTAAATTTTCTTACATTAGGGTGGTAGAAACAGAGATCTGGAGAGCAAATACTACTCGTAAAATGAGGTACTTGAGGTCAAAAGCATTTGAAGCAAATCATTGGACAAAAACATTCATATATCATACTTTGAGATCCAGTGAAGATAAAACGAAAATTTTATAAAATCTAAAGCTAAGTACGTTTGGCCAAAAACTGTTTTCTATTTATTTGTCTTGCCAAAACACTTTGTATTCATGTACGGGCAACTTCTTTTTTAATGAGGTATTATTGAAGCTTAACATCCAAACCTAAACAAAAGCGGCAAGTGGTTTTTTTTAGCTGTCAAAAACTCATCATGTATTTATATGATGCAGCCCGAAATACCGCGGTGGCAACGCTTTGCAATTAGGAAATACAATTTTGATCAAGAGGCCCTAGGTATTGAAGTTAGCTGCAATACAACGGTTGTTTTTTTTTTTTTTGCTTTTGTAATTGTTGAAAAGTAATGCCATTGTAGCAATTAAGTGTCAGATTAAAAAAATATTTAAAAATAAAAAATATATTTAAAAAAAAAAGTATTCATTAATAATTTAATATATTTTTAAATTTATAAACAATAAATAATTTTCTTAACAAAATTTTATTTGTTTATTTTTTATATTTAAAAATAAAAATTTTACGAATTTCGAACATTCAAAATTTTATTTAAACTAAATAAGATTAAATAATAAGATTCACTTATTCTAAAGAAGGTAAGAATTTAGACCTGTTCGAAGATTCGAAATTAAGTTCAAAAATATATGAAAACGAAAAATTATTATTAATATTAAAAATATTATGAAGACTCATATGAATATAAATATAAAAAATATAGTTCTTTTAAAAGTTCGAAATTAATTTAAAAAAAATTTTTTTGTTTTAACCCCGAAAAATAATAATAAAATAATAAAATTAAGTTGTGTTTAAAGTTATAAAGAAATTTTATTACCTTAATTTAAGTCTCTTTAAAAATTTTGAAGCTAAGTTCGAAATAGAATTTTTCGAAACAAATAAAGCAATATTGTTAAAATATATTAAAATAATAATGATTCCTTTAACATTTAATAAACATTTGTTTTTTAAGCTGTAAATAAAATAAGAGTTGTCAAAAAATATTTTAAAACGATTTGTATATCGAAATTTTTTGTTTAAAGTCTTAGTAAAACAAAAAATTGTAAGAAAATAACTAAATACAATTTAATGTGAAAATATTTTGCATCAGCAAATCTAGCTCAGCGAACACGTATATTAAAATTTTAAACCTTTTATTTATAAAAATCAAGAAGTAAACAAAAATGTTCTAAAATTAATTTTGAATATTTTAAACATTACGCATCACATCAATTGAAAATATATGAAAGAACACAAAAGTTTAAAAATAAAAGCCTACAACAAAAACATTTAAGATTTGTTGTAAGACTGTTATATATCATTTAACACATACACTCACCAAGATACCTGCAAATATATATGTACTATATACACATGTATGTATATATAAATAAACTGAGGTGGTTTCAATAAATATGGAGGTGGTCTCCTACAATTTTGAAAATCTTTAATTTTAAACGAATTCTGATATTTATAACACACATATATTTCTAAAATATGCATACGTATGTATGTATGAATGTATTTAGGTATAAGAATGTACGAATATATTAATATATATGTATTTTTTACAAAATACATAATAATGTCATAATTTTTCCCATTTTATTGAAATTTTCTAGGAGACTTTTTAGTATCCGCAAATGCATGTTTATATCTAAGTATACGTGCAATAAGTGAGAGGTGATTTTTGCTCTAAGCAACAATAAATTTTAATATATATGTTTGTTGTCATTGTATGGGTGTTTTTAAAATTAAAAATAGATCGTATTAAATTTCCTAGAGAGTTTTTTCTTTCTATACAAAAGAGAATAATCTTTGACTTCAGAGAACTTTTTGCTTTAAAGCTTTTTACCTTGACACTAATACTAAAGCAAAAAAAATATATACAAAATATGGTATACAAAATTTTGTAATAATATATATTACCGTTATAAGATTTTTAATAGACTTATGTATGTATTGAGATTTTGGCAAAAATATATAGACGTGGGTGGTTGGTTTTTAAACAAATGTTTTGAAAATTAATCAAAAATACTTGAAATAAGAAACATTATTTTTATTATTATTTAAAATGTTAATACTCTCAAATGAAAAGTTTGACAGAATAAGAACTTGTGTAAATTCTATGTTAAAATTTACAACAAAAAAAGTTTTTTAATTTAAAAAACATTCAATAAAAATTTAATCTATATAAAGGTAAACTTTAATAACTCATAAGACTTTTTTCAATAAAAAAAATGTAAATTAATAATCAAAATGTTGGAATATCAAATATACTTTAGTTTAAAAGTGACACTCCGTTTAAGCACAAATTCATAAAGCTTTCAAATCGAAAGCTCTTCATTTTTTAACATGTAATGAAATGCAAAATATCAAGATTGCAGGAAATGCCTATTTACTATTACAATAGATATACCATATTTTATTGTAATTTAGATAACCGAGGGTAATACACCGTTTGTCAATTGTAGTGTAACAAAATAAATTTTCTGATGCAGATTTGCAGAATAGAACACTACTAATAAGATTATTGGGAATCCCTATAAGAAATTCGATTGAAGCTTCTTCATTTTACAATAAATAGGGCAATAGTTTGTCACTACTTCCAGTTGACCCACTAAACTCGTTTAAAATAAGTTACAACAGATATTAGTCATGAAATGACATACAATTAACCAAAATTCGCCATTTTAAACATAGGAACTTGAGCATTTTATTACAACTTGACATTCAACCGACTGGCCATAAAAAAAATAAAAAATATGTTTAATTTAGGCAAATTCTGTATTTTGTGCTAAATTGAGTGGGTGTAAATTATGTTTTAGCAAAATTTCAAAATTTTATTTTCAAAATATCGATGTAGTGTTGTACAGTGTAGTGTAGTATAGTGTAGTGTAGAGTGTGTGTATATAGTGTGTATACTTAGCATTGTGTTTTAAAATACTTATATATTTGAAAAAATATATCTATGAATTTTGTTGCAAAAGTATTCTTTAAATATTTCAAAATTCCAAAATAAGAAATATTCGAAAATTGTTTATTATGTATCCAGAAAGCTTTTTCTCATAAAGCATTATTTATTTCTCACTGTTCCTCCTGTTCTCTCTTTTACGAAAATCGTAGAGACACAACTAAAAACAATTGTTTTACACACACTTTTGCGATTTTCACACACAAACACACACACACTCACATACACATTGGCAGTTCGGAATTTGTTTCTCGTACTTGTCAATGATTTTTAGACGATCTTCACTTTTTACGCAATTTTCTATGTTGAAATGCTTTTTGAATTATATTTCATTTTTATTTTACTTTTTTTCTTGGTTCGATAAAGAAAAAACTCGCTGTTTTTATATGGGTTTTTGCCAGGGAAATTGTTGCATTGAGTGTAGTAGTGGCATAAAAACTCGACTGCTAACGATGATGGCCAACGAAATCAAGAATTTTATTTTTAAATTGTTTTGTGTAATTTGTTGCTTTTAAATCATTTTAAGATGCTTTTCTTTTATTTAATTCTATTTATTTCAACTTTTTTTTCTTATTTTATTTGAATTATTGTCTAGTTTTTATTCGTAATATATAAAAAAAAAAACAAAAAAATAATGTGTTTTAGCTGTATGATAAAAATATATCATGTAACACTTTGAGGTCGGTTACTAAATCTAAAAGAAATTTTCTATTTTTAGTTGGTTTTATTTTCTTTTTATAAAAAGGTATAAATATGATCACAAATATATTATTTTTGCACAGTTGAAAATTTTAAAGGATTCTTTTCATCATTTTGTAAAGTATTTAAGCATTTTTACTTGTTGCTTTATGTTTTAAATATTATATAACGTTTTTTTTTTTAACAAAACTTAAATAATTTTGACAAGTATTTATTCATATTGTTGGAAATGACATTAATTGAAGGATTTTCTGTAACACTTTATAGTGCTTTTATATTTATTTTTTTTTTATTAATGTCTGATATATAATTTTTTCATGATCAGAACTTACTTCGGGAAAAGAAACAAATTAAACTCTCTACTAGTTGTCCGAGCAGCTGACGTAGTTGGAGCGAATGCTGCGGTTCGACTAAACACACTGACGATCTATCAAGAAACACCACGCTATGTTAAAGATTTTTCGGAAAAGCAAATTTTCCTATTTTTCTTACTACTACAAGCATACAAGCACATACATTTTTAAAGCAAATACTGCATGCTCTTGCACCACAAATATCTAGGTATACGTATATATACAACACTCACAAGCACTATAATTTATACTCTTTGATCTCATGGAAGAGTAATACCGTCATGAACACAACAGAGAAGGCAACATAAGCCACATCTGTATATAAGAATAAGAAAGCAATAGGTCAAATATTATTCATAAGCTGATCTGCACCTACACAGGTGGGATTTTGGGGGGTTGATGGTAGAATCATTTATTTTTTGTTGGTGCTTTTATCATTTTTGCAGTTGCTGTTGCTTTTTAAACTTTCATAAATATTTTATTCTCAAAAAAACAAAAATATCAAAAGGAAAGTTTAAAAGGCTCACAGCATATTTTTGAAATATAAACTTTTTTCTATTATTTTTGTCTAAACATACATACTTACAAAATACAACAAGCTTATACATATTTATATAGAATATATGTAGCTAAAGTAAAAACAAAATAATTTCTATATCGTCCCATATCATTCAAAATCTTATTATATAGAGATAAATGCCTTTAAGCACAAAAAACTAATTTGAGGAGAGCATTTTTTACCGTGGGAGTTTGCGAGGGTGGTGGTTGTTCTTCTGGCTTACTTCTCATTTTTAATAACGTTTCTTTAAAAAAACACGCCTTATGATGACGATTTATTAAAATACATGTAGATCAGGATTCTATATTCTCTATGTCGTTAATTTGTTTTTGTTTTCAATGATTCTCTTTTAAACTTAAATATGGAAACATATCGTTTAACAAGTCAAAAAGCTTTAGTTTTGCAAACGTTTGGTTTTTTTTAATAATAAAAATATACGAAAATATTTGTTGAAAACATCTGTATATAAATTTTGTGTTAAAATTCATTCATTGTTGTTTTGGCACAATTGCAATTGCATTCTAATTGTTAAAAAATAACACATACAATATAAAATAATGTTTCTTTAGAAATTTTTGTTTTAAATTTATTAACGTCATGTTATCAATTCTTTTTATTTATTTTCTGTTTTTTTGGGAAGGTTAAAAGACAAGGGTTTCCTGTTTGTATGTTTTGCAACCACTTTTAATAAATGTATCCTCATTATTTGTGTTTAAACATAAATAAAACGAAAAAAAATAAAAAATCAAAAAATGTGTTTGTTTTTCTAATGGGCAATAGGCCAAGTATATCAATGCGAGGATTGCATTGTACTCGTTTATACCTTTGTACTTAAACAAATTAGAATTTTCTTTTATTTTATCCAACCATACTTTTCGTTTTGAACGTATGTATTTCTTGTTAATATAGAAATATATGTATGTATGTATGTATGTATGTATGTATGTATGTATGTATGTATGTATGTATGTATGTATGTATGTATGTATGTATGTATGTATGTATGTATGTATGTATGTATGTATGTATGTATGTATGTATGTATGTATGTATGTATGTTTGTATGTATGTATGTATGTATGTATGTTTGTATATGTATCTTAATAAAGAAATACATAATTATTACTTCGTTTACTACTATTTATTATTTCTCAACGCCAACTGTCGACAAATTTTTATAAATTTAAATGGCAAAATATTGTATTATTATACCCTTCACACAGTGAAAAAGGGTATATGTATATAGGTTTATCATTCCGTGTGAAATTTCTACAATTTTCATTTCCGACCTCATAAGGTATATATTTTCTGAAAGCTTATGAATAGGGGAGTCGATTAAGCTCTGTCCGTCTGACCGTCTGTTAAAATCAACTTTTTGAAGCCCCCCGACATCGCTTGGACCCGGGTGTGGTATCGGTCGGTATTGAAAATCAGAAACATCGGTTTATAAACAACTGAGATATGAGCAAAAACCCACGACCACCTCGATTTTTTTTCCACAAAAACAACATTACAACAACAACGTACATAAATACAAACGTGTCTACGTGGCATCGAATCCCAGCTGAGCCAAAAAAAAAATTTATTTAATATATTATTTATATTTTTATTTTTTTAAATTTTTTTTTAATATATTTTTTTTTTTGGTTTTATATTTATTATATATATATTATATAATTTTTTTTAAATGTTTTTTTTAATTTTTTTTAATTTTTTTTTTTTTGGTTTTATATTTATTATATATATTTTAATTATTTTTTTTAAATGTTTTTTTTTAAATTTTTTTTCTTATTTTTTTTTAACATACATACGTAAATTTATAATTTTACAATGGGATGTTTTTATATACATATATATGTTTTTTATATGTATGTACGTATTTCATATGGGATGAACGGTGATACAAACTACTGTTATTGCATGACTACACGTTGTGAAGGGTATATAAGATTCGGCACGGCCGAATATAGCACTCTTACTTGTTTTGACATTAACTTATCATAATTCTATTGATATTTACGGTAAAATAACGTAACATTTTTAGCAGATCATATCACATCATAAATATATTTATGCTGAATTTTTACTCCGATTCCGACAAATAACGTTAGTCAGCAAAAATTTAACAAAAATAAAAGTGTTAATCAACAACAATAAAATAAAAATTTAAAAATTTTGTGGAAATAAAATTTGTTGATAGATTTTTTTTTTTTTTTTTAAATATCAAGGACTTATATTCAAAACTTGCTATCTACAATTTTCTCTAAAACGAGTTTTTTATTGCAACGTGTTCACTGATAAAATTGTTATTATTGTTAAACTTTTTTTTCATAAATTTATGATTGTGCTATCTAACATACGTTGTTTTTTTTTTATAAAAAAGTGCTATCTACATAAAAAATATTTGTGTATATAATAAAAATTAAAATATATTAAAAAATAAATATTTTTAAATAATATACATACATATGTGCATAAAATTTTTATTGAAATTTGTGAGAAACTAACAAATTAATTCCCTACAGCGTATTGAAATCGATTACATTTTATCTAAAGAAGATGAGAGCGATCATATAACAGGTTAATTTTTCAAATTCGTAGCAATTATAATTGTAATCAAAAATTTATTACAGATTCCGAAAACGAACGTTTTAGCAATAATGTTGCCTCTTGTTTTCGAAGAAAGCGAGTCTATTTTTCTGCATCAGAAAACCGAATAGAAAATAAGAAAAAGCGTGAGAAGGGTCAGAAATATTTAGTATTTTCAACAATCGATAAAGTTGTAAAGCAAAATGTTAAAAAAAACAAAAAGAAATTGGACCTGCATGTTTATCGAAAACTTGCATAAAAAGTGTTGTAAGACACTGCCAAAAATTAAATGCAGACACTAGAAAAAATATTTTTAAAACGTTTTGGAGTATGTCCTGGGAAGCTAAGCAAGTTTATATAAAGAACCACGTAACACAGCTTCCCAAAAAAAGGAATTCAGTGGAAAATTCTAAAAAACAAATTAGCTTCATTTATAAACTTCCTTGCAATCACGAATTTCTGCAAGTATGTAAAACTATGTTTCTTTCCACTCTTTCTATAAATCGAGGTATGTTAAGATATTGGTAGGTCAAAAAATCCATTGATGCATCTTCTCGTGATAAAAATCAGCGGCCTAAGTATTATTTTAAAAAAAGTGGTTATAAAACGTATTTAAAACATTATTTCGAAAAACTAGACAAAATGGAAAGTCATTATTTAGACCAGGTCGACAAAAAATGATCCTACAGTATCACAAATAAAATCCCTTATATATCTACCCAGTGGAAATATTAAATATAAAGTTAATTTTTATGACGAATATAAAGTTCTTCCGACTAGAATCCAATCATACGGTGGTCATGTAGAATTAAGTACCTAACAAACTGGTCCACGTCCTATTCAATTAAGCAAATGGAAGCATTTACAAGCATTAAAGCCTGTTATTCCGCAAGAATAACCATTATTTTTATGATAATTTAAAGCATTTGGAAAAAACTTAATTGCTTTTTAACTATTATTTTGTATACAATTCTATTAAAATATGTAATTAATTAATGTTTTTAAAAATTTATTTACTTTTATCCATAATATATTAAATATTGTTTTGTTAAAAAAGCTCAATATTTTAATAAAAAATTTAGTTGCTTAAATATAAGATTCAATTAGCTTTCCACAAAGTTTATTTTTATTTTTGTTCAAATAGTGCTATCTGCTTATTTGAATATTCAAATTGATCAAATTTTAACTTGCAAAAACTGCTATCTACCATAAAGTCGATAATATCGAGAATTAATAATAAATTAATATTTAAACAATTTACACGTCGGGTTTGAATAACATTGTAAAATAAATTTTAATTAATATTCGAAGAGTTACGGAAAAACTTGTTTTTTTGCTCTCCTGAGAAGTTGTGGTTTTGCAGATAGCACTTTTTGAATATAAGCCCTCGATATGTTTCTCCGAAAAAAATTTGGAGATATAAAGAGACAATTTTAAGATAATATGAAGACAATTAAATTCCAATGACCTTCAACAATCAAACATTTGAGTAAAGTGACTAAATTCTGCTACCTAGAATGGGAGATTAATGCAAATGGATAAATCAAACTCGCTAGAATAAACACCGCCAGATCATATTTTGGCATACTAGAACCAATTTGGCAAATGAACAATATCAGTTTATCCACGAAGATGAGTATTTTCGAAGCAAATGCTAAGTCAGTGCTCCTATATGGTTGTATAGTGGTGAATGTTACAACTGACATAACGATATGGCTTCAGACTTATATTAACTGCTGCCTAAGAAGAATATTACACGCATCTTTTGGCCTAGAACTACATCAAATGTCCAATTGCTAGCAAAGACAAACCAAACCAAGCAAATAGCATCGGAGATACGTAAACGAATCTGGCAGCAGATAGGACACAATGAGATGGAGCTCATTTAAATTAGACGATAGAGAAAGCAACGAGATATATCTTAGAATGAACTTAGATCTATTGCTCAAAACTGGGTGAAGTGGGGGTTAATATATAAAATTCTGAGATATGAGCAAACAAACACAACTGACTCTGTTCTCCAAAATTTTTTCAACACAAGAATTAACATTTTTCAGCCCTAAAATAACTTTTCGACACTTTTCTTACTATTTATAAATATGATATGTCTCAAGGGATATTTGTAAAATTTTTCTTAAAAAATCAATCTCTAATCGGCAAAGTTATAGCCAAAAGTTATTAATAAAAATATATAGAGTTTCTCAGGCTTCTAAATAATTGTTGAATTCCTAAGGAAAGTTTACAAACTATCTGAGATATAAGTACTAAAATACAACTACTTTAGTGTTTTTTTTTCTACATTTTACAAACAAAAATCTATTCTTTTGGCTTTTCGATAACCCAGATAGTTGGTATGGGTAAACCCCTGGAGTCATGAAAAAATAAGGTACAAAATTGTATATATAGTCCAAATCAATTATTTAAAAATGTATCGCCTTCAAACCCCTCAGTACTGATTTTTAACAAAACGGCTTGACCAATAGAAAACAGTAAATAATGGAAAAATTAACATCTAGAATGACAGATGGCCTAATTATGACTCTGGACCAAAATCCGCACCAAACAGTGACTCGTTTTGGGTGTATCGGCTTTTCAATGTATGCGTGCGGGTTTTCTGTGCCTCAAATGTGACAATTTTGCTTGTTTACATACCCGCCAAGATCAAAGTGAGCTTCATCTGAAAAGATGACTTTTTTTTTCTTGGCAAAATCGGCCAAAGTAATGTCGCAATATTTCCCAGCGTTGTTCAAGCGTATACACTACCATATTCGTTCAGAGAAAAGATAAAACTAATAAACTGTCAAATCAGACATGAGCTAAGTGTTACCATTCACGAAATAGGCACTAGTTGAAAAAAAAAACGTTGGATGGCGGACCCTTTATTTTAAAGATTTAAAATCTAAAATGGCTATATGATGTACTTATCAGATTCGGCACCGCCGAATATAGCACTTATACTTGTTTACATTAAATTTTAATAAATAAATAACAAGCGTTTAATAAACCTCTGATAGTTTTTATAAATACAGTAGTTTTTAGTAGAATTTATTTCAATTGTAAGACTGATTGTTTTAAATTCTTCCCAATTTTTAATAACATATAAAGATTTTATTTTTTATATTAACTCGTTTTATAATTTGTTTTTTTTAATTATTACAAACTATTCCAAAATGTCCCCTATAATTGTTTTTATTATCTAATATGTAAAGTTCTCGTTCGTGGTGGTTGTGATCAAACTCCTCCGAAACGGCTTGATCGATTTTCATGAAATTTCGTATGCATATCGGGTAGGTCTGAGAATCGGTCAACATCTGTTTTTCATACCTCTTAACGCCCTCTCTGGTAGACCAGACTGCTGCACCGATCTTCTTAAAATGTTCACATAAGAAGATCGTTTTTGTAAAAATTTTTGTGTGAAAAAAAAAATTTTTTACAAAAAATCAAAACAAATATTTCCTGACATGGCTGCACAACGGAATAGCGAAATGTTGGAAGAACTAATACAAATTAAAGATATTATTTAAATTATTAAAAGACCTTGAGCTAAAATAATTTTAGTTAATATTTTAACTAAAAAATTATTTCCTAGAAATAATTTATATGGCAAAACAACATTTGCCGGGTCAGCTAGTTATTTTATAAAAATAGAAGCATTATATTTTAAAAGTTTCATACAAATTCATATCCCAGTAGAGTTTTCCCACAAAAATCAACATTATCCTGGGTAGCTTTGTACATACATATTAAATATTGAATTAAAATTTTAAGAATTTTAGTTATTGGAGTCAAATTGTGATACCTATTAGTCGATGAATTCCATTTCGTTTCTCAGAATATTTTTTTTAACATTAAATAAGTACAAGATCATTTAATACACGCAAAGAATAACCATGGTTACGACATGATCACGACGGTCATATCATATTCTCTAAAACAATATTTGGTTGTCGAAATCAAGAAATAGTTATTTTTATTTTATTTCATCATAAGTTTTGTCACGATAATTAAGGGTTTATTTGAGTTTTATCATTAATTGTTAACTTTTCGTATAAATTTCGATATGATTGCCGTTAAAAATAGTATGATTTAAAAAAATTTATTTGACAAAAATAACATTATATTCAAAAGCATTAAAAATTTCAAATAGTCATTAAATAATAGGAGCGACAACAGCATGATTACAAATTAATCAATCTATGATTGTTTTAATAATAATTTGATTTCAAATGTTCTTCTTCTTGCTAAATAAATTTTCATTACTTTAATAGTTTGATATGTCAAAAAAAAACACAAAAATTTTAACAAAATTGGAGAAACTTGAGAATCAACAAAAAAAATTGTAAAAAAATATTGATATAAAAATTGCAATTAGAAAGGTAAGTACAATCAATATATGCATGTTTATAACTAACTGCAGAAGACAATAATATGCAATGGAAAATAGTCAATTTCAGTTGTAATTTAACATAATAATGATAACTGGTAACCATTATACGTTTAAACCACAATCATTCAATTCAATCAAAATATGTTGCTCTTCGATTATGTTTACCACAACCATGTTTTTTCTTTGCGTGTAGATGCATTTAAATAAATAAATACCTACAAAAATAATAATAATTTGCTAATTCGTGTGCACCACTCTTTTTCAATTTAAATTAAAAAAATTCTAAAAAAATATATTAGACTACCATATCGTAGTAGTAATCATATTTTCCTAACAGACCCCCAGTATATATTTTTTCTCCTTAAAGAAATTTTTACATCCAAAAATATAAAAAACACCCTTACTGCAGAACATGAACGTATGTTTGTCGTATTAATTATTTGTTTTGTTCATTCATATTACTTATACGTTAATATAATAAAACGAATTGGCATTGTCGTATTGTTTTGATGAGTTTAAACAACAAATTTTTCCCAAAAACGAACTAAAATTTACTAAAATCTATAAGAACCTACTAATTTTTTAAAATTTACTTTTTAAATATTAAGTAACCGATTCAGGTAGCAAAACGGATTTATATTTAAATAAATTAAAGCAAACGTCAATTGGTAATAAAATTATATAAGTAATATATTTTTATTGAATATTTTTTAATATATAATTTGGATGAAAAAAATTTGAATTGTGCCAAACCCAATTATACTGTGTTACTTTTTTGTCTGAATCCACTAAGTTCCTAAACATTGATAATTACAGAAATTATTATATTGTATATAAATATTAATCTTTTATGTCATGCATAATGAGTGCATGGATAATGACATCAGTATATTTACTGATAGTTCCCCTATAGATTGAAGGGCACGAGCCGGGGTCCATTCAATTGAGTTGAACCTTACCTGCTTCCGGAGTAAAGGAGAGTACGTGTCCGTATATTAGGCAAATATGCTTGGATGAATGCACGCGTCGGACCACTTGCTGGAAGGTCGAGTGCATGGGAGGAGAATTATCATAGCACTTGAAAACCAGTCCGTGGTTAAATGCATGCAGAGTACGGATGTGAACTCGACACTGATGCTACAATGTGTTTTGAACCTCAATAAGTGCGCCTCTGTGAACGAGGTAACACAAATGTGGGTTAAAGGACATGTTGGCATAGATGGGAATGAAGCGGCAACAAACTTGCGAAAATAGGAGCTGCTGTGGCATTCTGTGGACCGGAACCTAAAATTGCTCTTGGGGATGGGATAGTGCGGGCAAAGGTACTACAATGGGTGGAATCCATAAACCTAAGAAGGTGGATGGAAACAACCACATGAAGACAGTCACTTATGGTGCTCGGAAACCCTCTTGGCAGGAATGCCGTTAAGGTACTCAGATATAATCGAATGACCCTGAGCTCGATAATTCATCACATGGCACGTCAACTACAAATATCCTCTGTACAAGATTAAGGTTATGGAGTATGATGTTTTCAGAATGTGCCTAAAAACTGCTGAGACAGCGGCGCATGTAGTATGCCAATGTCCAGCAATGGCTGACAGTAGACTTAGTACCACCGGCAGGCACACGTTGGATGTGAATGCATTGGGGGATGCTGGCGATACAAAGGACTCTGTGCTAAGGATTGTAGATAATCATCAGTCTACAATGTGAAGTCACAAAAGTCTAGAGCAAACGCCTGAGATGGCACGGGATTCAGTGAGGTCGGGGATACCGTTTTTTTTGTAGCCTCGTGATCTCTGGGAAACGAAAGGGGTTGAAAGATACCCGTTTCTGTTTCAGTATTCCCCTACATGTATAATATTTTATGTAAAAAGAACCTTTCGTGACATCATAATACAAAACGATTTTTCTTATATTCCTAGCAGCGTTAGTTTTCTTTATTACGCTGACTGAATATTAAATTTATCTACTATATTTCTTTGTTTCAAACTTAAAACCAAAGCTCTTGAATATGTAGTTTTAATAAAACTTTGAACTTTATTAATTTTATTTATTGTTATTTTTATCTTAACTATTTTAACTATATATATAAAAATAACATTCTACCAAAATCTTTAAAATTTTTAAACAAACCAAATTATTTTCAAATTAAAAAAATTTACAAATTTTTATCCGATTAGACCAAATTGGCATCCATGAGCAATAGTAATTTCGAGCAATTTAATTTTACTCAGAATACAAAACAGCAAGGAAAGTAAAACATATTTTTTACCATATATTCATACATACTTTTAAAACTAAAGCATTGTGAATATTTAAAATCGGTCATTTTTAACTGGAAGTAGCGCCATACAGTTAAAAATAGTAAATATCGTAAACAATTTTATGATTTTAAAATTATGAAATACATTTTTACAAATAAATAAATATATACATATATAGTGTGTATAACTTAAAAATGTGGTAGTTACAACAGATTGCAAATTTTCGTATGTGATAATTTTTATGTCATATTGAAGTGTTTATATCTTTAATTTATTATTTCCTAGTTAATGAACAATTTATTTTGTTTTTTTTTTTTTTGTATGGAAAAAAGCGCCTTGTGTGGAAAGTTTGGCTCACTTCTAGAATTTGAAAAAATTATTACGCAGAAACACACCGAAGCTTATGGTGCATGTAATCCATCATTTTCGACGTGCTGTAGGTGGTTTGTGCGGTTCAGAAGTGATAACTTTAATACGAAAGACAAAAATTATACAGATCAACCAAAAAAGTTTGAAGACCAAAAATTGTGGGCATTACTAATGTTACCTTTTGAATTTTAAAGAGGTTGCAAGTTTATTTAGAGCTGCTTTAGCAGCAGGATTCATACATTAGTTGGAAAATCGAGTGTCATATGAATTGTAGCTAAGACACCTACCTGATATATAATGAAAAATATTTAGAAAGAAGTTGTTGGGCAGTTTTGTCTCACCTGCCTTATAGTGTTTAAACCTTGTCCCGTTGGGCTACTATTTATTTCGATAAATACTGAACGCGTTCCTCAAAATACGTTTCACTTTAGAATAGGGTATCCGGAATTAGTTTTTGGCCTCAGAAAATGAGCAATCTCTTGATGCGCAATCTATATGTTAACAAGAATATTTGTTAAGGCTAATACTTTAAACAAATTTATATTTTATAAATGTTTAAAAAAAACTAAAAAAGAAGAAAAACACAACATTTTTTAATTACACACCCAATATTATTATAAATTTTTAATTTATGTAAAATCAACAAATTAAAATCTTTGTATTGGTTTGTATTTAAAATATTTTTTTAAAATTAAATTAATTTACGAAAAATACATGTGTATGCTTGCGTCACAAAATGAACAAGCATAAATATAATTTCTTTAACAACTTACACACTTCTGTTTCTCATTTCAATAACTTTACAGTCTTTTTTAAAAAACACAAATAATATATGTAAAAATGCTATGTATATTTGGCATCGCTGAATTTTATATGCCATTTACTCATATCAATGTGTGGATACATATACCCAATTCCCAATTGAAAAAATGTATTATTGTAGGGCATAATAATGACTGAAACAAAATGGTGGGGGAGTGGTGTACTTAGCCTTAATAGTGCTGCCAAATTCTACTACTTTTCATTATTTTGTTCTATTCAATACTTTTAATTTAGGTACTCGATACTATTAAATCTTTAAATTAATTTTTATTAGCATTATAAACCATATTTTATGAACAATGTTATATTTTTTAAGTACGTAGATTTAAAAAAACAAACTACTCATCCAAGCTTGTAATGAAAAATTTAGTTCTAACTTTAATAATGTTTAATTTTTAAATGCTTTCATACGGATAATGTACCCTCAGGATTGCATTTCGTAATTTAGCCGCTGAATTTTTGTTTTAATAAGTCCTAAGTTTACAGTTCTTCATCCATCTTGAATTTGATATTTGATTATACTTGTGAACTGATACAAATATGTTTAATGCTATGCAGAAACTGAAGTTTGCTCATGGTGTACTATCATTTACTATTCAATCAGTTTTTCTGATGCATATATATGCAATAACGATTTATCTTTTAATATTTTTAAAAAATTGATATCACGTGTATATGCATTAAGGCTTACAAAAATTAACTGAAGGGCTTCCCTATTCATAAGTAAATTGTATATACACACATATATATATTGTATGGTTGTAAATCAATAATGTAGAATTTGCACACAAAATGGGAAAGCTATATATCGATGGTCAAAGGTAGAAAGGACCAAACTCAGTAAGACTATTTTAGATGATAAACTGTACACGCAAAGAAAAACCATGGTTAAGGCATGATCAAGACGGTCATATCATACTCTCTAAAACAATATTTGGTTGTCGAAATCAAGTAATAGTTATTTTTTTTTTCATTTCATCATATATTTTGTCACGATAATCAAGCATTTGTTTGAATTGTATCATTTAATTAAAACTTTTCGTAAAAATTTCATTTAAAAATAGTATGATTTAAAAAAATTATGACGACAAAAATAACATTATATTCAAAAGCATTAAAAATTACAAATAATCATTAAATAATAAGTGAGACAACAGTATGTTTACAAATTAATCAAGCTATGATATTTTTTTAATAATAATTTGATTTCAACTGTTCTTCTTCTTGCTGAATAAATTTTTATTATTTTAAAAGTTTGAGATGTCAAAAAAATGAACAAAAATTTTGAGAAATAAAGAAAATTTACAAATAAACAATAAAATGTAAAAAAATCTTGGTATAAAAATTGCAATTAAATTGGTAAGTACAATCAATATGTGTGTGTTACGGCAAAAGACAATAATTTGCCGTAAAAAGGCAAAGATTGTCGATTTCAATTGTAGTCATATATATGATTATTGAATGATACTTAAATTAAACATAATAATGATAACTGGTAACCATTATTATTTTTAACATAATCATACAATTCAATCAAAGTATGTTGCTCTTCGATTATGGTTACCACAACCATATTTTTTCTTTGCGTGTATTTGTTTACTTTTACATTTAAAAATAATATTTATAACTTTATATTATAATATAATATATAATATACCCCATTAAAGTACAATAATAAGTACCAAAGATTAGAATTAGTAAAATAAACTGGTGAATATGATCCTATAAAAACTACTTAGTATGTAGTTCTAAAGTAACAAGTGTGACAAGCACATGTTAAATTTCCATAGCAAAGAACACTGCCTGGTTTATAATTGGTCGGTAGTACTCATGACAGAGTCAATAAATAAGGTAAATACAATCAATATACTTAGCAAATACCAAAAAACTATAATTTAAAAAAAAGTAAAGATAATACTTTCATTTATAGTTATATTATGATTAAAATGATACTTTATAATAACATAATAAAAATAATAATAATAATAAAAATAATAATAATAATAATAATCGTGCAATTCAATCATAGTATGATGCTCTTAGATTGTTATTACCACAACCATGTTTTTTCTTTACGTGTAGCTTTAATAAGACTTTTTATTTTTATACCCGCCACCAAAAAAATGGTGGGGGTATATTCATTTTGTCATTTCGTTTGTAACACATCGAAATATCCATTTTAGACCCCATAAAGTATATATATTCTGAATCGGGGTTTGATTTTATGACGATCTAGCTATGTCCGTCCGTCTGTCCGTCTGTTGAAAGCACGATAGAGGTCGCACCGAAAAAGCTACGGGGCTCAAATTTTGCCAGAATCTTTCTTATAGACAAGGTTTGTTTAGTATTAAAATGGGCTAAATCGGAATATTAGGAAGAGAGTTATAGCTCGAAAAGCAAGAGTAGGTCGAAAAAACCATGTCCTTCGAACATCGAATAAAATGGAATTGTGTCCAAACGCCTTAACGTAGACTCATGAAACTTCGAATATATATTTCCTGAGTAAAAGCAATATTTTCCTCCGAAAATTGTCTAAATCTATACATTAGGAGAGGATTTATCGATCAAAATGTACGAAAATTTATACCGCACAGTGTATTTTTCGGTATATTTAAAAAGAAAAACGTCATAAAAGCAACAAAATTGGATGTACGACTCTGAAATTTTGCACACTTTGCTTTTTGGTGCCACGCCCACTTTTACGCCCACCTCCCATATTACGTTTTACCTAAAATTCATATAATTCCTCTATTAATAAAGATTTTGGAATAATAAAGGACTATATTGAAACACCTAAGTTGTACTCATTAGCAAAAACAACTTTGACACGCCTACTATAACGCCCACTTTCACTTTTGAATTGTGTCCAGACGCATAAACGTAGTCATGGAACTTCGAATATATATTTATCGAGTCAAAAGAATATTTTTCCCTGAAAATCGCTTAAATCTATGAATTAGGAAAAGAGTTATAGATAAAAATTTACGAAAATTTATACCGCACAGTGTATATTTCCAATTTAAAACGTAATAAAACTGACAAAACTATATGTACGATTCTGAAATTTTGCAAACATGGCTTTTTGGTCAAAGTCTTCGTTATAACGGAAAATAGATGTGACACGCACACTGTTTTCCTTAAATTTTTATAAAAATATATTAGTCATATATATTAGCATTTATTCATCTTACACTGCGCCATTTATTGTACTGTAGCTAAATATAAGATAAAGATGATAAGATAGATGACTCTACTAGCAACTAAATGGGAATTTAGGAAAATTTTGACCTAAGTAAAAAAAAAATTATCTCTAAACATTATAAACAATTTATTTTCATGTACTAATGGCTTACAAATTTTAAAATTATACAAAACTTATTTCGTTTGAAAATCTTTTAAAAGCAAAATGTTATAGAAGTTTAAAAACCAAAATCTTACTAATAAATTTCCCGTTTTAGAAAAATGCAGAGAATGTATATTTTAAATCACCCTGTGGCCCTTAAAATGTAACCTTCAATTCACTTTCTTCCTCTTAAATTCATGTAAATTCTCTATGAATAAGGATTTTGGAAAGATAAAGGACTATATTGAAATATCTAAGTTATGTTTATTAGCAGAAACTTTATTGACACGCGTATTTTAACGGCCACTTTCATTGAAAGACTAAATTTACGAAAACATTTTACTAGCATACCGAAGTTATAATGGGTGGTTTAATTTTAAGGGACTATGTTGATTTTGAATAAAATTATTATGAAATTATTATCATTTATTTTTATAATGATAATATTTGTATGCTTCATTTATGTATGGAACAAAATATCGGCCAAATGGCCCCCCAACCTAGGCGGCACACCACGATCCGATAGTCCAAATCTTCAATGACACTGTTGATGCTCGATTGTTGGGCACGATGATGAGTCGAGGTTGCTTGCTCTTTTGTCACGTTATCGTGAAAAACAGCAGAACTAAGATGGCATTCACAGATGTTTTCACATTTCATACAGACCTGCTTTGCAGACATTTAAATATTTTTTACAATTCTCACGATTGTGGACGAATTCGAACGATTATGTTGACCAAAAGAATCACGAAGTGCACAAAATTGATTTTGATTTGAACGCCCATTTTTATAAAAATCTTTAATATTTAAAAGCGTTGCTCGATTGCGTATCTTTCCACGGTTCAAATTGAGTTAGTCTGAGATTGAGAAATGTCAAATGAAATACAAGAAAAAAGTTGAAGTTTAGATGTGGTTCACCTTAAACATGGGCCCTTCAAATTTAACCACCCTCTACAAAGAAAGTGATACATATTTTATTATAAAGAGATTATTCTATAGCGATTAACAAAATAATAAATATTGTGCTTTAAATGTACACAAAATTGGTGGTGGGTATAAAATATTCGGCACAGCCGAATATAGTGCTCTTACTTGTTTGTTAAGGATTTGAATTTTTTCATAGTGTTCTATAGGTTTTAATATTCTAAATTTACTTATTTAGAAAAACAATTACTTACAATTGAAAACATTGTAGTAAAAATAATAAAAATAACACAAAAACCAAACCAAAAAATAGTTTTTACTGTTTTAAGCTATTAATTGAATCGAACAACAAAAAAGATTACCTCATAGTGAGAGGCAACAACAACATAACAAATATATGAAAGGAACTTGATTTTATTACTCATAAAACAAATATGGTTAATTCAATTTTTACACATATATTGGAAAAAAAACTTTTTTTGTATACAATATATTTAGAAATACCGAAATTGAGTTCGAATTTAGATAAACAGGCAGTCAGTGTATTTCGGCTTTTTTTTATTTTAATAATTTCTCCTTTCTAATAGTAAGAACTATTTTTTTATAAACATTGTTTAATAAATTGTAGACATGTAAAAATGCAAGCAAAAATCTTTGTGGTTCTATCGCAATGTAAAAATTTAACATTACAAAAACAATTGATCAACTCATAACCCCATTACTGTGTTCTATTGGTACATATTTTGTATTAGTTTAAAAGATTTGGTAAAACAATACAATTTTTTTTCATATGTGTTCTAAGTTTTGAATTAAATTCATACAGGGATGGGATTTTCAAATGTTTTGCGAAATCTAAAAAACAATAATGTAGTATTATTTCGCTCCCAAAATAACAAATTATAAATAACAAACTTTTTAATTTTAGAAGAAAGTTAAAAAATCAACAAAACGTTTAAATTAAAAATAAAATAGGTGCATATACAAAAAGTCCCAAGTATTGTATTGTTATAATAAAATAATTTTGCGAAATTTTCAAATAATTAAATACAACATACAACCGATACAACCGATACAACCGATACAATAGAAATTGCGTTCACAAGTAATTGCCAAACTTCTATTTTTATATACAACACAAAATTCAATATGGAATTGTGAATTAAACAAATTTAGGGCCTGTTCGTAAACGCATCACTGCGCTGCACAATATGATTACTTTGCTCTGCCACTGCAAATCATATGTTGCTGATGCTTATTTTTGCTTATTTTATTGCTGCATTTACGAACGAGCGAACACTGCGGAAAAATGGAAAAAATTATTATAAATTTAATTTGTGAATTTGATAATACAATATCTGACATATATTTCACATTCGAGGCTAAAAATGTTTAAAAAGTAAAATAATTAAAAATAAATCATAAAAAACCACATTCTTTATTCTCACACGTCTATTGCATCAGCTATTTTTGTGATTAGTTTTTTGTATTTATTTGCGCATAATAGACTTTACCTACCGTTGCCACATGCAAGTGCAAGTGAAAAAAAACCAATACACTAACACTTTTTTACTAACACAACTACACTTTGGCAACCTGCGACTCAGCTTGCGAAGAAATTTTTAAGCAAGTAAAATTTTTACAGTTACGGCAAGTAAAGTGACAAGCCGAAAAACAGTGTTGTCTAATACTGAGTTTTTTGTTAACTCAACAATATATCATACAATTGTGGTAAATAATTCAGCTAATTTTTTTAATAAATATGTATATATGTATATGAAGAATATTAAGAACAAAATATAAATATTCATTTAAAATGTAAGTTTTAATATAAATATCAATATTTAATAAAAAAAAATTATATTAAAAAGTTACATGTCTAAAGGTAACGTTCAATAGTGGCTATTGACAACACTTAATTACCAATTGAGCAGCGCCATTTGTTTTAAATTTGTTTGAAGTTTATTTGTTGACGACATTTTAAAAATGAACTTGCACTGTGCTGTGTAGCCACTCAAAAAATTTTTGTGTTTTTTTTGGCATTTCTCCTGATTTTCGTTAGTAATACGTATACACTACTTGCAAGTAAATACTTGCCTGTGGCAACGTAGGGTTAATGTTGCATTTACGAACAGATGACAGTTGCAGTGTTGCCAACGTTTGCATTTACGAACATTGTGCGCATAATATGCGCAGCCGTGATGCATTTACGAACAGGCCCTTATTTAAAACGCATAAAAATTTATCGACTACAGCTTAAGAATGTCGTTCATAAAACAATCAGAATAAGCAGTTGTGCTAGACTTAACTAATTGATACCAAACGAAAGAGTGAAAATATTATCGAGAGCAATTAAAAAACTTACGAAGAATGGATAAATTGTTGATACTAAAAGCACTGGTTAAACAAAAAATCCATTCAAATGTCAATATCAAAGCAGTGCGTGAACTCACGACCATTGGTTTGTTTTAATTTAATAGTGTTTTTATCATATTTAAAAAGAAAAACGTAAGCACTTTGATCATAGAATTCTTATATATTTATGTATGTATATATAAATATATAAATAAAAATATTCATTCCAATACATACATACATATGTATATGATTTTTATATATAATTTTTAGCATTCACAAATATATGTATATTTTACTTAATATTGTATTTTTTATGCATTTGTAAAACTAAGTACATTTCTTATTTAAGGCAGTTTCATGAAAATGATTAAAACATTTTTACTACACATTTAAAAATGAAATATATGTACATTGTTGGTTAATTTAGCGTTTAGAGAATTAACAATATTTAATTAAAAACAAAAAAAAATGTGAAATAAATGTAACTCATACATATTTAAAACAATTTAATATTGTTCATGTTTTAGCATTTAATTAAGGATTTGCACTAATACATCTCCATATAAATGTATATATAATAAATATTATTTTATAATTTTATTTGTGAATATCTCTTTAAATATGCGATTAAATAAACAACTATTTGCCTACACCTCATTAAATAGAAAATTTAATCCAAAATATAAATAATTATTTATGCCCTATTACCACCGCAACTGCAACTGATACTAAAATAAATAACTGGTAAGTAAATACATACTTACATATGTATATCACAAAGCTATTTAACAAAATACTTAATATCAAAGATTTATAAATTTAATATTTAAATAAATAAAAATACATTAGCAATTTTTAAAATCGTATACACTCTATTATAGAAAACTGTATTCAGTGCATACAAAAAATACAAAAAAATTCTCTCTACAAAATAAAATTCTTATTCAAAAAAAAAAACGCTTATATATTTTTACATATTTTAAAACATCTAAAATATATGTAAATTAATGTATACCTACATACATACATATGTTTTTTTTTTCTTTTTTTATTTTTGTGCAAAATATTTAATTTTTATTAAAAGCCAATCAACAAAAATGAAAAATATATTTTAGCATCTAAACTATTTTTGGAATCATGTAGGCACAAAACGAGAATAGAAAGAAAAACAAAAAAAAAAAACAGCTAAGAATTCTACCGCTAAGTGCCACTAAAAGTTTTTAGAGGCAGAAAAAATACATACACCATTTCCAATTATATTCAAACGAATTTTTAATTACAGTAGTAATATAATAAATTTTTAAATATAAACCTATTTTAAATTTAAAAATTTATTATGAATATGGTAATGCACAAACACATAAATTCAATTGTCCCAATAAAACACATACATTAATAGCAAGCGGTCAAAAGAAGACCTAAGTAGGCCTTATTTAGAAATTTTAATCAGGCACAAGGGTTCCGATATCTATAGCATACTCATCTTATATATTAATAAGCAAGTCGATTTTTTGTTGCGCAGTTTTCACTCAGTTTATACAACCGATTTAAAAAAAAATATATATCATTTGCAAGAAATTTTCCAGCAGATGTCAACAATCTTAATTTTTTTAATTTTATTCAGTACTAGCCAAGCCCGGCGCGCGTTGCTTCGCCCCTTAATGAATAAAAATACATTCTGAATTTTAATTGAATATATTAACAAAAATATTTAATTGATTTTTATTGTAATGCAAATGGATATACAATATTTTTGGTTTTTCCATTTGCTGTCAAAATTAACCAATTTTTTGGTGTTCCCACTCTGGAGCATGCGACGTACAGCTGGCCATGTAAAAAGCATGGATTTTCCAAATTCAATCCTGCAACACGTAGAGATTGTCCTTGTGCTTTGTTGATGGTAATAACGAAGGCAAGGCGTACTGAAAACTGTAGTCGCTTAAACTTGAATAGCAAATCGGTGGAAATCATTGAAATGCATGGAAATAGCTGAAAATAATAACTTATTTTTAATGGGGATAGCACTGCCCACTTTTTTAATTACGAAATTATATAGTCATGACAGCTAAAAATGTGTGCAAAGTTTCAGGAAAACCGGTCAAGTGGTAGAAGTTAAAAATTATAACTTTTTTTTTTGGGCGCGGCACTGCCCAATTTTTTTAATCCCGAAACTGTATAGTCATGACAGCTCAAAATGTGTGCAAAGTTTCAGAAAAATCGGCGAAGTTTAAGTAGCTGAAAATTATACCTTTTTTTAATGGGCGTGACACTGCCCACTTTTCTAATCACGAAATTGTATAGTCATGACACCTCAATATGTGTGCAAAGTTTTAGAAATTTTTTTTTGGCTCAGCTGGGATTCGATGCCACGTTTACTCTAACCAGTATATATGTATGTTGTTGTTGTAATTGTGAAAAAAACGAGGTGGTCGTGGTTTTTTTCTCATATCTCAGATAGTTATGGGGCGATTGTACTGAATTTTAATAGCGATTCATTTCCGGATATTTCCAAAAGATTAATACCATACACAGATCTAAGGTATATGTTCCTCAAACGGACAGACGGACAGACGGTCAGGGCTTAATCGACTCCTCTATTCATAAGATTTCAGATTTATACTTTATGGGGTCGGAAATGCAAATTATAGAAATTTCACACGGAATGACAAACCTATAATCTCTCTTTCACTGTGTGAAGGGTATAATAATCAAAAGTTCTTCGTAAAAAGAAAGTAGCAAGACATATCCATAAGGTAAGTATATGCATCGCGGCAACAAACACAACACTTAAAGAACACATACATTTTGTTTTTGTATATATGCCGGCATATGTCACAGAATTTTTATATTTTCTACTTTAATTTTAATATTTTTTAAAAACCTTTAAAGCGAAAACTTATTATTCATGGTTTTGTATTTCTTAAAACGTTCTAAATCAACTAAAACTGCGAATTATTTATTACATAATAAAATTTAAAAAATTAATTTTAACAAATGCAGGCAGACTTTTAAATAATGTTGGTAACGCTTATAAATTTTATATAAAAAACTCTCAGCTGATTTGATTCGAGTACCTTGTGGATATGCCTTGGAAAGTAGGAAATTTATTAAGAATTTCCAACAAAGAAAAAATGTATCCAAAAACCTTTTAAAATTTTTAAATTGGAAACACTGTAAAAACTAAGGAACAAGTATTGATTGATTAAAATTATCTCTCTCTCTCTCTCTCTCTCTCTCTCTGTTAAATAATTTAGAGATAATTTTTGTGTAGGAGTAATGGAAAGGAGATAAATTGATGAAGTTATCAAAAAAAAGTATATGGAGAAAATATTATCCTAGGGCTGGACCAGACCAGCTTTGCATAACATTAGAGTAGTGTCCTATCAACTCAATACGTACAATAACTACAATCATTAAAACTCGAACACTTGTTTGAAAGTGGAATCGTATATGACAATATTACATATATAGGACCATGTACGTACAATAACTACAATCATTAAAACTCGAACACTTGTTTGAAAGTGGAATCGTATATGACACTATTACATATATAGGACCATGTTGTTACTAGTTCATTTAAGCTACTTATATTTTGTTCAATATTATGTATTTGCATAAAAAATGTCCAAATATGTAATAAACTCTAGAAGAAACTGAAATTTATAAAATTATTTTTTAATTTTTTTAAATGTACTTTTTGCATGTACATATAACGTAACATACATAAGTTTGTATGTATATAAAGAAACTTTAAATTTTTAAAAGTTACCAATAAAATCGCATGCAAGTTCATCAATTTTTTCACATGTACCAACCACACTTTCATGTAAATTGTATCCCAGCATAAAGTTCAGGATGCAATCACTAAACAATGAAGGCCTATAAAAGGTTTTACAATCACTGTCTTTACGGAAAAGCATCAAAATTCCTTTTAAAAAATTCAATAGACATTTCAAATACCCCACTTTTAGAAGGGACAGACATTAAAATAGCTAAACTACTCATTGTTATTGAAAGCAAAAATTTTTAATAGAAAAAATAGCTATGATTTAAAAGGCAACAGTAACAAGTAAGAGTGCTATATTCGGCCATGCCGAATCTTATATACCCTTCACAACGTGTAGTCATGCAATAACAGTAGTTTGTATCACCATTCATCTCATATAAAATACGTACATACATATGTATATAAAAAACATACATATATAAAAACATCCCATTGTAAAATTAAAAATTAACGTATGTATGTTAAAAAAAAATAAAAAAAAATTTTTTTAAATAAAATTTAAAAAAAAAATTTTAAAAAAATTAAAATATAAGTAATAAATATAAAACAAAAAAAATAAAAAAATATATTAAAAAAAAAATAATAAAAAAAATATAAATAATATATTAAATAAAATATAAAAAAAAATAAAAAAAAAATTTTTGGCTCAGCTGGGATTCGATTCCACGTTTACTTTAACCAATACACAAGTTTGTATGTATGTATGTTGTTGTTGTAATGTTGTTTTGTGAAAAAAAAATCGAGGTAGTCGTGGGTTTTTGCTCATATTTCAGTTGTTTATGAACTGATGTTTCTGATTTTCAATACCGATCTACTCCCGAATATTTGTGATATTTTAGTACCTTAGCCGGGTCCAACCTATGTCGGGGGGCTTCAAAAAGTTGATTTCAACATACACACGGACAGACTGACAGACTGACAGAGCTTAATCGACTCCCCTATTCATAAGCTTTCAGAAAATATATACTTTATGGGGTTGGAAATGAAAACTGTAGAAATTTCACACGGAATGACAAACCTATATATACTCTCTTTCACTGTGTGAAGGGTATAAAAAAAGTTATAGTCTGCCAAATCCAGCTACATTTTACCCACAAAATACATAAACAGTGGTGGTCATGAATTTTGCGCACCTTACATATCACATAACACGGAATGGTTTTTTTTCATTGGTAAATTGCAACAACTCGACCACTCATAAATAGCTATTTAGTTTAGCGTAAGACAGTTTTTATTTTTTGTAGAAATTCAAGGCACATTTATTCATCAGGTAACCTTGTTTCTTCACTTATTTTAAATTGCAGCTGTCTATATATAAAAAAAACAAATTTCTCTCCTCTCTCATTAATTTCAAATGTCAAACTTCATATATAAAAAATATAAACAAAAAAATTCTCTCCGAACTGCAATTACCTGATGAATTAATATGCCTTAGTAGAAATTTAAAATTTTTTATTGTGTGTGCATTTTGTGTTGGACACTAATTTAGCGCAAACTGCGTAAATTTAAAAGAAATACGTTTTTATTTTTTTTATTCTTTACAAGAAATTTAGTTTTATCTTAAATAACTTATATAACATTTTAAAGAAATATATGTAATTTATTGTGGTAAACGCTTTCTGATACTCTCCGGATAATTGAGGAATAAATTTCCACATGAAAGAGAAAATAAATCCGATGCAGAGGTAGCTTATATATTAAAATCTTTCAAATATATGTATATACTAGGGTGATCGATTATTCGACTTTTTTAAGAAACCGGTTTTCAAATATTTTGAAATTTAGAATTTAAAAAAAACCGATTGCTATTTTGAAAATTGAGAAAAAAAACCGGTTAACCGGTTCGAATATATAAGATATAATATAAAGAAAAAATTTAAAAATATTAAAAAAAAGATTATAATAAAAATTGTATCTGAATATGAAATTTTTACAATTTATATATGTTTGGCTGCACAATAACGCAATAATTGACATGAATGCTGTTGACTTATTTGGTTTTAATTAGTTGAATTTAAGGACAAAAGGCACTCTTTACAAGTAAAATACATAAATACAATAAATTTATACATAAATAAGTAAGACTTTGTATAAGGCTGTTATAAATTTTTGTATCTCCTTCTGTTCATTTTTTAAATGTTAAATAGATTTTTTAAACTAATATGCACTAACGTATTTTGCTTCAAATGATTTCTGTAATTTGAAACACATTTTAAAGTCTAGGGAGAAAGTCTTTAAAATTTCATTTTAAAAATTCTTTATTATACCCCTGACAGACATACAAATATAGGCATAAACTAGTTTGTCCGATAGTTTAATTAAAATTTAAGTTGCCAGACACTCAATGCCATTAATTAAAATTAGGATCTGGAAGGAGAGATTATTGGTTTTTCTTTATTGTAACTACACTTTTTACCTAAGTGATCGATCAGCTAAGTTTATGCTTCAATTATCTTTAACTTTTACCTTTAGGTTTATATCTTATAAAAAAATAATATTTAAGTTTAATTATTTTTCTTATTTTGCATTTGTTTTTTAAACAACAAATAAATTACAATATTATAGAAAAATATTTAATAGTTTTTATTTTCTGATTTTTGGAAACTTTTCGCGTACTCAATATACTATGGTAGGATTGTTTACAAAGATATATGAAAATATACTTAAAAATAAAAAATCCGGCTTTTTCGGATAAAAAACCGGTGTATTCGATATTCGAAAAATCAATATTTAGAAAAAACCGCCAGCAAAAACAGGAAAAACCGGGTTTTCTACGGGTTGTAAAACCGAGTCGATCACCCTAATACATACATACATACGTATGTATATATAAATAACAAATTATAGGTTATTTATAAGTGAATGCACAATAATAGATTTTTATACAATTTAAATCGTTATATATTTCACATTTATAAAATACTAGCCAAACCCGCGTTGCTTCGCCCCTTAATGAATCGAAATGCATTCTGAATTTTAATTGAATATCAAGTGCGAAAACCTAAAAATTATAATTTTTTTATGGGCGTGGCCTTGCCCACTTTTCTAATCACGAAATTATAAAGTCATAACAGCTCAATATGTGTGCAAAGTTTCAAAAGAATCGGACCAGTGCACGTACCTCAAAATTATAATTGTTTTTATGGGCGTGGCCCCGCCCACTTTTTTAATCACGAAATTATAAAGTCATAACAGCTTAATATGTGTGCAAAGTTTCAGAAAAATCGGTCTAGTGCAAGTACCTTAAAATTAAAATTTTTTTAGGGGCGTGGCCCCGCCCACTTTTCTTATCACGAAATTATTTAGTCATTACAGCTCGATATGTGTGCAAGGTTTCAGAAAAATCCGTCAAGTGCAAGTAGCTAAAACTGATAACTAATTTTTTATGGGTGTGGCCCCGCCCACTTTTTTCACCCATAAACACTCCCTGGTATATGTACAACAACTTACCAAAGTTTGAGCCCGATCGGTTTTACAGTTTCGGAGTCTATAGCTAACACACACACACACACAGAGTTTCACTTTTATATATATAGATACAATGTATTAATTTATTAAATAGAGTAGTCGACTACGAAAATAACTCACTTTAAGTTAGCTTTTTATCAACTAACTACAAGCTAACTACAAAGTAATTTAGAAGTTACCCAAATTTATGGCATTTAAAGGCGAGTTTTTTTCCTTTTTTTATTTTACTTTGACAGAAAGAGACGTTAAACGGTATTTTTGCTTGTTTGTTTCTATTATTTTGCTTTTTGCAACCGAAAGGACAATTTTTTTTAAACAATTTCAATCAAAGATTTTAATAATAATGTTCTTTTTTTTATTAAAATACATATAATGTTATGTTTGTAATTTTATTATACCCGCCACCAAAAAACGGTGGGCGTATATTCATTTTGTCATTTCATTTGTAACATATCGAAATATCCATTTTAGACCCCATAAAGTGTATATAATCTTAATCAGGGTTTGATTTTATGACAATCTAGCTATGTCCGTCCTTCTGTCCGTCTGTTGAAAGCACGATAGAGGTCGCACCGAAAAAGCTAGGGGACTCAAATTTTTCCAGAATCATTCTTATACACAAGGTTTGTTTTTGAAAATGGGCCAAATCGGAATATTAGGAAGAGTGTTATAGCGCGTAATGCAAGAGTAGGTCGAAAAAACCGTGTCCTTCGAACATCGAATAAAATGCAATTTAGTCCAAACGCTTTAACGTACAGTCATGAAACTTCGAATATATATTTTTCGAATAAAAGTAATATTTCTCCCCAAAATTGTGTAAATCTATGCAAAAGGAGTTATAGATCATAATGTACGAAAATTTATACCGCGCAGTGTATTTTTCAGTATATTTAAAATTTAAAGCCTAATAAAACGGACAAAATTAGATGTACGATTCTGAAATTATGCACACTTTGCTTTTTGGTAAGAGGCTTTATTTTAACGGAAATTCAGTGTGACACGCCCACTTTTACGCCCTCCTCCCATAAAACGTTTTACCTTAAATTCATATAATTTCTCAATTAATAAAAGCTCATAAAACCGACAAAATCAGAGGTATGATGATAAAATTTGCTACGTATATCCTTCTAGTCAATGTGATTACTATGCCAGAAAATTTAGGTGATACGCCCACTTTAACACCTACCTCCCATATAACAGTTTATCTTAAATTCATGTAATTTCTCTATTGACAAAGTTTTTGGAAAGATAAAGACTATATTGAAATATGCAAGTTGTATTTATTAGCAGAAACCTTATTGACACGCCTACTTTAACGCCCACTTTCATTGAAAGACTAAGTTTACGAAAATATTTTACTGGCATATCGAAGTTATAAAGGGTGGTTAAATTTTAAGTTGATTTTGAATAAAATACAAATTATTTAGGAAATTATTATCATTTATTTTCATTATGATAATATTTGTATGATTCAATTATGTATAGAACAAAATATCGGCCAAATGGCCCCCCCACCCCAACTTCAGCGCCACACCTCTATCCGATGGTCCAATTTTTCAATGACAATGTTGGTAATCAATTGTTGGGCACGATGATGAGTCGAGGTTGACTGCTCTTTTGCCACACTATCGCGAAAAACAGCGATGCTTTCCGTTAAACGAACTAAGAAGGCATTCACAGATGCTTTCACATTTCATACAGACCTGTTTTGCTGAAATTTAAATATTTCTGACAATTCTCCTGATTGTGGACAAATTTGAACGATTATGTTGACCAAAAGAATCACGAAGTGCACAAAATGCATTTTGATTTACATGGCCATTTTCATAAAAAACCTGAATAACTTTAACGCGTCGCTCATTTGCGGTTCAAATTGAGTTAGTCTGAGATTAAGAAATGTCAAATGAAATGCAGAAAACAAATTTGACGTCTAGGTGTAGTTCACCTTCAACATGGGCCCTTAAAATTTAACCCCCTCTACAAAGATAGTGATACATATTTTATTATAAAGAGATTATTCCATAGCGATTAACAAAATAATAAATATTGTGCTTTTAATGT
The DNA here is from genome assembly GCA_941918925.1 of Phyto melanocephala. Classification (NCBI taxonomy): domain Eukaryota; kingdom Metazoa; phylum Arthropoda; class Insecta; order Diptera; family Rhinophoridae; genus Phyto; species Phyto melanocephala. The sequence goes on from OW799234.1 coordinate 56,530,642, forward strand.
ACACAAAATTGGTGGTGGGTATAAAAGAACATAGTGCTCTTACTTGTTTTTTAATACAAATAATTATTATTTTATTAGTTTTATTTGGCATATTATTTAAAAAAAAGAAATAAAAAACTTCTTGAATTACTTTTGAATCTAAAATATTTTAATTAACTAATGCAAAACAAAAATAATTCAATATGTAGTAATAATTGTGAAGCTCACTGCACAATTGTGCTATGAATTGGCTGCGAATGATAGTTAAATGAAAAAAGTTTGCAAAAGTATATATTATTAAAAAAAATATATAATGAAGACAGAAATCGGTTTACAAAGGACCATTCCGATAACACTAGGTCACAAATAACAAACTTTTGTCTGTTATTTGTTTCTAGCATACTTTTTCTCATGGATTTGGACCTACTGAACACGAAAATGAATTTTAAAAATTTTTCTGTCGATTGGTTTGCGATATACAAATTTTTTATTTTTTTTTTTTTAATTTTTGGAGGTACACTTACTATTTTGAGCATATCTTTAGTCTTCTTTGACCTATTTTATCCTACTACTACTCAAATTAAAGACAATTGAGCCGTCTACAACTTATTCTCAGAAAATTTTCAAATCGGGTTAGTAGTTTTGATGTTGGCGGCTTAAAAAGGTTAAAAAACTGGGTTTTTTTAGTAAAAATGTGGCTGAAAAATTCATATAAAAATTCATATAAAATATAAAACGCGATGTTAACAGCGATTTTAATTTTTTTACGTATAGCTGACACTTTTCCAAAGAAAATAAGCCCTTACTTAACAAAATCTGATGACAAATGGCCGACTTATTATTTTTTTGGTAAACGACCGAAATTCCGCTATTTCACGATTTTTTGATTTTCATTATTTGCACAGCTTACCTACCCAACGCAAACGAATAAATACATTTGAACTTAATTTAAAATAAACAAATTAGTCTTCGTATATTATTTTTTAATTTATTTACAGCACTACATGCTCATACATATTTAAACATAAGGAGACACGGTTATCAATTGCATTTCAAAACTGTCTGTGAAAGTGTAAAGAAGTTAATATTTAGAAAACGCAAGGAAGACAATGAGTAAAAGACTACGTGTGTTCGAGTGTTTGAACGATCCAGACAATTTCTGCAATGTTTGTGGCCAGTTTATAAAAAAAAATCACGCACACAAGTTTACTCCAGCAGTACAATTGCACTATTTGAATTATTTTGGTATTTCACCAAATATCACAGAACCATGGACACCTAAGTCGCTGTGTGATCTTTGCTATATAATCTTAACCAACTGGGCAGCTGGCGGAAGGTAAGAATTTTTATTTAAACACATTATACATAGCGAATATAGTAATTTATTTTAATTTTAGCCGCCATATGAAATTCGATACACCAATGATGTGGAAAAAGCCGCTATGCCATTCCACAGACTGTTATTTTTGCCTCACCACAAACAGTGGGGTAGGAAGATTTTTAAAATGGAACTACGCTCAAGTGGGATCGTTTGCGCTTCCAGTACCACATTCGCATGATGTGCCATATCCAGTGTGCCCTGGTGCATCTCTTCAAAAAGCAGAATCGTCAGAAGAAGAGTCCGAGTCAAATGCAAGCGAATTTGAGCCGGGTGCAAAGCGAAAATTACTGTCACAGGCCGAACTAAACGATTGGGTGCGCGATTTTGGTCTCACTAAGGAGAAAGCCGAACTTTTTGCGTCTCGGATGATACAGTGTGGATTTGCGGCTTCAGAAGTGAAAGTAACAGCGTACAGAAACCGTCACAAGGAGTATGCAAAATTTTATACAAAGAAAGACCAAATATGTTTTTGCAGCGACATTTCAGGCTTGTTCCAAGAGCTTCACCAAATTCACAACCCCAACGAATGGAGGTTGTTTATTGACAGCAACAAAGAGAGCTTGAAGGCAGTTCTCTTACATAATGGGAATGAAAAGCCATCTGTTCCTATTGCTCATGCGGTTCATTCAAAGGAGAACTATGAAACTATGGACATTTTGCTGAAATGCATAGAGTATAGGAAATACAATTGGAAAATATGCGCAAAATATGACAAAGAAGGTGAAGCTTTTGCCTATTTACGGTCAATTTTCCCTTACCTTTCGCTGGCAAAAATTAAAGAAGGAGTCTTCGCAGGACCCGAGATAAAAAAAATTTTGAAAGATGAAAAATTCCCAAAGCTGTTATCACCCATCGAAGCCGCAGCATGGAATTCCTTCAGGCTTGTTGTGGAAAACTTTTTAGGAAACAACAAAAGCCCGAATTATAAGGACATAGTTGAGGATCTGGTAAAGAACTATGAAGCCATGGGAGTGCACATGTCACTTAAAATACACTTTCTGCATTCTCATTTGGATTTTTTCCCTGAGAATTTAGGAGACGTGAGCGACGAACACGGCGAGCGCTTTCATCAGGAATTGAAGGCTATGGAACGACGCTATCAGGGCATCTATGACACGGCTATGATGGGTGACTATATTTGGACCCTAATACGTGAGACCGATTGCAGCGAATACAAAAAACAAAGAAGAAGTCAGCAGTTTTTCCACATGGCATAAAATGTACACTTATATCTTTGTTTTTACTCATTTTTTTGTGCGTTGATTTGCTTAATTTAATTAGTTAGTTTAATTTCGTTAGTTTAGCTAATTGTGCGATACATTGAGCATGTAGTGCTGTAAATAAATTAAAAAATAATATACGAAGACTAATTTGTTTATTTTAAATTAAGTTCAAATGTATTTATTCGTTTGCGTTGGGTAGGTAAGCTGTGCAAATAATGAAAATCAAAAAATCGTGAAATAGCGGAATTTCGGTCGTTTACCAAAAAAATAATAAGTCGGCCATTTGTCATCAGATTTTGTTAAGTAAGGGCTTATTTTCTTTGGAAAAGTGTCAGCTATACGTAAAAAAATTAAAATCGCTGTTAACATCGCGTTTTATATTTTATATGAATTTTTATATGAATTTTTATATGAATTTTTCAGCCACATTTTTACTAAAAAAACCCAGTTTTTTAACCTTTTTAAGCCGCCAACATCAAAACTACTAACCCGATTTGAAAATTTTCTGAGAATAAGTTGTAGACGGCTCAATTGTCTTTAATTTGAGTAGTAGTAGGATAAAATAGGTCAAAGAAGACTAAAGATATGCTCAAAATAGTAAGTGTACCTCCAAAAATTAAAAAAAAAAATTAAAAAATTTGTATCTCGCAAACCAATCGACAGAAAAATTTTTAAAATTCATTTTCGTGTTCAGTAGGTCCAAATCCATGAGAAAAAGTATGCTAGAACCAAATAACAAAATGGCTGTTGCCTAGTGTAATAATCTAAAATTATGAAAAAAATGTGCTTGCAACATACCCCAAACTACACAATTAAAACTGTAAAGCACAGTGGTGAAAGCATTATGGCTTGGACAGTTTTTCCTCGCACGTTGTTGGACATATTGTTTTAATAGACAGGAAAAATTATCAACATTTTTTTTAAACATGTGTATGTATATTAATTAGCAGTCCACGTGATTCTAAGGCTAAGCAAAATCATGAAATATTTACAACCAAAATAAATATTACTCTGCCTTGTTATGTGTATCAAATTTTATTGAATTACACAAATCCATATAATCAAAATTGCAGCTTCACTTCAATAACAGGGTAATACAAGCGATGATCCTTCATCGCTTATCCGACTCAGAACATGTTCCTAATCAAATTTTACGTTATACCACTGTAAAGTGATTCAAAAACTATTTTTAAATAAAAATAAAATATAAAAAATATCCGAAATGCCGACAATGAAGATAAGTATAAAAATATGTAATTCTAGCCGCTTATATCTTTTAAATAAGGCCATATAGAAGGTTTCTTTAGTATTTTATTTTACCGCTTGGAATATTTAGTCCTCTTGTTTTTTTGTTTTTTTTTTTTTGTAAAATGTGCATGATGTTGGACTGGTATAGTTAGTGTATGATGAAACCAAAATAAAATATATATGTATATAATAAAATAAAGAAAAATAAAGCAAAGAAACAAGTGCATTATAGTGGGTGGGAGGTCAATTAAATTCGATACATACAAGATTTTATTTATTCTCAGGTTTTTATTCCTTTGGCTTTTTTTTATACTTAAATTGTTGTTGGCCTATTATCTTGGACATGTATGTATGTATTTATGTATTTCTATAATTTTTTGTAGTTGTCTCTTTTTTTAACAATTGAAGATGAAAACAAAACGTTTACTAAATAAAGGAAAATTTATAAAACTTTTTAACAAAAAATATGTATGTATGTACGTATGCTTTCAGCTCTGGTTGGGTCAACAGGTCGCGCGTCATTGCCATTATCTCATAAGGTCAATCAGTTCGTCCTTTTTATCTGGCTTCGAGAGTTTTGCGTTTCACTCCCGCATTGGTTAATTGCGTGGCGTCGGTTAACTGTACAAAGGTACAGTTACTCGGACTATCAATTGAAAACATGCAGATTTTTATATAAGGAGTCAAATTCGGAAATTCCAGCTTCCTATACGAAGGTATAGGTCGATTCGTAGTTACTGGAAGAAGCACTGAAAAACATTTGGATATTAGATATAAGAAAATAATTGGTGATAGCAGTTTAAATGAAAATTGTAGAAATTTCACACGGAATGACAAACCTATATATACCCTTTTTCACTGTGTGAAGGGTATCAAAACGTAAATAACACTGCTACATGCGATAAAATGTACAGAGTGTTAACTTCATGAATAAAACACGTATCGCTATAATATATTATCAGCAGATGGATTAATGGATGTAGAACCAATTTGCAAAAAAAGTCGATTTCTAAAAAAACGTAACATACGATAATTTCGCGCACTGGGGTCGATATATTTATTTATTTATTCCAATTCCGTAATATAAAGCTACAAAGGCCAATTATACTATATTACATAGTTAGAAAATACAATATAATACAATAATATGTTTTTTAAATTAACGGTAAATAGATTTTTTTTTTACAAAGCATACGTAATTTTACAACTATGTATATATTACATAGTACTATTTATAAAAATGCAACCATGCTATCTCTGTTTTTTGTTTGCCTTATTTCTTTTCTATTCCGCTTTACTTTTTCTTCTATATTATTTGACGATGTTGTGTTGTGGATTTCGGTAGCCTATTTTTGCAAATTTAATAAATATTGAAAAAAAGTGCAAACAATCATAAACTTGAGAAACAAATTGTAAAAATTACAATTTTCAAGTAAATTATTGCAGTTCAAATATTAAATTATCCGGTGATAGTTAATTTCGTTTTAAAAGTACGCATAAACAATACTCAACATAGATTAACGTTTAAAACGTAGTAATGCTATAAAGCCATTGCAGAAAACAATTCCATGATAACGCAAAAGAACATTTTAAATAGTTGAACAATAAAATTTAAGTTTAGTTTTTTCTACAAATAGAAAAGGCTTTGTCATGAATAACGGTTTTAGTACAGGTGAGGAGGATTCAAGAGGTGGGCATACAGACCAAACATGTTGCTTGATAGATGAAAATGAACGCTGTTGTAGACCAGCTGGTAACGCCAGTTACAGCAAGCGTATACAGAAAACAGTGAAGGACAAACGATTAAAATTAAGCAGCGATCCCACCTCTCAACACATCTATATTTGCGATTATCATAAAGAACGCATACAATCGGCACGCTCAAAAAGAAGACGCAAGGAATCGGAGGATGATAGTAATGATACTGATATTGACCTGCCTGAAGTTCCTGATCTTTATCAGTTACAAGTTAATACATTGAGACGGTATAAACGGCATTATAAATTGCAAACAAGACCCGGCATGAAGAGAGCTCAACTTGCTGACGTAAGTATACGAACAAAAGCTTTTAACTTGAATACATAATTATGTTATTTATTTTTCCAACGGGAATACAACAAATAAACGGTTTCTTTTATGTTTGTTTTTTATATAAATACATACCTATAGAGCTTTAAAATACACTAGGCACCTATGTACTTGTAAATAATGTTTTAAGTACATGTTAAAAAAATATCGATGTTCATTTGTCCTTGTAATAATTTTTTTTTTTTAATGTGCATATGTATATAGGTACATACCGTTGGTCACATGTAGAAAGACCCTAACTCAAATAATTGTAACTTTGCAGAAGCCAAAAACGTAATATAAACTATCATCATAATGTAAATTCTTTTGTAAAATTGCTTTGAAAACTATTATTTTTGATACCATTACATCAAATTTGTGTGTCAAATGTGTATGAAATGTATTGAAATCACTCAAAAACTCAATTTCAAAAAAATAGTTAGTTAGGTCCTTTCTACTTGTAACCATAGATACATAACTTTGTATGTTTGTAAATAAATTAAGCAATTTCAAAAAGGTCACATCTTGAATGTTTTCACAAATTCACTTTCTTATCCATTATTACAGAGAAATGTTTAATTTTGGCATCCAGTTAATTTTTTCTTCACAACATACACAAACCAGAGTGACATGTGACTTACACAGTGTACAACAATTTTTTTTCTCTTTTTATTGCAAAATATGTATATAATTTAATTGTCTTAGTTTTAAACATTCAATTCTTATAAAGCCAAAAAACAGTCCATTAAATTTTTTTTTTTTTAAATAATCAGGGTTGTTATTGAATCTAACAGCTATCAAAATTGAATATGAAAACAACAAAAAATTGCATATATATCCATATATTCATATCACAAATACCATTTGTATCAATATATTAGTTTTATGTTCGTATTTTTTTTTTTTTAATACAAGCCAAAATTAAATTTGTTGTCAAATCAACCTATCCAATTTTTCAAAAATGAATACATATAGGTACATATATATTTTAAATTAACAGTACAAACAGAAACTTATTATGCAATTCCTTTTTAGTCAAATGATACTTTCAATCAGGAAACTAAGATTGAAAAAATATATTTTTAATTAAAGAAATGACTACTAATTTTAGGTTTAGCTTGTTTTTTAACCTTCCTAGTTTTTAAGTATTTCAAAAATTTTGGCTGGCTCCGTTGGACATAGGCAACTTAGAATCTACTTATTGTATTCTTATTTCAACAAGAATTTTATTACATTTTTCTTGTAGCTTCATAAGTATTTAATATAAATTAACATACCTCTCTCTCTCTTTTTCTATTTTAGGCTATCATGAAACATTTTAAAACAATACCCATTAAGGAAAAAGAAGTAATAACATATTTCGTTTATATGGTGAAATCGAATTCAAATAAACTGGATCAAAAAAATGGCATGAGTAACGACACAACCTAAAATCTACAAATTTATTATCGTATCTGCGGTTGAAATGCTGATGCTCATTACATTATATAACAAAATTTCTAAATTAATCATTTAAGAAATTCTTTAAATTAAAACAGTTATTATGTTCAAGTCACTCAGTAATATTTGTGTAATATATTTATAGAAATCGTATTTTTTTTTTTTAATTTAAAACTTAGTTTTAATTATCTTAAGCTCTATGGTAGAAGAGAGACTAGACAAATTTTCGAAAGCCTAAGTATATTATAATTTTTTTAACAATCCAGGGGGGTAAAACTATGAAATGAAAAGTTGTATAGGCACCATATTAAATGACAAATAAAATGTTTTCATTTCATATCCCCTGTTGTGGAAAATATTTAATTTTGGTTTTTGATAAATATGTTTGTTTCGGTTCTATTCTATATGTATAAAAATTTTATCAATAAAAATACATGTAAATTTTAAATACATATACATACTATATAAAGTTTTCATATATTCTGGGATGTGGTGGAAATTTTCGTAGTTAATTCAATCGTTTTAAAAATGGCGCGATATAATTTAATGGTTATCAACTTAATTTTTTTCGGCTTACATTATTTATCATCTAATTTTTCACCTACAAAATTAAGTCCAAATTAAAATTAATAAAGAAATTTGTATGAATAAAAAAAACAAAAACTGAAAGTTCATCACTTTTCGTTTTTTTTAATTCATACGTTTTTAAAATCAATTACACAACTGTTGTTTATAAAAATTAATTTGCAAAAATTACTTTGAACACTAACAAGTACACTTACAGAGAAAGTAAAGAACAAAAATTTTTGTTAATAACATTAACAAACATTTCATTAATGTTTGTTATTATACGAATTTTACACACGTTTTTTTTTCTCCAAAAAAATTTGTTTTATTTCTGTCCTTTCTAAAATATATCTAATATAAAGGACTATTTTTCGTAACCAAATTTTGTTTCAAATTAGCGCTCTTTTAAAAATCTATAGCACATTTAGTGGCTAAAGTACGTCGAGTTTTCACCAAGTTTTAACAACATTTATAAAAATTTTAGTGATTATGAAAATAACAACATTATAAAACAATCTGCTGCTCTTCTTCAGAATCCGATATTGAGTTTTCTGTAAATACAAAAAAAATTTTAGGGTGTAAAATTTTTTAAATTAATAATAATTGAATTAATATTTTTTTAAATTAAAAAAATATCTATTCCATGGATGCAAAAAAAAATTTACCATTTTAATACAAAATTGTGACAACTTTTGTGGCTTCATAATAATATTTATAATATAGAAAACTTACGCGGTAGATTTTTCTGATCCAATATTCTCTTTTGTTTATTTGAAGGTTTTTCATTGCGTTTTCTGCATTTTACCGACGCCTTATTTAAGGAATGCTCTAATGTGTCATCATCATCACTACTAGCAGATTCCATATTAGCATTTGAATCATCTAGATGGGCCCATTTCGGATCATTTTTCGTTTTTAGTTGATTTTGATATGCTGATTTTAAAGTTTGAAAATATTTAATTAAATTTAATATACAAGTAATATATTATTTGAAATAATTTTAAACATACAATTCATAATTCCTAAAGTAACCTCGCCTTCACTTTCGTTCTCCTCATCACCCTCTTCAGCTAATTTTTTAAAGAATTCATCTTTACGTTTTTGTTCTTCAGTCTCCACCTCATTAAACTTAAAGTGCCTTAATTTTAAAACTAAACGATCTTCTGCCAGACTTGTTATTGTATTTTGTCTCAGACATTCAGTAAAACCTACATTTGATCGGGTTTCTCTGGCGGATATATCTTTTTGAAGAGTTTGCTTAACTAAATCAACTACTTTTTTCGCCTGATTAGATGCCCGTTTGGAAGATTGTAGCAATAAGGTAGAACTTGTTAGTGACGAGCCACCCAAATTAAGGCAACATAATTCTCTAAATGAATTAATGCCAAATATCATTTGGGATTCACTTGTTCTTTCCTCAATTATTGTGGGATCCGCCACTGCGATGCGACCATCGTCAAACGTACAATAACTAACACATACAGGATAATGATGCATAACCATTGGTAGCGGCTCTTTTTCAGCCGCTGTATGTATGATAACATCATCTTCCACTAAACTGACTTCGGGCCTTCTAAAATGCATAAGAGCACACAATGCCGCCACCGAGCAACAGTCAATAAGATTTCCCTCGTGGTTAAGAACATTTAAATCAACGCGTAAAATCCAAACTCGTTCTTCAGACTGTATACACAGTGATTCCAAATCTAAGCATCTAGATTCTCTAAATGTCCTTTCCAATGTTCTATTTAATTGTATGGTAAGTTCGCAATTACGACCAACTTCAAAGTGAGAGGCTGCCATTGGTCCTAATTCCACATTAATATGCAACATACCCTCATTAGGTCTCGTAGCTTTTGGAATACCAAGATCACATGACACTTGTGCTAATACCTTTGTTTCCCCCAATGCAACTAAAACACTACCCCATTCGACTCCAAAATTAATTTTTATTGGTCGAAATTCATCATTTTTGCGACCGTCCAAGCGCTATACATTAAAAGAAATTCTTAGTGATATTAGTTTCGATATATATGAAAAATTACCTGATTCTGTTTAATAGCCTGTATTATAAAATTTTTTTCGCATGTTGATAAAGGTGTCTCCTTCATATTTAGTATTTTTTAATAATTCAGTAGATTTCAATATATGTGTATGTTTACTACCAGATTCTTCACATTATTTTTGAGGTTAAACAGAAGTTTTGGTTGTGTTTGTAATTATGTGCTTTTTTTTGGTATTCACTCTTAAATAGTATCACAGAAATGTTGTATAACTGGCAAGGCTAAGACTAGGTTGTACATAAGACCGTACCGCCTCACAATAAAAAAAAATCGCCTTACACCACAGAAAATTTAATATAAAATTGAATTATCAAATTTTTATAGTCATATTTTGACATCAAGGTGAATCAGGTGGTGGTGTTTCTACAACAAATACAACATTAAAAAAAATGGTTTTTATTGTTGCTTTCGTCTGCCGATGCGTCAAAAACTACATGGTTTTGTTTGTGTTTTTTTACGCGGGAAAAAGTAATCTATTTAAACATATAATAATATTTGGCAACTCAACCATCATCGTGTTTGTATCATAAATATTTTTTTATGACATTTAGGAGTTTTTTGTAGCAACAAAATACATGGTGCGTCTACCTGAAGTTAATATACCCTGGTAGCAACAAAATACACGGTGTGTCTACCTGAAGTTACTATACCTTGTTATCTGTCAAATAAGACATGAACTAAGTGTTACCACTCACGAAATAAGCACTGATTATTTTTTTGCGTGCCAATGTTTGTCGAACTCCATATATAAAAAAAATAATAATAAAAAGTACTCTCCTTCGCGCTATCACCTTATGTAATTACACTATATGTACATACATACCTACTTTGTTTTGTAAACATTTTTTTATTTTTTTCCTCTTATTTTACAGTTTAAACTCGATTTTTGCTCGTAATGAAAATCGAACTTTGTACAAGTTTTAAGGTTGCGGCAAGTAACGAATATTTATTTTTTATACAATTAATAAGCATATCTATATGTCTTTTTAGCACATTTATTTTGATTGATAGTTTCGTAGTAAATTAGATAATGAAATAGTCAATAAAGTCAATAATAACATACAAATGATATATGTACATATATTTTTAAAAAAGCAACTTATTAAAATGTAAGGCATAATAAGAAATTCTTTATGCCCACACGAATTTTAAATATGTATTTTATAGAAAGTTTAACATATGTTTGTATAAAATTCTATTTAAAATTTTTTTAAATATTTTTATATCATGTTGATAGAAATGTTTGTGTCCTTCTTTATTCATCAAACCTTCCATATCTCCTTTAAAATTTATTTATCTAAATACTGTGTGACTAAAATTACAATTCTTTATAGTCAATTACATTTTTAATATAATGATCTCAGCTGACTTACTAATTACATTCTTATAAACTGTATCAACAAATAGATATAATATTTCTGTTCTTAACTGATGAAATAAACAAAAAAAGGTTAGAAACTTATTACTATTACTTCAATAAAAAAAATATACTTATAAATAATAAATATATTTATGCTTTTTTTCTAAAAGTTTGTAACTGGTAACTGTGTTATATAATTAAATTACTGTAGTGGTGATTTGGCAGATATTTTTAACAATTTTTAAAATAATTATATACTATAACATTGCATTAGTTTAATATGAACATTAATTAATTTGCAATTACAATTTGTACAATTTGTAAAATTTTTAAGGCTTTCCTTCTCTGGTTAAAAAACTTTACCCTACAAAAATTTGAAAAAGGCAATGTTTAACTTTAAAACGCTCTATCATCAACACTGTTCTCAACGAAGCTCGCATTTCTTCTTCACACATCATTGCAATAAGTTGATTTTTTATTTAATTGGTAGAGGTTGCAGAAAGTTTTATACATTTTTGTTAACGTAACTTAACAATTAAAAAAAAATAATGAAAGAATATTAATTTCAAAATATTTTGTAAAATTGTAATTTAAAATATATATGTACCTATATACATAATAAGAAATTAAAAATATATAAACGTCACAAAGCCAGCGAAAGTGTGTAAAACCACAAAAGTGAGAATAAACGTATTCAAGAAAAAAATAAAGTTGGCGGAAGAATATAAAAAGTAAAACAATATATTTGTGTGTATCAAAAGTTAAAATTAGTTTATTTTATAAATTAAAACAAAGTGCTTAATATAACATTTAAAAAAAATCAGTAAAAAAATTATACAATGTCAGTAAACAAATTCACTAAAGGGTTGTCAGCAGACGAGAAATCCGAAATACAGGAGAAATTTGTAGAGGTATAATTTATTTAAATGCAATATTTAACTTACAATATATAATTGTAATGTTTTTCGTTGCAAACAATTTGAATAATTATTCAGCTTTTTGGTAATAAAACCAGGAAATAAATTCAGATTAATACCATTAAGATGAGTCATTTAAAGCTACCGAACAACAACATATAATTTAGTCATAAGTGATGGAGAGGAAAAGGTTGTTTGGTTGCTTTTTTCTTTTGTTTATTTGTTGTTTTTGCCATGCAAAAAGAAATCTTGGGAGTGTAATTTTTATTTATTCCGCTTTAAGTACATTGTAATAAAAACGAATTTGTATGTACATAAGTTCTAAAAGTTTATTTCAATCAACCCCAAATATTAATATTGAGGATATCTTTGTTTAAAATATCTCCCAGTTAATCAAATAGTGGTCGGCAACATTGTCTATTAAACTGGTAAAGACGATAAGACCGACGGAAGTTAAAATGTGTCCTATTAACTTTATTAAAGACATGTACATGATATTTCATCCTTTTTGAAAAATTGTCTCGTAACACAAATGTGTCACAGTAAGCTTGTAAATACGTACATACTAGGACTATGAAAGGAAGTGTGTGTAGGTAATTTTTCGAAGAATAAAAAAAAATTTAAATTGTAAAATACCTAGTAAAATATATTACTATAGTCGGTGTATACAAAATGCTTCTTTCTACCTACAATAAATGTAAATAAAATATTTGAATGTTTGGATCTTTTTAACTCAATCATATAAGTTAAACCAAATTTGCTACTTAGGCAGATAACACTTAAATTATTAAGTACCTACATAGGATACTTTTTGTATTTAAGTGAAGGATATTGTGTTTATGGACAAACATGAACATATCATCATTTATTCATTATTGTTTGATATTGACGTCTATAAAATCCTTGGCAATCATCCTTGAGGATGTGTAACAGATATGGCCAATTGGGATTCACTTCATATACATTGATAGTCTTTTTCAAGGCTACATATGATTTTTTTCTCCTTGTTTTTCTTCTTTGCTTCATTTTTTGTTGTTGCAAAGGGTGTGTATATTTGAATGTTTGTGTATTGTGGGGATGTATAGTTGCAGAAGTAAATAAAACTTACAAATGCCTTGAACTCGGCAAACTAAATGCATTTTTTAATCATAACATTGCCACATGGGTGTTGCCGGCTTACAGTCGACAGCTAAATTTTTTTTTTGTTATAGACAGGCGCACCATTAGCATAGCTTCAGCACAACACATCAGAAGCAACTAAAATCTATCAACTAATTTTATTATCTCTACTTAGTTATTATATACAGATTGTATTTTTGTATTAAGATAATTTCTTCTGTGGATAGGTATCTTATAGAATAGTATTTGTTTGATGGAAATTAAGATTAGAACTATTTTTGTATTTAAAATGATTCGCGGGGGATGGTTTGTTTTCGAAGTATTATTTACAAACATAAATTCGATTTTTTAAATTTTGTTAAATGAAGTGTTTTTTAAAACAAAGTTAAGTTTTTTTTAATGATAAAAGTTATCTTTCTTTATATTTTGGATAAAGTTCGGTAAAATTTAAATAAGAATAAAATACTATATTTCGAAGTGTACATTTCCCCAGCAAAATAATCTACGACAAAAAAGTGAGTTTGCATGGGTTCAAATGGTGACAAAGTGATTAAATTTAGGTGAAAACACTAATGATGACATTAGCGTGTCATTTTAGATCATGTGTTTACATGAAAAAATTGTTGAACTGCGATAATTCTAATAAGTGCATAGAACTTATGAATGTTTAGTGAAAAGCTTCCAATATTTCATGAGTTGATTATGTTCGTTTTGAAGTACATGTCATTTATTTCTAATTTAGTGAGTAATTAAGAAAGAATCCTATAGCAGAATTTATTTAGAAGTCTTGAAAATACATGTAATTCAAATTTTTTGACTGGGAATTATTACAAATTTTACAAACTGCTTATATCCATCTAGTAATATAATTTTTTAAATATTGGTACACGAAGAAAAACATTTCGAATAAATACGAATCCCACAGTAAGTATAAAGCTAATAGCCTTTTTACACTTACTCACATCTTAGCGGAATGCGTGGAAGATGTTGAAAATGAAAAAAACTTGTTTACATTTGCAACATCTTTCATCCTTCATCTTTCATCTGTCATAATAAAGGGTGTTTTTTTAAGCCCGATAGAACTTGAAATTGTAAAAAATGACACAAAGAATTAAATTGTAATCAACATTTTTTTTTTATTCGAAAGATCAATACGTGACATTAACATTTGAAAATGATTTCGGGCATATGGGCACCGCGGCTGTTCTTGACGAAGCGCATTCTGGACGTCCAATTTTGGGCCACTTTTTCGAGCACTGCTGGCCGTATGTCACGAATAACACGAACAATGCTGGCCTCCAAGGCGTCAATTGTTGCTGGTTTATCAGCATAAACCAGTGACTTCACGTAGCCCCACAGGAAATAATCGAGAGGTGTCAAATCGCACGACCTTGGAGGCCGATTGACAGGTCCATTTCTCGAAATCAACTTATCGCCAAATTTTGATTTCAATAAGTCGATGGTTGCGTTCGCCGTATGGCACGTAGCGCCATCCTGTTGAAACCACATCTCCTCCGGATCAATGTCATCCATATTTTCAAACAAAAAATCATTGATCATGGTGCGGTAACGATCTCCATTGACCGTAACGCGAGCTCCGGCCTCATTTTTGAAGAAATAAGGTCCGATGATGCCACCAGCGTGAAAACCGCACCAAACGGTGCATTTTTCTGGATGTAATGGAGTCTGTAGGGTCTCTTGTGGATTGGTCTCGCTCCATATGCGGCAATTTGCTTATTAACAAACCCGTTAAGCCAAAAATGCGCCTCATCGCTGAACACAATTTTGCGATAAAATTGGACGTCCAGAATGCGCTTCGTCAAGAACAGCCGCGGTGCCCATATGCCCGAAATCATTTTCAAATGTTAATGTCACGTATTGATCTTTCGAATAAAAAAAAAATTTTGATTACAATTTAATTTTTTGTGTTATTTTTTACAATTTCAAGTTCTATCGGGCTTAAAGAAACACCCTTTATTTATTGTAAATGTTTGCGCAAATAAAAATTTAAAAAATGAATTTAAAAATTCTGTATTACTTGTATTAATTATTGCCCTTGGAGAGCAATTATTATTACAATATGCAGATTTTGTTAGAGAATGAAGATATTAAGATATTTTATTTTATACGACATATTTCAAGTCCACTCGTTGTATGTATTTTTTTTTTGTTTTTGGCATTTATAATTTTTTTCTAGTGATGCCATGTAAATTTTTGCAACAATATTTGTTTTTTCTAGTGAAGACACTAAAATAATCGAAAGATGTTGAGTGGAACAAAATGATTTAGGAACATCTTTAAAAGATGTTGAGATATGTTGACACACAAACACGTACAATTCATATGGGAAGATGTTAACATCTTGTTGATTTGATGAAAGATGAAAGATGTGAGCAAGTGTAAAAAGGCTATAACGTAACACAATTATTAACGCCAAAGAAGAGATTTTTTTAATATATGTGTGGCAACACTGATCGGTGCCGGGAGATTATTAGGAATGCGTGGCAAGGCTGTAGCTGGAAAAATATGTTAAGTTGGATTTCAATAATCAGAAATATTATATGAAATAGCGTTTAATTTGTAAACAATTAATATTTAATAAAATTGTAATAAAACATCAAAACAGCGTTCGTGTCTCATTGTTCGGAGTTATTACATTGGCGACGAGCGTAACCACGTGTGGAAAAGAGGGAGGAAGAAAAGAAACATAAAACCTAACCAATTGGTGAAGCAAAATCACATTAAATTGTGTCTTGTTTATCGATTGCATTAAATTGCGAAGAGATCATTAAATTAGATCATAAAATTGGAAAGAAACACATTAAATTGTGTGATTGTTGCGTTCCTCGTATTGGTTCAAACTGACCAGCACATTAAATTGTGGAATTGGAATCGCATTTAATTGTGAATTTGACAGTACATTAAATTGTGCATCCATCGGCAAATGCTTTAATATTGTTTTTTTTTTAAGAAAAACCATGTCCGACATAAAACCCTTTCCTTGCGATGTTATAGATAAATCGTTGTTGCGTGTAGAATGGGAAAAGTGGTTCCGATCTTTCAAGCTGTATCTGGCATCAGAGGAAATAATCGATCCAGTTAAAAAGAAAAACAAGTTGCTTCATTTGGGAGGACCACAACTTCAAGAGGTCATTTATAATACTCCGGGTGCCCTGGTTGAAATCAATTCAGAATCTGATACAGATGTATTCAATATATTGGTTACAAAGTTAGACGAATACTTCTCGCCTAAAAGAAATTCAACATTTGAAAGGCATCTTTATAGAAGCCTGACACCCTCTGACGGAGAATCTCTTAACAAATTTTTAATGCGATTGAGACAACAAGTTTCAAAATGTTCCTTTGGATCGACAAAAACAGAAATAGAAGAAATTTGTATTAAAGACAAAATAATTGACTCATGGGCTCCTATTGATCTGAAAAAGAGGCTACTGGAAAAAGAGCAGACTCTAAATGACGTCATTGAAGCTTGCCAAGTTTATGAACAAATCAATAAACAGTCCCAAAGCATGTTAATACGAGTTGACGAGCAGATGGTAAATAAGATTTCGTCAAAAAAAACGCTTCCCTAAAAATTCAGATGTCGAGTGTTTCAGGTGTGGTCGAAGTGGTCACATGGGAAACTCCATAATTTGTCCGGCACGTAATGCAAAGTGCAACAAATGCTCCCTTATTGGGCATTTTGCTTCAAAGTGTAAAACAAAAAATTTTAAGAGGAAATTTGCCGAGTATGATGAGAGTGGCGGGAGCCAGCGCAAAACTAGACCTGCAAAAGTTCGCTGTATACACAATGATGAGAGGGATAATTTAGAGGATGGTGAAGCATTGCGCGAATTTGACTGTTTCAAAATCGATGACAACTGCGAATGTGATGAAATAATAGAGTGCCGCGTTGGAGGGCAATCACTTCTAATGGTGATTGATTCTGGCTCCCGATTTAATCTTGTTAGTGAAAATGACTGGAAGCTATTAAAAGATAAAAAAGCGGTTACATGGAATATTCGATCAAACTCATCAAACCAATTCAAAGCATATGCGTCAGATTATATCCTTAAGGTAATCTGTGTTTTTGATGCCCCGATCGCTATCAATAATGATTCAGAAACTGTTGCTACATTTTACGTGATTGAAAATGGAAGCCAGTCGTTATTAGGTCGTGAAACATCGACGAAACTTAAAGTACTTCGAATTGGTTTAAATGTGAATCGTGTTGACAACGTAAAGCCATTTCCCAAGATGAAAAACATACAAGTTAAACTAACTATCGATACTTCTGTTAAACCTGTGCAACAACCACTTCGACGTATACCAATTGCTCTTGAGGAAAAAGTAGCAGCTAAACTGGAGGAGGCAATTAGTTTAGACATAATCGAACCTGTTTATGGACCAAGTCCATGGATTTCACCAGTAGTGATTGTGTTCAAGGGAAATGGCGAAATGAGACTGTGCATTGATATGCGACGCGCAAACAAAGCTGTTTTAAGGGAAAATTACCCTCTGCCTACTTTTGACTCTTTCATGACAAAATTAAGAGGAGCAAATTACTTTTCAAGGTTAGACCTTAAAAGCGCATACCACCAACTCGAACTGCATGAGAGCAGCCGGGAAATAACTACTTTTATTACACACAAGGGTCTATTTAGGTATAAGAGATTGATGTTTGGTGTAAATTCTGCGCCTGAAATATTTCAACGCATACTAGAAGGGCTGCTGGCGACCTGTAGCAATTGTCTTAATTATATAGATGATGTGATCGTATTTGGCAGCACGGAAGATGAACATGACAAGGCGGTAAAGGAAGTTCTCCACGTGTTGAAGCAGCATAATCTCGTGCTTAATGAAGAAAAATGTATTTGGAAAACACGGAAATTAAAATTTTTAGGACATATTCTTTCTGAAAAGGGCTTCACGGCAGATCCGGAAAAAATCAAGGTAATTACAGATTTTCGAGCCCCGAACACTAAAGAAGAGGTAAGAAGTTTTCTGGGTTTGATTACGTACGTTGGTAAATTTATACCTGATTTGGCAAATGTCACCGAACCATTGAGAATTTTGTTGAAATTAGACACAAAATTTGTATGGGGTCCAGGTCAGGCGAACGCTTTTCAACATCTTAAGATAAAATTGTCTCAATTACCCAATTTATCGTATTTTGACCCAAAGAGGAGAACTCGGGTAGTAGCGGACGCCAGTCCGGTCGCTTTGGGCGCAGTCTTAATCCAGTTTGATTCCAATAATAATCCGAAAATAATATCTTTCGCTAGTAAGAGTTTATCCGACGTAGAAAAAAGATACTCTCAAACGGAAAAGGAAAGTTTAGCTCTGGTGTGGTCAGTTGAGAAATTTTACTACTATTTAGCAGGCCTGGAATTTGAATTGGTGACAGACCACAAACCACTAGAGGCAATTTTTAAACCAACATCAAAGCCTCCGGCCAGAATAGAACGGTGGCTATTGCGGTTACAATCATTTAAATTTAAAGTAATTTACCGAATCGGAAAGGAGAATATAGCGGATTCTGTGTCTAGGCTTTGCAGAATCTCGGAAACAAGTTCATTTGACGGAAATTGCGAGGATAACATATTTTATATTGTGTCAAAATCTATTCCATTACCTCTTGGAATCACTCTTATAGCTAATAAAAGTGCCGAAGATGAAGAAATCACCAACATTATAACACATATCCAGCAGGAGTCGTGGGATTCGGATAAATCCACTAACTATTATCCATTCAGGTTTGAGCTCTCGGTGATTGGTAATATTCTCCTACGAGGCACTCGCATTGTGATACCCAAGTCGTTGCGTGAAAGGGTACTTCAGTTGGCACATGAGGGGCACCCAGGTGAGTCAGCTATGAAACGCAGACTAAGAGCCAAAGTGTGGTGGCCATTAATAGATAGAGAAGCGGAAAATTTTGTAAAGAACTGTCGCGACTGTTTGCTGGTATCAAAAATATCAAATCCTCCGCCTATGCAGAGGCATGCGTTTCCGAATGGTCCCTGGCAATGTGTAGCAACGGATTTATTAGGCCCACTACCAAACAATGAGTACGTTTTAGTACTAATAGACTACTACTCACGATATCAAGAAGTAGTGTTTTTGAAAATTATATCCTCTGAGAAGATCATTAAGGCCATGGAGGAGATATTTTGTAGACTCGGATTGCCGAAATCTTTGAGGACAGATAATGGACGGCAGTACATAAGTTCTGAATTTGAAAGTTTTTGTAAGACGAACAACATCACACACATCACCACGCCACCCTATTGGCCGCAGGCCAATGGTGAGGTCGAGAATATGAATAAGTCCCTGGTCAAACGATTGAAAATTGCCAGCGCCAACAAAAGTAACTATAAGCAGGAGATACAAAAGTTCATTTTAATGTATAATGTAACACCTCACGGCACAACTGGATCACCTCCATCCGAACTAATGTTTAACCGAGTCATACGGGACAAGATACCAAGTATTCAGGATATCACAGAAGACATGATTGACTCGTCAGCTAGAGATTTAGATTGTATAAATAAGCAAAAGGGGAAGGAAAGAGGTGACAAGAGACGAAAAGCAAAAGAATCAGAGATAGCTGTGGGAGACAAAGTACTGCTCAAAAATGTTGTATTCCCACATAAACTGACAACAAATTTCGATGTAACTGAGTACGAGGTTTTAGAGAGGAATGGAAACGTAGTGGAAATAGCTGGTAATGGGAAAACATTTAAGAGGAACATTACCCATGTCAAAAAGATACCAGCATCAACAATCTCTGGAAATACAACCCCAGAGGGTATTGTTTCTTCACAGGAATCGCCATCGACGTCAATTAATTCTTTGTCACCAGATCATACGGAAGATCCACCAGCAGACGCAGTGCATCCAGTAGATCCGGTGATGAAATTAAAGCTGAAAAAAATAGGAGGGGTGTGGCAACACTGATCGGTGCCGGGAGATTATTAGGAATGCGTGGCAAGGCTGTAGCTGGAAAAATATGTTAAGTTGGTTTTCAATAATCAGAAATATTATATGAAATAGCGTTTAATTTGTAAACAATTAATATTTAATAAAATTGTAATAAAACATCAAAACAGCGTTCGTGTCTCATTGTTCGGAGTTATTACAATATGTATATAAAAATATTTGCTTGTTTAATTAGTCAATGCTTAAAATTATAATTAATGACACAAAAATGTAAAATGTTCTGGATTAATTTTGTTTTCAATAATTTTACAGACGTTTCTAAAAAATTTTAAATTATCATTTTAATAGAGAAATTCATAATTATAGAATTGATAAATTTTATGCATATACATACATATTGTTGTATATAATAATGAATTTAATACTTTACTGAAACCTTTATTTGTAATCAAGTAGTTATTGCTTTTCTTTTTAACTGAAGAAAGAAAATTTTTCCAAATGTTTTGATATATACGTTTTCTTGTTTGAATAAGAAATTAAATAAAATAAAGAAGATATTTTATTAATCACAGGTTATGGGCCCAGCACGCTTCCACTGCGCGAAAAATAATTAACATTTTAACGTATATATTTTAACGATTATAAAAATGAGTTATTCGGGATTTAAAATAGAACCATTGTGTAAAGACAATTTTGATACATGGAAAATTCAAGTGGAGGCATTGCTTATAAAAAACGATGAATGGAAATATGTGAATGGAAAGTTTCCAAAGCCACAAAGTCCTCCAGAAAACGTAAGCTTATGGGAATCGGAAGACGCAAAGGCTAAGTCTGATTTAATTTTGCTAATTTCCACAAATGAACTTAAACAAATCAAAAACTGCAAAACATCAAAAGATGTTTGGGATAAGTTGCATAGCATCTATCAATCAAAAGGACCTGCAAGAAAGGCAATGCTACTCAAGAGTTTAATTTTGTTAAAAATGAGAAATGGGGACGATATAAGAGATCATATCAGAAAGTTTTTTGACATTGTTGATAAAATAAATGAAATGGAATTAGAAATTATTGACGATTTGTTGACAATTTTACTTTTATATAGTATTCCTGATGAGTACGAGCCTTTCAGAATTGCAATTGAAACTCAAGAGAGACTACCTGATCCTGAAACGTTAAAAATTAAACTTCTAGAAGAATATGAGGCCCGGAAAAGAAACGTTTGTGAAGAATCTTCAGATGCTATGATTGCAAAGAAAAAAAATAAAAAACATTTTAAAACAAATGAAAATCGTGAAAATAAAGGTGAGAAATTTAAATTTTCTTGTCATAATTGCGGAAAAATTGGTCATAAAGCAAAAGATTGTTGGACGAAAAATCAAAATCAGCAAAAGTATGTGGGTAAAAGCCAAGAAACAACTCGAAATGCAGAACTTGCACTTCAAGTAAATGGGGAAGGTGAAAGTTGGTGCCTAGATTCTGGAGCGTCATCTCACATGTGTTCAGATAAATCAAAATTTTCAACAATGAATTCTTCAACTGAGGTACTTCAATTGGCAAATAATGGATCAACAAAAATTGAAGGTACTGGAATAGTGAAAATCAAAACTGAAACTGGGTACGTATTAAAATTAGAAAACACCCTATACGTTCCGGATTTACGATCAAATTTGCTGTCAGTTTCTAAAATAACTGATCATGGTTTTGAAGTTAAATTTGATAATAAAAAGGCAATAGTACGAAACCCTACAAGTGGCGAAAAAATATTAATTG
Source organism: Phyto melanocephala (assembly GCA_941918925.1). Taxonomy (NCBI): domain Eukaryota; kingdom Metazoa; phylum Arthropoda; class Insecta; order Diptera; family Rhinophoridae; genus Phyto; species Phyto melanocephala. Next base: position 56,552,715 of record OW799234.1, read on the forward strand.
CAAAACGAAATAAAAACTTATATTATGTCAAAGAAATTACAGAAGATTGCAAAATTTCTAAAAAATCATGCATACAAGAATGGCATGAACGTTATGGACATCTAAACGAATCTAATCTAAAAGATTTAGTACGAAAAGGTGAAGTAAATGGTTTAGATTTTAGTCTAAATGAAAATTTACAAAGTTGTGAAGTATGTATTAAGGGAAAACAAACCCGAAAGCCATTTAAAAGGTCTGTTTTAAAATCAACAGAAATATTAGAATTAATACATACAGATGTCTGCGGTCCTATGAGAGTGAATTCAATTGGTGGTTCAAGATATTTTTTAACGTTTATTGATGACAAATCAAGATGGTGTGAAATTTATTTTTTAAAGAAGAAGAGCGAGGTATTTGAAAAATTTAAAGAGTTTAAAAGTATGGTGGAAAGGAAAACAAATCTGAAGATAAAAACTATTCGATCTGATAATGGAACTGAGTATACAAGTAATGAGTTTAAAAATTTTTTAAAGAAAGAAGGAATTAAACATGAATTTTCGGTTGAATACACGCCACAACAAAATGGAGTTGCCGAAAGAAAAAATCGAACTTTAGTTGAAATGGCCAGGTGTATGCAGTACTAACTGCAAATCACATTCGAAATAGATGTCCGTCAAAAAGTTTAAATAGTGAAACCCCTTTTAAAATTTGGATAGGAAGAAACCCTACAGTAAAATATTTTCAAAAATTCGGCACAATAGCTTATATGCGTATAAAAAATAAAAATAGTGGTAAATTTGACCCGAAATCTAAAAAGTGTATTTTTGTTGGTTATTCAATAAAGTCAAAAGCATACAGATTATGGGATATAAAAGATAGAAAAATAGTTTGTTCAAGAGATGTTAATTTTACAAATACCTATCAATTCAAAAATAACAACAATGATTTTACAGAAAATGCAACTCAAACTGATTCTGAAAGATGCATTGAATTGACATTTATTCCCAAAGATGACACTGAAAATAATACTCCAAGAAATATGGAAGAATATGAAGAAAGTGAAATAGATGATTTCTATGGTTTTTCGGAAGATGATGTTGAAAATCAAACTGAAGAATACCAAACACCTCTAACATCCAAACGAGGACCTGGAAGACCGAAAAAGATAAAAACTGGCAATATTGGAAGACCAAGAAAAAATTTTGCAAATCTAATAGATCAAGATGGCCCGTTGACTCCTGAAGAAGCAGTTTCTGGCCCTGAGGCGAAAGAATGGAAGAAGGCTATGAAATCCGAATATGATGCATTAATAAAAAACAAAACATGGAACTTAGTCACCTACCCACAAAATAAGAAAGTGATAGATTGTAAATGGGTATTAACCAAAAAGTATGAAGCTAATGGAACTGTTGAACGCTATAAAGCGAGACTTGTAGCAAAAGGTTTTACGCAAATACCAGGCATCGACTACACTGAAACTTTTGCACCAGTAGCAAGAATAGGTTCCATACGATTATTAATAGCTCTTTCTGTACAATTAAAACTAGATGTATATCAACTTGATTTTGTGACGGCATATTTAAATGGCGATATAGAAGAAACAATTTATATGAAAATACCGAATGAGATTGAAACACTTTTAGAAGAAGACGAAAAGCAAAAATTCCAGGGAAAAGCTTGTTTATTAAAAAAAGCTTTATATGGGCTCAAACAATCTGGAAGACAATGGTACAAAAAGCTAGATGAAAAACTAAAACAATTGAATTTTAAATCACTTAATTCAGACAATTGCATTTATATGTTAAGACAAGGTGAATATATAACATTAATTGCTATTTATGTCGACGATTTAATAGTAGCAACAAATAGTAAACAAAAATGGAATGAATTGAAAAAGGAACTAGCAAAATTGTTTGAAATGAAGGATCTGAACCGTATAAATGTTTGTTTGGGCATTGAATTTAAACAAGACCCAAATACGAAGGAAATAACAATGTCACAGCGTAAATATATACAGAATATTTTAACAAGATTTAATATGGAGGAATGTAAACCAGCAATAACGCCATTTAATACAGGAATAAAACTATCAAAAGAAATGTGCTCAACAGATGAAGAAAAATCTGAAACAGAAAAATTGCCCTATCAAAATCTAGTTGGCTCACTTATGTACTTAGCAGTTTCCACAAGACCAGATATCGCTCATGTAGTAAGCGTACTAAGTCAATATAATACTAATTATGGAAAAGAGCACTGGGTAGCTGCTAAACGAGTTTTACGTTATTTGAAGGGTACACAAAATTTAGGTTTACATTATAAAACAAATGATGAACAATTAACTGGCTATGCTGATGCAGATTGGGGAGCTAATACAGATGATAGAAGATCTTACACAGGCTATGTTTTTAAATTATCAGATGCTGCTATAAGTTGGGATTCAAGAAAGCAAAGAACTGTAGCAATGTCAACCACAGAAGCAGAATATATGTCACTATCAGAATGTACATTTAAGGAGATTTTTGGAAGAAGTTTTGGGAAATCAAAGTTCAACACTTATTTACAATGATAACCAAGGCGCTAGATTACTAAGCAAGAATCCAATATTTCATAATAGAACAAAACATATGGATATACGTCATCATTTTGTTCGTGAAAACGTAATTGGTGGAAAAGTTAAAATAGAATATATACCTACCGAAGACATGCCTGCTGATGTTTTAACAAAAGGATTACCAAAAGAAAAACATAACAAATGTATTTCGCATATAGGATTAGTTCATATTAGTAACTGATAATTGTAATGTATTAATTCAGGGGACTGTTGTATATAATAATGAATTTAATACTTTACTGAAACCTTTATTTGTAATCAAGTAGTTATTGCTTTTCTTTTTAACTGAAGAAAGAAAATTTTTCCAAATGTTTTGATATATACGTTTTCTTGTTTGAATAAGAAATTAAATAAAATAAAGAAGATATTTTATTAATCACACATATATGTACATATGTAAAAAAATACATGTGGTTTGTGTCTTAATGTCAAAAAGAAAACACAAGATAAGAAATATATTAACCATAGCTACAAGAAACGCACTCCAGTGTGCATTCTTTATAATAATGCTTTTCTTTTATAGGTATGAAGTACATTGTTGAACATAAGAATTTTTTTGCCACTTGAAAGGCAATACATTTTCTTTTTTATCTCCATTACCCTTGTTTATATTGCTTCTTTTTGATTGTGTTTATTTATACTGAACAATGAAGATATGTATTTCTTAATAACTATGCGTAATTTTTTAAACTGTTTTGTATTATTAATTTTTTTTTTTTTAATAAACAATTTTAGTATTGTAGTCATTGATAATTTTAGTAAAAATTATTAAAAAAAAAAAAACGTTATGAATATACATAAACGAACAAATAATCTTTATTTTTATCAAAAAATTCAGATATTCTTGGAAAACGTTTTTTATGGCTCTACAAATTCAAAATTGTTATTTAAGCTTTTTTTGATTTCTCTATAGTTTCTATTAAGGTATATTTATTTATCTTGTAATTGCAGTTCAGGAAAATTTTTTTTTAAATTAGTTATTTTTGAAGTTTGACATAAATAATAATTCATAGCAAAAACAGAAGTTGTTTCTATCTACATATGAACATTGCTAGTTAAATTTTAAAATAAGTTATAGGATTATTTTACTATATTCAACAATCTTTTTTTTAATTTTACTTTCGTCAGTTGTTACTTATTAAAAAGCATATACTAAAAAAATCAGAGTCCTAACTCATACATACATACATATTTTTAAATAACCAAATTAATTTTCGCACTCACTGCAATATATACTTTTTATAACAGAGTAATATTTTTCTTTATTTTAATCAAATTGACAATGCTTTATTATTTCGAGTATGTACATGCATATGTATATGCATTAAATGTAGCATTTGTTCTGCAGCCGTTGCCTTCAATAAATCTATGGCAAAAATAAATAACTGATCAACTCGTCTTAAGCAAAAATTAATGTTTTGATACCATTTCAAACGCATATTTACCTAATTTAAATTCACCTTTAAGCAAAGTGTTAAATTACTTGTAATTTTTTTTAGGGAGTGAAACACAAAAACTCTGCTTATTTTAAAAACAAAATTAATTTTTTTTTATTGCGATATAAATAAATTACGGAAAGTATTATGTTTTCCAATTAAAAAAAACCAATAATTGAAACTTAAGATATCATTTTATAAATTAAAAATTTTCATGGAGTTTTTTTTAGCAAAACGACAATATTAGACATTGGTATATTTTTCCTATAGCCACTGAAATGTTTAAGATAAAAATGATGTCATAATGTCTTTATGCAAACAATATACATACATATGTATGTATATGTAATGTAAAAAATAAAAATAAATTTGCTAAAATTATAAGACTGATAAAATTTACACCTTTTTAAAATATTGCTATTATGTAACATTTATGCTTAAATATCTGTGGCTTGGAGCTAAAAGGACCAATGTCACTTTTTTGCTCTTTTGAGTTAATCATTGCATTAGATTTGTTTTCTTGCTCTTTTTCATTATGGTAAAACAGCTAAAGTCATACTTAACCCAGAACAGTTTCATAAATAAAATGCTGGCCAATGTCACTATGAAAGCACCTATAAAAGTTTAAGTTCAATTCCAATTTTCTCAAACGTAAATATTTTGACATTGGCACTTATAGCTCCAAGTCACAGATATATACATGCAAATTAGGTCGCTCGTTCGTAAGATGTTTTTTCTCCTTATTCGTTTATTTAACGAATTGTTTTAAACCCTAATTTTATTAAACTAAAACTAAATTAAATCTGTATATTTTACATAATAACGATTTACAGTAAAAACTGTTTTTGTTTATGTACAGACAATTTAATTTTGTTTGTTTTCTAAAATAATTGTTTACTGTCTCAGTGGTCAATTGTTTCAAAGAAAAGCTTATCACTTAATATTTATTATACTTGCACAATGTCATAGAAAATCAAATGAATCATCTGCTTTTTCAATATTAGCTAAATGAATAGCTTGAAAATCTGATTTAGCTCCTAAATGATTTTTATTATTTCTTTTTATGTCAGCACACTTAACAAAAATAAAACTAAATATATATACATTAAAGTATTTAAACAAAAATAATAACAAAGTATGTACATTATAATTCCCATTAAAAGCTGATATTACATACAATTTTTTTTTGTTTTGTTTATAGTTTTACTTCTGTTGTTCTATATTTTAATAAGGTCTTTTTATTTTAGTTATATTATCATAATACTTAACATACAAAAAAGTAAACTGTTTTAGTACAATTAAGGGAACCCGTTTATCTGGTCGCGTGCCGAATACCATACAATTTGTTTGCATTTTAATGACCACAGGTAGATGTTGAAAAAATGTTTATAAAAAATATACCTTTGTTTTAGGTGTTTTTCACTAGTAGTGTAATGATGGGGATGATAATAGTTTTCTTTTTTTTAAGAAAAACTTATACATTTTCAAATATTTTAATACATATATACATTTATATGTATGTATATATATATATCGCACTTGATCAACAAGAGGGTATTAACTCAAAATTTTTGAATTTTCAGTAGAGTCAAAAAACTGTTTGTGGCCACATTTTAACAGAATTTAAAAATTCAAATATACCATAGGAAGCAAATTCCATTTGAAAATATATATATACATTGTTTTTGTTTTAAATTTTACTAATCATTGCAAAAAAATCTATTTTTTGAGTTAACACCATTTTTTCATGAAAAGGGTCACAACTCAAAAAAAATTTGAACAATTTTTTCATAAAAAGAGTCACATTTTGAATTAAAATTATAGAATAAAACAAATTTTATCAAAAAAATAGTATCAACTCAAAATACAACCAAATATAAATAAAACAGTTTGATTATTTTTAACATAAATAAAGGCTCAAATCAAAATAATACCTTTTTTTATGAAAATATACGATTCTTACCTATTTTAACTTTTGTATTAACTCGAAATAATACCTTTTTGTTGAAATAAAGGTAATCACTACATTATCATGAATATGGTCTCAAAAGTGGTTTTCGAGATGAAAGAGTAAACGGAATACGTTGAAATTTTTACAGTAGATAGATATTGATGTTGTTTGCTGATTTCTTAAAAAAAGTGATATTTTAAAAATTTTGAGTTAATACCCTCTTGTTGATCAAGTGCGATATATTTTGTAATTTTATACAAATAAAGTTATTATTAATTTAAAGACTATAACAACCCTTTGTTCTTAAAAAATAGCAAAAATTGCTTTTGTAAAAATTTTTTTTTTGAGAAGTTTTAATTTCAAATTCGGTATAAAAAGCACGGAATACTCTACTGTAGAAATTTTTAATATGTGAATTTGTTATTATTATAGTATTATTAAATTTATATGTTAATGTATAATAGGATGTTTCATTTAAAACCTCATCTAATTTTTAAAGACCTTACATACAATACATATTTGTTCGTACTTATATTAAGCCTTATGCATTTAAAGGTTGTAGACGTTTTTTACACAAGATTTGGATTTTTATGGTTTTAAAAGTGATCTTTTTTTCAAATATAATGTATCCAAGTTATAATTAAAAATTGAACTTATTAAATCAAGTAATCTTCTACAAATCATTTAGTAAAATATAAAATTTTTTTTAGAGGAAAACAAAAAGGAAAATGATGGTTTTTATGAAATGTACACAAATGTAAATTTTTGATAAGTTTTACAAAAAATTACTATGTAAAGTATCTGTTTTTAAGTATTAATACAACATTAAATACATAAAGTAATATTTTGTAAAAAAACAAGTTTGCATTAGAAACACAAAATGGCGGTGACGTAGGAGATAGCAGCTAAAGTTTAATAGACTGGACCAGTGTTGCCAATTTAGCTATTTTATGGCTAGATTTAGACATTTTTGAACACGCTTAGCTAGGAAAATCTGCGTTTAGCTATAAGTCATTTTTTTAGCCATTCCTTGATATTTTTTTTAGCCATTTTTTGGTTTTAGCTTTTAAGTTTTGTTGTTTTTTCGTTTTCTAAATAGTGAAAAACGTTTCTATAAAACAATGTTTCAATCAGTAAAAAAAATCAACCAAGCATGTATTTAATAAAATAAATAAGAAAAGAAATTTAAGAAAAATAAACAATATATTCCCAGAAGCTTATGAGGTAATGGTTATCCCACCCATAATTAAAAAAATAGATTACAGAAGTTAAAAAGTTTTTGTAAATATTATAAATGTGAGACTAATGCAAAATTATATGAAAATCGCATAAATGGTATTGGATATACATATTATCGAGACCAAGCCTTTACCTTTTAATCCAATGAATTTTAAGCTACAACAGGATAATACATTAGCTATGCAAAAAGATTTTTCAATAAGAGTAATATGATTTCTTTAAAAAAAATACACTTATTATTAAGGGAATTTAAAAGTTTTTTATTTAATGTTAAGACAATCAATACAATTAAGTTCTAAATAAAACGTCATTCAAATGGCCTCCACGACTTCTTCTGTAGGAACGAATTCGATGAACGCAATTTTCGAGCATTTTTTCCACTAACTCAAGTTGTATGTCATGTATGGCACGTTCAATATTGACTTATTAATATTGTAGAGAGTTTGTTTGGTTTATTTCGAAAGACCAATATTTTATTTTTTCTATATTCTTTTTTTTAAGATAAATGCTGTTATCAATATGGAGTAGCACATAATAATCTTAAATTGATAGGATCTAAAGAAAGTTAAGATCACAATGACAATAATAGCGAGCTAGATGCTGATGATTAATTGGTCCTTTTAACACCATTATAACAATTCTTGAACTTTATAACTACACCAGTTTTCATTGTAATTGAGAAAATTCCAATTGAAATTGAGAATTTCAATTTGAAATTGAGAAAATTCCAAATGAAAATGAGAATTTCAAATTGAAATTGGGAAAATTCCAAATGAAATTGAGAAATTTCCAAATAAAATTGAAAAAAAATATATACATAAGTATGCATTTAAAAATCAAGAAACTTTTTTTTATAAATATGAAAAATATATGTAATGTATATCAGGTGTTATTCTAATGGACAGTGGTAGAGATTCGTTTAGAGCTGACAGCACAAATGAGTTGGTCTTGATAAGTGGGAAGAGTTAGGGATTGAGTTAACGGAGCTTGTATTGGTTTGTGACAATGCTGCCTGCCACAATCGACTACAATTTATTTTTGAAAACACTCCAGCCACACTTTAACGCCTTAATCACCAATGCTTAACCCAATTGAAAGTATTTGATCCAAAATCAAAAGGAATGTTAAAGCAAAGGTGAATGTACCTAACGTAAGTCCCCCAAATGTAGGAGAGCATAGGCTTGCCTTTTTAGAGGAGGTTATTAATACTTCAAAAACATGTATTACTACCGGAGATTGTAGTAGAGATATACAGCACACTACAACGTTTCACGAGTCTGCATTGGTTCTTTTTTGTTTTTTTACTACACAATAATATTATAATGTATAATGTGTTATCAAAAATTAAATAAATTTTTTATATATAATTTTATTTTCTCATTTTTTCAATTTCATTTGAAATTTTCTTAAATTCATTTGGAATATTCTCAATTTCAATTTGAAATTCTCATTTTCATTTGGAATTTTCGCAATTACAATTTGAAATTCTCATTTTCATTTGGAATTTTCTAAATTCAAAATTGAAATTCTCAATTTCAATTGGAATTTTCTCAATTTCATTTGGAATTCTCTCAATTTCAATGAAAAATGGTGTCAAAGATGTATTGAATATATTACAAAACGTCTTAGATTTTGTTATTATTCTTTTAAAACAAATTTTTCTTATTTTTTTTTATTAAAATATTGAAAACTTTCTTTCTAAAACATTTAGCCATTTTTTAGCTTTTTTATACCCTTCACCTGTGGTGCACAAGGGTATATATAGCTTTGTCATTCCGTTTGTAATTTCTACAATTTTCATTTCCGACCCCATAAAGTATATATTTTCTGAAAGCTTATGAATAGAGGAGTCGATTAAGCCCTGACCGTCTGTTCGTCTATCCGTCTGCCCGTCTGTCCGTGTGTTGGTTGAAATCAACTTTTAGAAGCAACTATATGTTCCTCAGATCTGTATATGGTATCGATCTCTTGAAAATATCCAGGAATAAATCGCTATTAAAATTCAGCACAATCGCTTCATAACTTTCTGAGATATGAGCAAAAAACCACGACCACCTCGTTTTTTTTCACAATTACAACAACAACATACATACATACATACATACATGTAAAAAACATACCAAACAAAAAAATATTAAAAATAAGAAAAAAATAATAAAAAAAACTAAAAAAATTTTTAAAAAATTTAAAAAAAAAATTAAAAAAATTTTTTAAAAATTTTTCTAAAAAATTTTTTTAAAAAAATTTTAAAAAAATATAAAAAAAAAAATAATAAAATATAAATAATATATTAAATAAAATAAAATAAAATAAAATAAAATTTTTTTGGCTCAGCTGGGATTCGATGCCACATTTATTCTAACGTGTACGTATGCACGTATTTTATATGGGATGAATGGTGATACAAACAATTGTTATTGCATGACTACACGTTGTGCAGGGTATATAAGATTCGGCACGGCCGAATATAGCACTGTTACTTGTTTTTAGCTAGTTTTTAGTCATTTTTTTCCAGAATTTTAGCCATTTTTGCTAATCAAGTTCTGGCATCACTGGACTGGACTGAAGCAGTTCTTCTTGCAAAATTTTTTAACACATACAGTTTTAAATTAAAACAAGTAACAGTGCTATATTCGGCAGTGCCGAATCTTATATACCCTTCACAACGTGTAGTCATGCAATAACAATTGTTTGTATCACCATTCATCCCATATAAAATACGTGCATACGTACACGTTAGAATAAATGTGGCATCGAATCCCAGCTGAGCCAAAAAAATTTTATTTTATTTAATATATTATTTATATTTTATTATTTTTTTTATATTTTTTTTAAATTTTTTTAAAAAATTTTTTAAATTTTTTTAAAATTTTTTTTTGTAGTTTTTTTTATTATTTTTTTCTTATTTTTAATATTTTTTTTTTGTAATTTTTTTTGTTTGGTATGTTTTTTATATGTATCTATGTATGTATGTTGTTGTTGTAATTGTGAAAAAAACGAGGTGGTCGTGGTTTTTTGCTCATATCTCAGAAAGTTATGGGGCGATTGTGCTGAATTTCAATAGCGATTCATTCCTGGATATTTCCAAGAGATTGATACCATATACAGATCTGAGGAACATATAGTTGCTTCTAAAAATTGATTTCAACCAACACACGGACAGACGGACAGACGGTCAGGGCTTAATCGACTCCTCTATTCATAAGCTTTCAGAAAATATATACTTTATGGGGTCGGAAATGAAAATTGTAAAAATTACAAACGGAATGACAAAACTATATATACCCTTGTGCACCACAGGTGAAGGGTATAATTACTATTTTTATACCCGCCACCAAAAAAAATGGTGGGGGTATATTCATTTTGTCATTCCGTTTGTAACACATCGAAATATCAATTTTAGACCCCATAAAGTATATATATTCTGAATCAGGGTTCGATTTGATGACGATCTAGCTATGTCCGTCCGTCTGTCCGTCTGTTGAAAGCACGATAGAGGTCGCACCGAAAAAGCTAGGGGGCTCAAATTTTGCCAGAATCTTTCTTATAGACTTTCTTTGTTTGGTATTGAAAATGGGCTAAATCGGATTATTAGGAAGAGAGTTATAGCTCGAAAAGCAAGAGTAGGTCGAAAAAACCGTGTCCTTCGAACATCGAATAAAATGGAATTGTGTCCAAACGCATTAACGTAGACTCATGAAACTTCGAATATATATTTCCTGAGTAAAAACAATATTATTCCCGAAAATGATCTAAATCTATTTATTAGGAAAGGAGTAATCGATCAAAATGTACGAAAATTTATACCGCACAGTGTATTTTTCGGTATATTTAAAAACAAAAACGTCATAAAAGCAACAAAATTAGATGTACGACTCTGAAATTTCACACACTTTGCTTTTTGGTGAGAGGCTTTTCTGTAACGGAAAATTAATGTGCCACGCCCACTTTCACGCCAACCTCCCATATAACGTTTTACTTAAAATTCATATAATTTCTCTATTAATAAAGATTTTGGAATAATAAAGCGCTATATTGAGACACCTAAGTTGTACTCATTCGCAAAAATAACTTTGACACGCCTACTATAACGCCCACTTTTCACGTTATCTACCGTTAATGAAATTTAAAAGCTCATAAAACCGACAAAATTAGAGGTATGATGATAAAATATGCTACGTATATCCTTCTAATCAATGTGATTGTTGTGCCAAAAAGTTTAGGTAACACGTCCACTTTAACGCCCACCTCTCATATAACGTTTTATCTTAAATTCATGTAATTTCTCTATTGACAAAGTTTTTGGGAAAATAAAGGACTATATTGAAATATCTTAGTTGTATTTATTAGCAGAAACTTTATTGACACGCCTACTTTAACGCCCACTTTCATTGAAAGACTACATTTACAAAAGCATTTTAGTAGCATATCGAAGTTATAAAGGGTGGTTAAATTTTAAAGACCGATGTTGAATTTAAATAAAACAAATTATTTAGGATATTATTATTATTATTATTATTTCTTTTTGTAATTATAATATTTGTATGGTTCAATTATGTATTTAACAAAATATCGGCCAAATAGTTATAAAAACAAATTTGGTGGATAAATAAGAATTAGATTCATGCAAAACTTCTATAGTTTTTAAATGTTTAAAGTCTAGATAGTTAAGGTGTGACATAGGTTAAGGATCACTGCTCTAATGGAAAGACAAAAAAATGAAACCAAATATAATTACCAAAGTTATACTTTGCATTTGGACATGCATACATGTACATACATATACATATATGTACGCATGTATTTTGTATTTGTCTAGTTTTGAATTTCTTTAAATTATTAATGTCGAGATTACATTTATGTACTACATATATGTTTCTTAATAGTTGACTGAGTCATATTTTGAATATTGTGTTTTAACATTTTTTGTTTGTTTCGTTTTTCTATACATACTAATTGTAATATATTTACTTTATATACCATAATTTCATATCATTCTCTTAAGCATTATGTCAACTTGAAAATTTTCAAATTAAGCATGCGTCATGCTTTGAATTTGCCTCTAATCTCTATATACAAATGTTTGTTTGCAATGTATAATAAATACAAGTATGTATTTCGTGTGTAGGTTGTAGGGGTTTTCACCGTTTGCATTTTTAAATACCACTTTTTTGTGTAATCCTTGTTTTTATTTTTATACCCTTCTCCTGTGTCAAGAGTATATATAGCTTTGTCATTCCGTTCGTAATTTCTACATAAATTATTTTGACATCATTAACTATATATTTTGTAAAAGCTTATAACTAGACTGTTCGATTGAGTGATGTCCGTCTGAAAATGTAATGGTAATGTATCGTCATTAAAATCCAGCACAATCGTCGCATAATTTTCTAAAATATGATCAAATAAAGAGATATTAGATATTTTTACCACAAAAATCAGATTTTTTCTGCCCTCGGGTAATTTATATACTCGTTAGTTACTACATTTAAATATGATATGCTCTAAGGCTGCTCGCAAGGTCTGTTCAACTAATCAGCTGATCGGTTTTTGCTCCCCTATGTTTACTACTCGAAGTTGTCAAAATTTGTTTACCTTTTTAGGGCGACATTTATGTTTTTTAATTTTATGATTGATAATTTTTCAACTTATGATTTATATTTCCGAGCCGGACATGTTGGTAAAAGGCGTTTCTGTACCCAAGGACTGAGCCACACCAACAGCTATAGCAGCCTTGCCATTACTTGGATCACAGGTCAAGAAAATACAACGATTAGCTATTTTGCCTTCACGCACCATTTGTACAACACCAGCAGCGAAACGAGCATCTTTCTGGCCCAACATACCTTGTGAAACAGCACGCTTCTTCAAGACATCGTCTAGACTTCTATTTTATCTTTATCAGCCATATTTTTAGCAAATATTTAATATTAACACAATTTATTTTTGTTGTCTTGAAAAAATTGTTAAACAAAATGAAAACACAAAATTTAATAGGCGTTGGGCATATTCATACAGGTATATGCAACGGCGAATTTGCTGTGCTGCTCTCTGTCAAATACCTCATAAAAAATAATTTTTTATACATAGAGTTTGACAGTAACGTTTCCCATCAGATGAACTGATAATTTCACCTGGATGAATTTTTTGGTATTTTAGTCAGCTGTTTTTGACTACCTTAGAGTAATTTTACACTAACAAAATGCCCGTATATTTTTTTTGCTTTTTGTTTTTGTAGAGTTGCACAGACCTTATTTAATAGACCTTGGCTGCTCGTAAAAAATTTTAGGCAAATCGGTCACAAACCGTTAAAGTTATGGGCAAAAATTATTTGGAAAAATATTTTTTTTAATATACATGTCAAGTCCCATAAGCTCCTAATATATTTTTGATACCAATTTGCAAGCAGTAGTCTCGTACATTATTTCTGAAAAAAAACTAACAAACACCGAAATACAAACGCTTCGGTATTTTTTCTGCAAATTTCAAATGAAAATTTTTTTTTACAAAATACTACTCAATAATCAATACTTTTAACGGATTTTTTAAAATAAAAAGCAAAGTAAAAAACTATGTTGTAGTTCCCTTTTACAAGGTACGTAAAACTTATAATAAAAATTATAATTTTAACCTGAATTAGTTCTTAAACAATTGTTTGCTTTTGATGATGACTGTTTTTATAGCACATAGTTTTATTTCGTACGCTTTTGTTCTTCTTGAGACTTTATATGAGAACATTATACCTATGTACATGATGGTGAAGGGTATTATCAGATTCGTCACGTCCGAATATGGCACTCTTACTAGTTTTGTACGATTTCATTTTCATTTCGCTGTGGTTTGTTTTGCAACATTTTTTTCGCATTTATTAACCCAGACATACTTTGTTAAATGATTATAAACTACTTGGCAGTCTTCTCAGTTCATTATGCCACAATCATTCGTTGGAAATAGAGTACAATAAAACAATTATACATACGTTCATATTGCTCGTAGATTTCTTTTCGCTGCGTATCATTTTGCTCAGGTAGTGGTGTCTTGGCTGTATGTGTTTTGAATAATCAATTAAATTGCATTATATAATTTTTTTCGTTTCAAAATTGTAAGTGTATGTATTGATTGTATGCATATGTTTTCAATTCAATTTCAATTCAACATAATCTACTGTTGTACGATTTCGAGTTTTTTTTAAAGCCACATGAGAACATTCCTTCGATTTGAAAATGAACAATTCATGATTGAAGTGATTTTTTTTTATTTATTTACGAGTATAAATTTTGCAATGAGTATAAACAATGCAATAAGTAAAAAAAGTAAGACACCTACTTCTAGGAAAGCAAGAAATTTTTGTTGGACAAAGAAGTCATATTTTCGTAAATACACAGAAAAAATTATCAAAATATGTTTAAACAAACAAACAAACAATTGCCTAAACTTAATTTCATTTTTTATAAATATATTTATTGTTGTTATAAATGTTCTGTTTGAATCTCATCTATCTTCTTCTTCTTCTATATATATAAAACAGGATGTAAGTATGTATGTAACGTATGGACTCCAAAACGGCTGGGCCGATTTTTATTATTTTTAGGGAAGCATCAGAATATTTAGGCGGGTTGATTACTTTTGCTCCACCTTGTAAAACACGACAAAATACCATAAAATTAACATATAAGCTTAATTTTCATATTTAATTTGTCGTGCTCAGTATTTCAAATAAAAGTTATTAGTATTGAAATATAATTGGGAATACTGCTCTGGGACTGATTTAATTAAGAGTTTATCCCATTTTTTTTTTAATTTCTGCAAAATATTCGTAAAGTTTTCGGTGTTTGTCAGTAGTTTGTTGTTGTTTCATAAGGGTCCAAACATGTTATATGATATTTAAGTCGAGGAAGCAATGGAATAACTTCTTGATCGACTGGATTAAACATTTAGTTATTAGCCATCCTTTGCGGCAAGGTACATTATCTTGTTGCAAAATCCAATAATTAGCTGGAAAAAAATCTGTTGGCTGAAGGGAATGCATGATGAATTAGTATATCAATATAATAATATAGAAGTTTCATTTGTTGGTACAAGTTCGATCATTACAGATCCTCCACTAAATCGGTTAAGAGGTTGCCGTGCTTTCGTTTTTAGATTTGCCGGTAAGTGAATAAATTTTCTACCGAAGGATCCCTGAAGCAGCTGAAAATAACTCTCATCTGTCCAGAGAACATTATGCCACAACTTTTTATGTACTCCTCAACAAAAGCAAGGCGTTTGGCTTTATTAATTGGAGTTATGTCCATAATTTTGCGTATCACAAAATTTTTGATTTCTGCGAAATTCTCTAGATTTTCACCGGTTTGTAGCCTAAATGACCATTTTAAATTTAGTTACGTACTATGATCATGTTTCAATGCTTGAGTGTTTTCTGCACAAAAAATTTTTACAAAATTAATAAATTACGCAATTTTTTTCCAAGAAAAATACAAACTACATCTGATTTGCTCAAAACCAATGATTTTTGATGTTGTGTAATTAGTTTTCGACATGAGTTAAAAGTGTGTAATAACTTTTGACTCAAATAGGCATCATCATAATAAGATGTTTTTATAGAAATATTCCGTTATTTTTCTTGAATTCTTTATGTATTGATTTTACACCCTTCTTAGAAACACTGAAAACAACAACAAACGATGCAGTTTTTTAAAAAAATTTAGAAAATTTAGAAGTGTGTAAAACCTTTGACTACGGCTGTATGTATTTTGCAACTAATTTAACCGAATTGCCAATAAAAAGTAAAATACAAATATTTTATATTTTGTTTTTGTGTTTTTACGAAAAAATCCTAACATTTTACCCATTTAATTGAAAAAAGTAACAAATATATGACCTATCCACTTTGTATCGAATTATTTAAATTTTTTTAAGCATGAGTCATTCAAATAAATTTAATTAAATAAACTTTTTTTATATACCATTTAATATTTACTTACAAATGTTAACAACGCTTTTACATGTATTGAGAACTTAATTTATATTAATAACATGTATTTATTATTAACAAAAGATATACTATAGTGGTTTTATTGGAATCAGTATAATAAATATTGTGATTCATACAAGTTTTTTTCTTATTGATTTTATAGATATAAAATTCTATCTAGCGAAACCTTTGTGTCTACACAAATTCTAAACTTTTTTTTACATTGAACTTTTGAACATATTCAAATTGGTCTACATTTATTTTCTTTCTAGGCAAAGGTCAAAAGATATAAATAATTAATAAGATGTCTCTATCATATTATTATTATTATTTTTTTTTATTTGTTAAACTAAAGTAATAAAATTTTTTTTTTTTTTTTTGACTTTTACCTTTTTTTCGAATTCATAAAAATATCTATTTGTATCTATTTTTAAAGTTTGTACAATTGCAAAATTGACACTTTTGGGGCAGCATTTATGTTTTATTTATTGATTTCTTAAAATTGTTCAACGAAAAGCGTTTTCATTATGCATTGTGGTTTTGAGGAAGTTCATTTACGGTTCATTTTCTTTAATTTATAATTATCTTTCAGCGTTTTTTACTTTACTTTTTTACTTCTGTTGTGAAAGTATTTTACTTCACTTACCTAGCCACAAAACAGCACCTTGAAAATGTTAAAAAATATATATTTATACTTGTATGTATTCATATATGTATATGTACATACATTTATGTGTATAAGTATGTAAATGTATATTGAAATGATCTTTTATTTTAACTGGCGAAATGTATGTGAAGAAAAAAGTCGTCTGATCATAATAGTGACAATTTTTTGTTTGTTTGTTTGTTTGTGTAATCTTAAGTTTTTATTGGCAATATATAAAGTATTTGTTACTACTGATGTTGCGGCGACAGCAATTAACAACTAAATGTTTTAACAGGGTGTGCCATTTTTAATCGTACACCTCGATTACATAAACATAAACATAATACTTATATTTTGTATGATATTATTACCATTCAATTCAGTTCATCTATTCCAATATGTTCTGGTGGTTAAATAACGTTTGGACATTTACATTTTCTTGCGCATGCAACTAAAAGTTGTTTAGCGAATAGTATTAAATATCCATAAATTTTTGCTGGTACTGTAATTGCAGTTTTAAAAATAATTATTTGTTGACAGTGTAGCATCCATACTGTTTAGATGGTATTGGTCAAATGACCCCCCTGCAGTTATACGATTGAACAGATTATAGCTCTTGCGATCGTATTTTCAAAGTTTTGTGCACAGATTTGAGGCAATCTGTTTGAAAACAAATCAGCCAACACCCGTTCATAAAAGAAATGACAATTGTCTTATTTGTGAAGGTGGTCTCAACTGCTCAGTAATTATAACTTAGAAGACTATTAAACTTCATATATAAATAAAGATTTTCATTTAAAAACATTATCAAACTCCACATATAAAAAAGAGAGCCAAAAATCCTTTCCCTAATGCAGTAACCTAATTAAATGCCCCTTAACAAAGTCAGTTATATTTTCTCTTGCTTAACAATTTGTAGCAGTTGTTTATTTGAAATTCTTAGGATGTTGCTCAGGCATCGGTTTAAGTTTAATGTTTGTTGTCAGTTTATACACTCATCGTATAGTATACGAATATATCTGTGGTTTGGAGCTAAAAGGACCAATATCACTTTTTTGCTCTTTTGAGTTAATCATTGCATTCGATTTGTTTTCTTGCTCTATTTCATTATGGTAAAACAGCTAAAGTCATACTTAACCCAGAACAGCTTCATAAAATGCTGTCACTATGAAAACACCTATAAAAGTTAAAGTTCAATTCCAATTTCCTCAAAAGTAAATATTTTGACATTGGCCCATTTAGCTACAAGCCACAGATATAGTATCGTAGTTTAAGGAGAGAAGGCGTTACACCAACAAATGTTCCTCACATTATGGAACCCAGCTAATAATTTTTATATGCGTTTATCTACATAAATAATTGCACCACTGTCGACCATAGTTTTTCTTCCAAGATAACACAATTTATTGATTTGTTGAACTTGATTGTTTTTAATGAATATGTTGTCGGTTTATTACTTTTTACTACCATGCATATTTTGTTGTTGTGTTTTTTTTCATACCAAAGGGATAAATAGGTCGTCGATTTTTATGGCTTACATATATGCTAATTATAATTTATATTTATGTTAATGTTCATTCATAATTTCAACAGATTTACTTTTAAAAATCAGCAAAATCAACCAAAAGGTTGCTGGGATATAAGCAAACATCTACAACTGCCTCTGCATTTTACCTTAATTTCAACACAATTGTCTATTGTGTTTAGCCTCTAGATAATTTGTTGAATGTTTTTCTTACATGTGGTAAGATAACTTATGACTGCATGCCTACACATTGGTGAAGATTATATGTTAAAGATTCGGTATAGCACTCTGGTATATTTTATGAAATTTTATCAAAAGAAATGTTATGTCATTTGAATGTAATATTTATCTTGAAAAGTAATTGAACTGATGCAAACAATAACATCCATTTATAGCGGGTTTTTACACCTAAATGTGACTAAAACAAAAACTTATTTATATATGTATGTATATAAAGTTTTGTGTACATTGAAATAGTAGTTAGTTATTTATAGCTATCAGGCCCTGACCAATAAATACCAATTGAGCAATTCTTTTGAAATTGTATGTTTCGTTTCTTTTAACAACTCTTTGATAATAACGTTTAAATACGAACGTTGAATACTACTATATAAAAAAAATAACATTAGATTGTAATACTTGCTTTAATTTGTAGTCGACAGTTAGTTGTATGAAAAAAATGTTCATTTTTGTCAACTTTCTAACTACAATTTTTATTAGCATGACTTGTTCGCTTATTTTAATGGTGTCTATTGGTTTTTTTTTCTTTTTTCTTGTTGGCGGATCTGCTGCAGTGTTTTTGATCATATTTTACAGTTAGTTTGTAAAAAGTTATTGTTAGAGTGTTTCTGTATATGTTAAACTTATAAATAAATTATACAGCAAAAATCCAAAAGAAATTAAAAATATTTTACTTTAGCACTTTGAAAATAGAAACTAGAAAACTTTTTTTTTATTAAAAGTTTATGTCTTTTAGTGTTTACCTACTTGCATATGAATGTACATATGTGCTTATCGGCAGTAGAGTTTATCTTAGAATGAACTTTTAGAGATATGCGTTTTTGGGATGACAAATTTTTCATTTCCCCGAATTCCCAGGAATATGGTTGGTAATAATATATGTTTTGTGTTCCTAGTAAAATAAAATTGTTCAGTATTGTCATAGCATTGTTTTTTCAGCAACTACACTGCAGTAATTGTTTTAAGCTTTTTGATTCAACTCGGAATACTCTACAGAAAAAAATATTTTGTTTTTGGCTTAATAACGAAATGTCATATCAAAAATTTAACTATTGTTGTTTCCTAAACTAAGTAGTTCTGGCAAAAATTAGATTTTACAACAAAACTGTATGTATCTATTATAACAAGTTACGAACTAGGATATGTAAGGACAAAACATTTCAAATGGACTTTTAGTTTTTATTTATTACTAGCCAAGCCCGGCGCGAGTTGCTACGCCCCTTAATGAATAAAAATGCATTCTGAATTTTAATTGAATATCAAGTGCAAGAAGCTAAAAAAAAAAGTTTCACGAAAATCGGTCCAGAGCAAGTACCTCAAAATTATAACTTTTTTATGGGCGTCGCCCCGCCCACTTTTCTAATCACGAAATTGTATAGTCATGGCAGCTATATATGTATATGTGTGGAAATTTTCAGAAAAATCGATCTAGTGCAAGTAGCTAAAAATGACAACTGTCTTTTTATGGGTGTGGCCCTGCCCACTTTTCTAATCACGAAATTATATAATCATGAGACCTCAATCTGTGTGTGCAAAGTTTTAAAATAATCAGTCCAGTGCAAGTACCTCAACATTATAACTTTTTAATAAGCGTGGCCTTGCCCACTTATCGCGAAATTATAAAGTCATGACAGCTCAATATGTGTGCAAAGTTTCAGAAAAATCGGTCAAGTGCAAGTAGCTAAAAATGATAACTAATTTTTTATGGGCGTGTCCCGCCCACTTTTTTCCACCCATAAACACTCCCTGGTATGTGTACAACAACTTGCCAAAGTTTGAGTCCGATCGGTTTTACAGTTTCGGAGTCTATAGCTAACACACACATACACACAGAGTTTCACTTTTATATATATAAATAATTTTTTTTATACCCGCCACCAAAAAAATGGTGGGGGTATATTCATTTTGTCATTCCGTTTGTAACACATCGAAATATCCATTTTAGACCCCATAAAGTATATATATTCTAAATCGTGGTTTGATTTTATGACGATCTAGCTATGTCCGTCCGTCTGTCCGTCTGTTGAAAGCACGATAGAGGTCGCACCGAAAAAGCTAGGGGGCTCAAATTTTGCCAGAATCTTTCTTATAGACAAGGTTTGTTTGGTATTGAAAATGGGCTAAATCGGAATATTAGGAAGAGAGTTATAGCTCGAAAAGCAAGAGTAGGTCGAAAAAACCGTGTCCTTCGATCATCGAATAAAATGGAATTGTGTCCAAACGCCTTAACGTAGACTCATGAAACTTCGAATATATATTTCCTGGGTAAAGACAATATTTTTCCCCGAAAATTGTCTAAATCTATGCATAAGTAGAGGAGTTATCGATCAAAATGTACGAAAATTTATACCGCACAGTGTATTTTTCGGTATATTTAAAAACAAAAACGTCATAAAAGCAACAAAATTGGATGTACGACTCTGAAATTTTGCACACTTTGCTTTTTGGTGACACGCTTTCTTGTAACGGCAAATCAATGTGCCACGCCCACCTCCCATATAGCGTTTTAACTAAAATTCATATAATTTCTCTATTAATAAAGATTTTGGAATAATAAAGGCCTATCTTAAAACACCTCAGTTGTAATCATTCGCAAAAATAACTTTGACACGCCTACTACAACGCCCACTTTTCACGTTATCTACCGTTAATGAAATTTAAAAGCTCATAAAACCGCTAAAATTAGAGGTATGATGATAAATTTTGCTACGTCTATCCCCCTAGGCAATTTCATTACTATGCCAAAAAATTAAGGTGCCACGCCCACTTTTACGTCCACCTCCCATATAACGTTTTACCTAAAATTCATATAATTTCTCTATTAATAAAGATTTTGGAATAATAAAGGACTATATTGAAACACCTAAGTTGTACTCATTAGCAAAAACAACTTTGACACGCCTACTATAACGCCCACTTTCACTTTTGAATTGTGTCCAGACGCATAAACGTAGTCATGAAACTTCGAATATATATTTATCGAGTCAAAAGAATATTTTTCCCTGAAAATCGCTTAAATCTATGAATTAGAAAAAGAGCTATAGATAAAAATGTACGAAAATTTATACCGCAGAGTGTCTATTTCAAATTTAAAACGTAATAAAACTGACAAAACTATATGTACGATTCTGAAATTTTGCAAACATGGCTTTTTGGTCAAAGTCTTCGTTATAACGGAAAATAGATGTGCCACGCACACTTTTTTCCTTAAATTTTTATAAAAATATATTAGTCATATATATTAGCATTTATTCATCTTACACTGCACCATTTATTGTACTGTAGCTAAATATAAGATAAAGATGATAATATAGATGACTCTACTAGCAACTACTATATGGCATGCTAACAACTTATGCTTATGTTCTCCTGAAGTTATGCTCTATTAAAAATGGGAATTTAGGAAAATTTTGACCTAAGTAAAAAAAAATTATCTCTAAACATTATAAACAATTTATTTTCATGTACTAATGGCTAACAAATTTTAAAATTATACAAAACTTATTTCGTTTGAAAATCTTTTAAAAGCAAAATATTATAAAAGTTTAAAAAACAAAATCTTACTAATAAATTTCCCGTTTTAGAAAAATGCAGAGAATGTATATTTTAAATCACCCTGTGGCCCTTAAAATTTAACCTTAAATTCACTTTCTTCCTCTTAAATTCATGTAAATTCTCTATGAATAAAGATTTTGGAATACTAAAGGACTATATTGAAATATCTAAGTTATGTTTATTAGCAGAAACTTTATTGACACGCGTATTTTAACGGCCACTTTCATTGTAAGACTAAATTTACGAAAACATTTTACTAGCATACCGAAGTTATAATCGGTGGTTTAATTTTAAGGGACTATGTTGATTTTGAATAAAATTATTATAAAATTATTATCATTTATTTTTATAATGATAATATTTGTATGCTTCAATTATGTATGGAACAAAATATCGGCCAAATGGCCCCCTCAACCTAGGCGGCACACCTCGATCCGATAGTCCAAATTTTCAATGACACTTTTGATGCTCAATTATTGGGCACGATGATGAGTCGAGGTTGCTTGCTCTTTTGCCACGTTATCGTGAAAAACAGCAATGTTTCCCATTCAACGAAGTAAGATGGCATTCACAGATGTTTTCACATTTCATACAGACCTGCTATGCAGACATTTAAATATTTTTTACAATTCTCACGATTGTGGACGAATTCGAACGATTATGTTGACCAAAAGAATCACGAAGTGCACGAAATGCATTTTGATTTGAACGCCCATTTTTATAAAAATCTTTAATATTTAAAAGCGTTGCTCGATTGCGTATCTTTCCACGGTTCAAATTGAGTTAGTCTGAGATTGAGAAATGTCAAATGAAATACAAGAAAAAAGTTGAAGTTTAGATGTGGTTCACCTTAAACATGGGCCCTTAAAATTTAACCACCCTCTACAAAGAAAGTGATACATATTTTATTATAAAGAGATTATTCTATAGCGATTAACAAAATAATAAATATTGTGCTTTAAATGTACACAAAATTGGTGGTGGGTATAAAAGATTCGGCACAGCCGAATATAGTGCTCTTACTTGTTATTTTAAGAGTATGATACGAAAAATTAAAATCAAAAGTTAATAAGGCAGCCGCTTAAACCATTGAAATCAAAATATACAAATTTTTTTTATAAACTATTTTCATATAAACTTTTATCGACTTTATCTTTTTATAAAACATTTGTGCTTGCATAAATATTCATATTTAAAATTAAGTTTTTTTTTGTTAAATACACATTAAAAAATTAACGAATTTAAATGCCATAGTTATTATATATTGCAATGGGCAGTTAACATTTAAAACGTCGTAAGGAATAATTCTGTGTTTCTGTTTTCATAGACAACCTCAAATTTCATACACATTTGCGTATATTTGAAGATTTTTCGAATTGTTAGGATTGCTATTTTGTCACCAACAAATTAAACCATGTCAGTATATACGATAAATTATTTGTTACTTAAATACCATTAAATGAGGTAGGCGCTAGACTTTGTGTCTTATCACAGCTTTAGCTAGCGAACGTAGTGATTGTATTTTGATTGAAGGTACTAGACCATATTTTATGACTTCAATTATATCGTAAAAAGGTATCTATAGTTAAAAAAAAAAATAAAGTTGCCTATACCGAATAAAACTTGGAAGCTCCTATTAATAACTAAAATATATTCATGTAAAAAAATATACTTCTGAAATTTATTAGATTAGATTAACCAAAGTACATGTACATGCTTATGTTTGTATGTTCTTACGCATTTAAATAAAAAAAACAATGTTTTAAATTTGTTTTTAGTTTAAAGGTGACTAATCTTTTTGTTTTATGCATTATAGAAACTCAAATACATTCATAATTTTTGCATATATAGACTATGTATTATGTATACATGTAATCCAATTTAAGTAAACAGTAACCAAATCAATATTAAAAAAAATAGATTCTAAAAAAAATTTGTGTCTGTACCAGGGTACACTTATACAGGTGGTAGTGCCAGCAAAGCTGATTATTTTTTTGTGAGCCAATGTTTTTCAAACTCTATATAAATAAAAGAGATCTCAGTGCCAACAATTGTCAAACTCTATATATAAAAAAAGAGAGCCAAAAAATGCTTTCCTTTACGCTATCACCTTATGTAATTACACCATGGTCTGTACAATAAATATTTTTTTTTAAATCTCGATGGCGCTGTATAAGTCGGTGTAAAAGTCAAGAATATAAAACATCACATTTTAGAATTTTTGTCTGTCTTTCTTCCTGAACTCAATTGACCCAAAATTTACTAAAAGGATTTACATATAATTTGGTATGGAGTTACCTTGGTACCTGGATTAACGTATACTGTACATTTTATCGCGTGATAACAACACCTATAGTGAAACTTCTTTCTTTCCCTGTTTACAAAAAAAAAATTCCCTTATCGTGAATAGTTGTTTGCTTCGAAATTTGTTCGCTTTCCCCATTGACTTGTTCAATATATTTCTGCTGGGGAACTATATTTATTTTATTAAAGCTTGTTTGAAATTATTTAAGGTTTTTATGTTTAATAATATTTGATTTATTTAAAATAGCAAAATATTAATTTGCGCAAATGAATATTGTAGTTATTACAAACGGAATGATAAACTTATTATACCCTTTTACACTCTTGTGTGAAGGGTATAAAAATATTTTTTTTTTAGGTTTGTTTAAATCAAATATGAATGAAGTATTGATGGTATTAAGTTTTAGTATTGGTACGATAAGGAACTCCTATCGTTTACTTGTTCGTGATAAATCATACCTCTGTGGGTGAATTCACAATATATTTTTACGTTCTTTTCCAATATTTATTTTTTTTCTAACGATCGATTAGTTGAGTTTTGCATGTGGCACATGTCGGCTGTTTGAATAACGTGTAATTATTTCATTTTTTGGTTATAAAGTGTTGAATCCAAGAGACGTCTTTAAATTTCTGAGAGTAATCGTATAATAAAAATAATCTGAATATTTACATTTGGTTTTAATTTGTAAAAAAAAATAATGGCTGATATATTGGATTTGGAATATCATCACGATATTGAAGAATATAAGGAATTTCTGGATGAAATAATACTAACTGTAGGTGTTAAAATAAAATTAAAAAATGGTTCACATAAAATCCGGTTGCATAATTATTTTATTAATATTTTGGTTATGAAAAAAACGACAAAAATAATATTTAAAACTGACTTATTAATGTTTAAAAAAAATCAAAATGAAGAAGAAATTAAAATGTATTTCGTTTTATAAATTTTATATATTTTTTTATTTGTACAAAATTTTGAATCACATGCCGATGCTGGGAAAATCATCGGGTGTTTATACATTTTTCTATAACGTTTATCTTAATTCTTCGATGCCCATCCATTACAGGTTTTGAATAATTACAGGGGAGCTAAATTGAGCCAAAACTTGTGCAAACGCTATTATGTTATAAAAATATCCAAAGTCACAGTTCAACACCAACTGGTTTTTACTACGGTTAAGTTACTTATTGCAGATATTCTTTTGTTTTTTTTAATGCGATCATTTCGAAGAAACCCTGATTTTATTTTCTTAAACATTGTTTTTTTATGTTTCTGGTTGCTTTTAATAACTGTTTGCATACGATCTATGCTTAAGGTTTGTCTGTATCGATTTTTAATATATATTTTTTCAATCATTGAACGCGATCACGTTGCTACAAATGCATTTTTTTTCAAGTAATAACGGTTGTTAAGTTAACGGATTTAATGTGAACAGTGATTTATTTATATTAAATTTTTATTATAAAAAATGCATTTATTTTACTTTTGCAAAATTTCCTTATCTATTTATATTTCCTCAAATAATTGATTAGATATATGTACATATTAAAGTGTGTGTGTGTGTGTGTGTATGAAGTATTTAGATTATAATTTATAGTAACTAATGTATGTATAGTTTTGCAGAAATTGTGAAAATATGAATATTTCATCGAAAAAGTGTTGTTTTATATCATGTTTTCACATACCTTATGTAGATATATATGCAGCTTTATATGTATATAAATATCGAAAGAAATATCACTGTATATATATATATATATGTATGTATACTTCCAGTACAAAATCTTTCTTAAGCGGATTAATTAAATAAAAACATAATTAAACATTTGTATTTCTATTTTACTCCAAGGCGTGGAATTTTCAATTAAAATAAAATAGAAACAAATTTCCAATATCAACAATATTTATTTTGAAACCATACTTATGTCTCCCAACATTAAAGCCTTCCAATTTTTGTCACTTATCTATAACGTTAACATTCTAATCATAAACATTTTTTAATGGTTCAACTCTTATTACCGTAACTCTTATTTATGTGTTTATAACAAAAAACCTTATCACTGTCATAAAATAATCGCAAATTCATAAAATGTCATAAATGCAGTAATTTTTGTATATAATATGATATTATTTGAAAAATTGCATAGTTGATTTATTTTTAAGAGGATGAGGAATTTGTTGGACTTTTTCATATTATCTTACTACAACGAGTTGGAATAAAATATGCGAACAGCAACCCTTCACACGAGAATGTGAAATTTGTCATTCCGTTTATAATTTTTACAATATTCGTTTAAGACCCTGTACTTTACATATACTAGCGAACCTGACAGACGTTGTCTTGCATGATATTTCAAGCGATTAGGATATTTAAGTATAAAGTTGCAGTATATATAAATAACCTTGATACGGACTGTAGCGCCATCTTCCGGGATGATTTGTGAATATAAACCATCCAGGGCGCCACCCAACAAAACCCATACAAAACAAGTAAGAGTGCTATATTCGGCCGTGCCAAATCTGATAATACCCTTCACCATCATGTATTTAGGCATAATCGCACATCGTGGTTTAACCTATATTTCATATTATACGCCATTTTTCTTTATTATTTCCCAAGCCTTCCTCGATTTTGAATTTTTACGTAGTTATCTGTATTCTACTAGTCAAGCCCTTTCATTTGATACTCTTATTGATGGGGTTAAAAAAATTTGTTCCGCCATTTTGTTTAAGACTTGGATTTTACATTTTTTAATAATTTACTGTATTCTACTGCTCAAGCCCTTTCATTTGATACAAATATTGAGGGATTAAAGAAGTTACATTTTAAAATACCAGATTTGACCCATATATAAATTTATTGTCCGCCATTTTGTAGTGGCGGCGAACATGAATTTTAATTTTTTTTATAGCGCATATATTGCGCTTGTCAAGTCCTTTCAGATGATACCAAATTGACTCTCTCGGTTGTCTAGAAGCGAGAAAAATTGATTTTCGTTTATAAGTTTTTGGAATATATATTTTTTTAAAAAAATTTTGCCAATAACTTTACTGATTAGAGCACGCTTTGTCAAAAATTTTCACGAATATCTCTAGAGGAATATTATATCTATAAATAGTAGCAAAGGTACCTATAAATTATTCTATGGCTGAAAAATTTATATTTTGTTGGTAAAATATGGGAAAAGACCGAGGCAGTCGTGTTTAGTTGCTCATATCTCAGAAAGTTATGGGGCGATTATGCTGAATTTCAAAAGCGATTAATTTCCGGATATTTTCAAAAGATTGATACCATACACAGATCTGAGGAACATATGGTTGCTTCTAAAAGTTGATTTCAACCAACACACGGACAGACGTCCAGACAGACAAGGCTTAATGGACTCCTCTATTCATAAGCTTTTAGAAAATATATAATTTATGGGGTCGGAAATGAAAATTGTCAAAGCTATATGTACCCTTGTGCACCACAGGTGAAGGGTAAAAAAATTCATTCAAATCTGTCCAGCCGTTAAAAGGAGTTCAGTGACATACAGACGTCCGTAAATTATTATGTTCTATATGTATAGGTTTTGTATGTCATATAGAACACAATAATTTACGAACCACAATTTATCATGTTTATCGAGAATATCGAGGCGTATTACTTTTCTATACATTGAAATAAGTTTCCTTTTTATTTACGTTAAAAAAGTTTTAAAGTGAAAAGTGTAAGTTACCTCAAGCAAACTTGCTTAATGTAAATACAGACATACCTTTTATGTATATATACGTTTTAAAGTTCAGAAAAAACGCCTGCTGTGTTACAGGACTCAGTAACATATGGGATGCCGATGGGTAGTCTTGAAATAACTGGGGTGCGAAAGGGCTCGTAAACGGTCCCGAAATAATAGTGGTCTGCTTCGATATTCCCCCAACACGTATTCTATTATGCATATGCACACTGAAAACAGGCAATCAAAATTTATTACCAATCGAATGGTTCAGTTCTTGCAATCGAACTTGTCTTTTGTGATTATAATTTTCTATTGCAACAATCATTATTTCTATGTTGAAATTCCAAAACCAAGTTCTGTAGATACAACCGTAAATTCTGCTATCAATACTAAACTATGCGATTGGCAACAATTGTGGTACTCACAACCGATACTACTTTCTCTGTGTGTTAGTATGTAGTAACGCGTTACATTTATAACTTTTAAGATATTAAATCGAATGAATAAATATATAAAAAATTTAATCGTTTTGCAATTCTTTTCTATATAAACAATGTAAAATATGCATGAAAAAGTCACAGAGCAAACAAAAACAAGTAAGAGCACTATATTCGGCTGTGCCGAATCTTTTATACCCACCACCAATTTTGTGTACATTTAAAGCACAATATTTATTATTTTGTTAATTGCTATGGAATAATCTCTTTATAATAAAATATGTATCACTTTCTTTGTAAAGAGTGATTAAATTTTAAGGGCCCATGTTAAAGGTGAACTACACCTAGTATTTAAACTTGTTTTCTGCATTTCACTTGACATTTCTCAATTTCAAACTTACTCAATTTGATCCGTGGAAAGATACGCAAATGAGCAACGCTTTAAAGTTATTCAGGTTTTTTATAAAAATGGGCGTTCAAATCAAAATGCATTTTGTGCACTTCGTAATTCTTTTGATCAACATAATCGTTCAAATTCGTCCACAATCGGGAGAATTGTAAAAAATATTTAAATTTCTGCAAAACAGGTCTGTATAAAATGTTAGAAAATCTGTGAATGCCTTCTTAGTTCGTTGAATGGGAACCACTGCTGGTTTTGCGATAGTGAGGCAAAAGAGCAGTCAACCTCGCCTCATCATCATGCCCAACAATTGAGCATCAACATTGTCATTGAAAATTTGGACCATCAGATAGAGAAGTGGCGCCAAGGATGGGGGGGCCATTTGGCCGATATTTTGTTAAATACATAATTGAACCATACAAATATTATCATTATTAAAAGAAATGATAATAATTTCTTAAATAATTTGTGTTTTATTTAAAATCAACATCGGCCCTTAAAATATAACCACCCTTTATAACTTCGATATGCTACTAAAATGCTTTTGTAAATGTAGTCTTTCAATGAAAGTGGGCATTAAAGTAGGCGTGTCAATAAAGTTTCTGCTAATAAATACAACTTAGATTTCAAAATATGGTCCTTTATTTTCCCAAAAACTTTGTCAATAGAGAAATTACATGAATTTAAGATAAACCGTTATATGGGAGGTAGTCGTTAAAGTGGGTGTGTCACCTAAACTTTTTGGCACGCCAATATCATTGATTAGAAGGATTTACGTAGCAAATTTGATCATCATACCTTTAATGTTGGCGGTTTTATGAGCTTTGAAATTTCATTAACGGTTTATAACGTGAAAACTGGGCGTTATAGTAGGCGTGTCAAAGTTATTTTTGCGAATGAGTTCAACTTAGGTGTTTCAATATAGCCCTTTATTATTCCAAAATCATTATTAGTAGAGAAATTATATGAATTTTAGGTAAAACGTTATATGAGGGGTGGGCGTAAAAGTGGGCGTGGCACCTTAATTTACTGGCACAGTAATAACAATGCCGAAATGGATATACCTATCAAATTTTATCATCATACCTCTTATTTTGGCGGTTTTATGAGCATTTAAATTACATTAACGGTTTATAACGTGAAAAGTGGGCGTTATAGTAGGCGTGTCAAAGTTATTTTTGCGAATGAGTACAACTTAGGTGTTTCAATATAGCCCTTTGTTATTCCAAAATCTTTATTAATAGAGAAATTATATGAATTTTAGTTAAAACGTTATATGGGAGGTAGGCGTTAAAGTGGGCGTGGCACCTTAATTTTCTGACACAGTAATGACAATGCCGAGGGGGATATACGTATCAAATTTGATCATCATACCTCTTTTTTTGGCGGTTTTATGAGCTTTTAAATTACATTAACGGTTTATAACGTGAAAAGTGGGCGTTATAGTAGGCGTGTCAAAGTTATTTTTGCGAATGAGTACAACTTAGGTGTTTCAATATAGCCCTTTTTATACCCTTCACACAGTGAAAAAGGGTATATATAGGTTTGTCATTCCGTGTGAAATTTCTACAATTTTCATTTCCGACCCCATAAAGTATATATTTTCTGAAAGCTTATGAATAGAGGAGTCGATTAAGCCCTGACCGTCTGTCCGTCTGACCGTCTGTCCGTGTGTATGTTGAAATCAACTTTTTGAAGCCCCCCGACATAGGTTGGACCCGGGTAAGGTATTAAAATATCAGAAATATTCGGGAGTAGATCGGTATTGAAAATCAGAAACATCGGTACATAAACAACTGAGATATGAGCAAAAACCCACGACCACCTCGATTTTCTTTTCATAAAAACAACATTACAACAACAACATACATACATACAAACGTGTATACTGGTTAGAGAAAACGTGGCATCGAATCCCAGCTGAGGCAAAAAAATTTTTTTTTAAATTTTTTTAAAATTTTTTTTTTTAATTTTTTTTTTATTTTTTTTTTATTTTTTATTTAATATATTATATATATTTTTATTATTATTTTTTTTTATTTTTTTTTTTTTAATTTTTTTTTTATTTTTTTTTTGTTTTATATATATTATATATGTATATAATAATTTTTTTTTTTAATTTTTTTTTTAAATTTTTTTTTTTTAAATTTTTTTTTTATTTTTTATTTTTTTTTTGTTTTTTTTAACATACATACGTGAATTTACTGTTATTGCATGACTACACGTTGTGAAGGGTATATAAGATTCGGCACGGTCGAATATAGCGCTTTTACTTGTTTATTCCAAAATCTTTATTAATAGAGAAATTATATAAATTTTAGTTAAAACGTTATATGGGAGGTGGGCGTAAAAGTGGGCGTGGCACCTTAATTTTCCGGCACAGTAATGGCAATGCCTAGGGGGATATACGTAGCAAATTTTATCATCATACCTCTAATTTTGGCGGTTTTATAAGCTTTTAAATTTCATTAACGGTAGATAACGTGAAAAGTGGGCGTTATAGTAGGCGTGTCAAAGTTATTTTTGCGAACGAGTACAACTTAGGAGTTTCAATATAGCCCTTTATAATTCCAAAATCTTTATTAATAGAGAAATTATATGAATTTTGAGTAAAACGTTATATGGGAGGTGGGCGTAAAAGTGGGCGTGGCATATTGATTTTCCGTTACAGAAAAGCCTCTCACCAAAAAGCAATGTGTGCAAAATTTCAGAGTCGTACATCTAATTTTGTTGCTTTTATGACGTTTTGGTTTTTAAATATACCGAAAAGTACACTGTGCGGTATAAATTTTCGTACATTTTGATCGATAACATAGATAATAATGCATAGATTTAGATAATTTTCGGGGAAAAATATTGTTTTTACTCAGGAAATATATATTCGAAGTTTCATGAGTCTACGTTAATGCGTTTGGACACAATTCCATTTTATTCGATGTTTGAAGGACACGGTTTTTTCGACCTACTCTTGCTTTTCGAGCTATAACTCTGTTCCTAATATTCCGATGTAGCCCATTTTCAATACCAAACAAACCTTGTCTATAAGAAAGATTCTGGCAAAATTTGAGCCCCCTAGCTTTTTCGGTGCAACCTCTATCGTGCTTTCAACAGACGGACAGACGGACGGACATAGCTAGATCGTCATCAAATCAAACCGTGATTCAGAATATATATACTTTATGGGGTCTAAAATGAATATTTCGATGTGTTACAAACGGAATGACAAAATGAATATACCCCCACCATTTTTTTGGTGGCGGGTATAAAAACTAAACAGACCAAAATGCAATAAAAATCATACTAATGTCTTGCTCTATTCGAAATAATTTGTTATAAATAATGTGCTGCAGTATACGTGCCAATTCATATAAAATATCTTTTACAATTCATGCAAATAAACATCATTCTCTTATGAAAAATCATTGTCTATTAATATAATATGCATGTGTTCTATGTGCTTATTAGAATGAAATGCAGTTTATTGATAAATAAACACGTGATCTTCAATGGCATGCTAATGTTATAATCATGCACGTTCACCATCTTCAGCATCATTCCTTTGTTATGAAGTTTTTATAAAGGGTCCGCCATCTAACGTTTTTTTTTTCAACTAGTGAATGGTAACACTTAGCTCATGTCTGATTTGACAGATGATTAGTTTTATCCTTCCGCTGAACGAATATGGTTGTGTATACGCTTGAACAACGCTGGAAAATATTGCGACATTACTTTGTCCGATTTTGCCAATACAAACATCTTTTCAGATGAAGCTCATTTTGATCTTGGCGGGTATGTAAACAAGCAAAATTGACACATTTGGGGCACAGAAAACCCGCACGCATACATTGAAAAGCCGATACACCCAAAACGAGTCACTGCTTGGTACGGATTTTGGTCCAGAGGCATATTTGGGCCATTTTTCTTCGAAAATTAGCCAGGAGTGGCCGTAGTCAATGGCGATCGTTATCGGGCCATGTTGAACGAATTTTTGTTCACAAAAATTGAAGAGGAGGATATTGGCAACATTTGGTTTCAACAGTACTGTGCTACGTGCCACACAGCCGAAGCTACATTTTTTTTATAGCATTTCAAATAAAAAAGGTATTTGGCGGACCCTTTATGTAAGGTTTAACAAACGTGAAACGCGTAAATAAATTTAGTTAAAACTTACAACAAAAGTGCGTTAGTTTTGACAAAATACGGCCCAATGACAGAACCAGATCATAATGCGTACCGAACAGGTCGAGATGCAATGCTAGAATTTTGCTTGTTGACGTAACCACCGGGTGAGAAATGAGCTTCATCACTGAAGAAAATTTTGTTTGAAAAATCACCATTAAAAGCTGTTAAACGACTCAAATTCGTAAATTGAAAACCTTTCACTGAACAATTTAGGCTAACGGCATTGACAGACCGGCAATGTTGGATATTTTAGTTCTTAAACTCGTATTCGTTTTAAAAGAGTAAAATTAACGAAGTAAATTCTTTTAGATTGAAGCTGATATAAAAGCAATTTCTGACACGAAAATATTCAGAAGAAACAGTTTATTATAAAAAAATTAAACTAAAACTAAGTATAACAAATTTATTTTGGAAAATTTAAAATGAACGCAGGCGTTGTAGTCAAAATTTCTTTTAAATATATACCGTCGCTGCTCTGACGTAATCGGTTATGTGACAATTTTTTAAATTTTTGTTGTTGCTCTATTTTGAAGGTTTATTGGTCTTACATCTATCCACCAAACCGTTTAAGGATATCTTGATTAGTTGAAAAATAAACAATAGTCAATATGCGTAAGTTTAATACTGTAAAGTAACAAAGTAAAATGCTGTTTTTGATCTCCTGAAAATTCAGTAAAAAACACATAACTGAATTTGTTAGAGCAACGTCGATATGCAAATACTTATGAAGGCTTAGAGCACTTCATATGTTTAATAATGAGAAAAAAGAGATTAAAGTTAAATTGCAATAAAAGATGTAAAAAAATTAAGTAATACCTAGAAAATCAAATGGACTATTTTTTTTAAATAGTACAATATTAAGAAATCATTTTATTATCAGATTCCATGACATCATCACCCAGCCCATTGTAATCCTAACCTCTGCTTTAGTTTTTTCCATTCTCTTGTGAGAAAGTACTTTAAACCATTTATGTTTCCATTCCATTCTCTTGTGAGAAAGTACTTTAAACCATTTATGGCAAATTGGCAAATTAAATTAGATCTTGGAGGTTCTTGAATTTCTCGAACTTTATTGAATTGACGTTATTGTTTGGAGGAAGTGGTGGTAGTAACTGCACGGATCGATCAACATTTTATGTTTACTTTGGTGAAGTTTTCTTTCTCATTTATAAGATCTTCCTTCTATGAGAGGTTTTAGGGGTTATTTTTATTTTACTTGAATTTACCACAAGATTCTCCTAATCATCAGGTACATAAATTTGACAGATTTGTTTTTTGTTAATTGCTATACTTTTTAGTTTGGTCACACGCCATGAGAAGGTGCTTTGATAACAAGTGCTACAACTAGTCACTAGATTTTAGCTGAGAACCTCTATAAGTTTTAGCCACTTAGTCCATTTGTAAAAGAAATAATATTTGTTGGAGTACAAGGGGTTCAATTGCTGATATAGCCCTTGTGCTTCAATCATAACAGGTATTTTAATGGCAAGTGCTAAAATTGGTCGTCACGTCTCGCTTCCGAATAAATTAATGTTACATTCACCTCTTGTGCTCTAAAACTCAATTTTAGAAAGAAAAAAGTCACTCATATAAGTATACCAATTGAGAAAACATTTAAAAATTTCATTAATAGAACTTTAACAATTATTTTGACTAAAGTTTTAAATCCATCTCAAATTACTTGATATTCATACACATTTAAATGAAAATAAATAGAAACAATTCATGTACGATACATACCAAAACATTTTCATATTACTATTTGAAATTAAAGTTTTTACATTACTTTTTGATTTACTTTAACTTTTTATCTTTTAATTATTTAAATAAATATAGACAAAAGCTATGACCTGTTTTGCTATTTAATTAAATACGAAAAAAAAGGTTTAAGACTTTGTATTTGTTTTTGTCTTTGCCTTGCCATAAATGCATGTACATACATACATACATATGTATGTCTGACAAAGTTTTTAATAAACTAAAATATTTTTGTTAATATTTTCGTATGTTCATACATACATACATATATTAAAAAGAAAAGAAAACAATATGAAATTACCAATATTGAAACGCAGTAGTAGCTGAGTTTAGCAACTGTTTTCATATACATATTTATATGTATACATACATACATACTTATGTATTTATCTACTTGATTTGGTGTGTCTTTTTATATTGTTGTTCAAAAACTTAAAGGGGATCTATTTTTATACCCACCATCAAAAAATATTGTTTGTATATTGTATATTCATTTTCTCATTCCGTTTGTAACACATCGAAATATCCATTTTATACCCCATAAAGTATATATTTTCTGAGTCCTGGCATCATTTTAGGACGATCTAGCCATGTCCGTGCGTCACGACGATAGAGTTTGAACCGAAAAAGTTAGGGGGATCTAATTCTGCCAGAATATTTCGTGTACATAAGGTTTGTTTGGTATTGAAAATGGGATAAATCGGTATATTATAAAGAGAATTATAGCTCGTAATGCAAGAGCCGGTAAAAAAACAATGTCCTTCCTACATCGATTAATATGCGATTGTGTCTAAACGCATTGACGTAGAGCGAAAAAATTTCATAAGTGTATTTCCTGAGCAAAAAAAATATCTTTCCTCGAAAATTCCTTATATCCATACATTACAAACGGAGTTATGGATCAAAATATACAAAAATTTAGTATCTTTCTCGGTCTAATTAAAATTTAAAACGTAATAACATTGACAGAATTAGATGTACGATTCTAAAATTTTGCAAGCATTGCTTTTTGATTAAAAGTCTTGTAATAACGGAAAATTAAGGTGACACGCCCACCTACCATATAACGCTTTATCTCAAATTCATACAATTTCTGTAATAGATTACCTAAGTTGAATTCAAACATTAATTATATAATTTTAAAAGTAAGATATTATTTTATTATATAAATAATAATATTTTTTTAACAACCTCTGGGCACCAAATTATACTCTTCAGTTTCCGTAAAAATACAACATTGTAGTTAAAGAGTCAGTAGTATCATTTCTTATGAAGAAATACTTAAGGTTTCAATGTAAGTCTAAATTTAAGAAAATAAATCAATAGCAAATCAAAGTTACACAAAGAAAGTAATAGATATTTTTTTAGTATAAAAAGATTATTCCATAGTGATTACTAATAATAACAAAATAATAATATTTGTGCTTAAAGGTATACATAATTGGTGGTGGGTATCAAAAATTCGGCACAGCCGAATATAGTGCTCTTACTTGTTAAGGTAGTACTTAAAATGCAAAGCAGAAAAAAAAGTAAATTAATTAACTAAAAAAATGCCGCCTAATTCAACAATTACTTTAAAAATTTCGCAATAACTTATTTGTGTAATACAAAAAAATAGTTTTTATTGTTACCACGACCACAGATGTGTTTCCAATAAGTGATCTATGGCCTAATGTCGGCTGATCTTTTTTCTTTGTTAATGTTTGTTTACTTTTTTTAAGACATCAAGTGTGTTTGATTATTTTTTTTTGTGAAATGTAGGTTGTTTTATTAGTAAACAAATATTGAAAACAGGTTTATTTTGTTTTTTGTTTTTTTTTTGACAATGATAATTAACTTACCCGCTTAAAAACAGAGCTTTAAATGAAAAAATTAATTTCAAAAATATATTTGTCATCATGTTTTTAAAAACAGTAAATATAGTATACTGTAAATATATTTATGGCAAAAAGGAATAACTGCTTAAGTCAACATAAGCAAAAAATTTAGATAACCACACCATTGCAATTCAAAACTTACCATTCGCTAATTTTCAACTAGTTTTCCTATTTTATTCAACAAATAATATTATTTGAAACAAAGAATTAAATTATGCTTCTAATTTAACTAATATACGAAAGGCAGGCAGTATGCTCTATAATTTGTAAAGCGTATAATTCCTAAATAGTCTTTATCAAGGCATATCCATAAGGTACTCGTATCCAATCAGCTGACTGTTTTTTTTTTTTATATATACATTTTATAAGTGTTACTAAGGCATATTCATACAGGTATATGCAACGGCGAATTGATACAACAAAGCAAATTTTTAGGGAATTTTTTCTTTCAAGGCCAGTTTGTATAACAAGGTTGGAAAAGTGGTTTTTATAAAATAAAATAAAAAGAAAAAGAAAAAAATTTTATTAAAAAGAGGATATGTGCTTGTGAAGCATATTATAAATGGTGCAAGAACAACAAATATACATAAATTTGGTAAATTGATTATCATAAAAAGCATCATCATGTGCTGATAATTTCACCTGTATGAATTCGCCTTGAGCGTTACCAACTTTTTTTAAAAGTCATGCCTGCAGTTGTCAAACTTAATTTTTTTAATTTAATTATACAATAAATAATTCGCAGTTTCAGTTGGTTTAAAACGTTTTAAAAAATACAAAACCGTGAATAAAAAGTTTTCGCTTTAAAGTTTTATAAAAGTTATTCAAATTTAAGAAGAAAATAAAAAAAAAAATTTTTGACATATGCCGGCATATATACAAATACAAAATACATGTGTTTTTTATTGTTGTGTTTGTTGCTGCGATGCATATACCTTATGGATATGCCTTGGTCTTTATTTTAAAGCGAAATAATTTACAAAAATCAACTCAAAAATCTAAAAATGCTTTCATGTTAACCTGTAAAAACAGACATAAGTAGGTTTTCCTGATTACCTCAGATATAAACTACACTAAATTTTGATCTTACTTTAAATCACCAGTTAAAAAATTAAAATAAATAGTTCCTAGCAAGTCATATGTCAAGGTAACAATCGTAAATATTTACCGGATGAACTTTGTATAATTCCTGTAGTGAAAAGATATCAATTTTTTAATTTTTAAAAATTATGACAATACAACACTTAGGACACCTTGTAATTTCACCAAATATATAAAAATTTTTTAAAATTATTTTGTGTATTTTGTTACAATGTTCAATTTACCTGTGCGAATTGTTGCGTACCTGTTCGAATTGATGGGTATTTGGAAGAGCATCATAATCATGAAAAATCCGTTTCCCACATGGAGCGCACAACATGCCAACTGGTCATAAGTGTATACCTGTCATGGGTTTGGGCTCTCCTTTTCAACCTAACCTAAACCTAACCTAATCATGAAAATAATCATTCTGTAGATCATGAACTTTAAGATGCTTTGCTTGTGAATTTTTTGTTAGGCCAACTAGATGTGATGGTAAATTTACTTCATTCTCACCAATTTTTCGTTGAATAGATGAATGCGTTAAATAGCATTGTATTTTTACATGCCTCACATTTAAATATTTATGTTTAAAGATAGCTTGAACTTCAATAAAAAAAGGAATTCAAAGTATTTGATAAAATCTCATTCTTCAATGAAAAATTTGCAATACACTTTTTTACAACAGTATCCTAAATACTCTTATTCTGAATTTTATAATAAAATTAAAAATAAGAAAAGCGGAAAATTTAATTTTTTTTTATTTATAAGAATTGACTCCTCAAGTTAAATTTGTTACAATTTAAGTTACCACAATCAAGTTCAGAATAAGCGTGTAAATGAATTGTTGTAAACCAAAAACGCACTTTACAAACAAATAAAAATGTATCGTGCATACATTTTTTTAACAATTTAACAATACGTCTTTTTGATTTGTGAAAATATTTACTTGGTGATGTGTCATTTTGAGCTTTAAGTATAAAATCGCCATTATTACGCAGATCTATAAAAATATTTACAAACGCGTAATTTCATCTTATTAATTTATAATCGATAAAAAAAAACTCCAGTTTAATTTTTTTGATAAAATCTTATTTTGCATTTTAGTTGACGATATACTGATTCCCTTTCAAAGAGCTCTTTTAAAGCTGTGCCATTGAGATTTTAATTGTTAGATATTTTAAAGTAATATTTCAGCACTTGTGTCTCCATTTAAAATTTGTTATCTTTCTTAATGTTAATAGATAAATATGAATGAAGCACTTGTACGTATGAGTCACCCTAGTTCCATTAAATTTTATAAAACATGACTAAATTGATCAATAATTAAAAAGTGATATGACATACATATGAAAGAATTCTTTAAAATTATGACTATTGTGTGTTAATGTTTTTTTATCGTCTATTCTCTTTGCAGATTGATGCCAACAAAGATGGCTTCATTGACCTAAGTGAACTAAAGGATGCCCTTGATCAGGTCGGCTTTAAATTGCCTGGCTATCAGGTTCGTGAAATGATTGATGAGTTCCAAAACAAACAACGTACCTCCCATCAGGGTAAATTAAATTTGGAGGAATTTGAAAACCTTTGCTTGGACCTTAAGTCAAAAGATGTGGCGAGTACCTTTAAAACGGTTGTGTCTAAAAAAGAAAACCTTGAAACGTTGGGCGGTATGTCTAGCATCTCCTCGGAGGGTACCACACATTCCGTGCGTCTCGAAGAACAATTGGCCTTTTCGGATTGGATAAATTCTAATTTGGGTCATGATCAAGATTTAAAGCACCTTTTGCCCATAGATAATGAGGGCAAACGTTTGTATCAGTCCATTAAAGATGGTATTTTATTGTGTAAGATCATTAATCATTCCTGCCCAGATACCATTGACGAAAGAGCCATTAATAAAAAGAATCTAACAGTTTATCGTGAGTTTGAGAATTTGACATTAGCCTTGGTGTCATCACAAGCTATTGGCTGTAATATTGTTAATATTGATGCTCACGATTTGGCCAAGGGCAAGCCACATTTGGTATTGGGTTTGTTATGGCAAATTATTCGTATTGGTCTCTTCAGTCACATTACATTGGATAGTTGTCCTGGCTTGGCTGGTCTTTTGTTCGACGATGAACGACTTGAGGATTTAATGAAATTGTCTCCAGAAGCCATATTGTTGCGTTGGGTTAATCATCACTTGGAACGTGCTGGTATTCAACGTCGCTGCACCAATTTCCAATCCGATATTGTTGATTCTGAAATCTATTCACATCTGTTAAAACAAATCGCTGGCAATGATGCTGATGTTAACTTGGATGCTTTACGCGAGACTGATTTAACATCTAGAGCTGAGATTATGTTGCAACAAGCAGCCAAATTGAACTGTCGCAGCTTCTTGACACCACAGGACGTAGTCAATGGAGTCTACAAGTTAAATTTGGCCTTTGTTGCTAATCTGTTCAACAATCATCCAGGCTTGGATAAACCAGAACAAGTGGAGGGATTACAGGCAATTGAGGAGACACGCGAAGAGAAAAGTAAGTAAAAATAGAATTGGTTTACCTTTTAGTGTATTTTTTTAATAATACATTTTTAATAATAATAAAAGCTTATCGCAATTGGATGAACTCTATGGGCGTTAATCCCCATGTAAATTGGCTGTATTCAGATTTAGCTGATGGTTTGGTTATTTTTCAATTGTTTGATATTATTAGACCCGGTATTGTTAGCTGGAATCGGGTACACAAACGTTTTACACCTTTGCGTAAATTCATGGAAAAATTGGAAAACTGCAATTATGCTGTTGAATTGGGCAAACAATTGAAATTCTCATTGGTTGGTATTGCTGGTCAAGATTTAAACGACGGTAATGCCACTTTAACTTTGGGTAAGCTCGTAATTGCTTAACTGACTATTTAATACAAATATTTAAAGATTAAAAATAAAAATATTTTTCTCTAAAATAATCTGTCTTACAGCTTTAATTTGGCAAATAATGCGTGCTTATACATTGTCAATTCTTTCACGTTTGGCCAATTCCGGTAATCCAATTGTAGAAAAAGAAATTGTACAGTGGGTAAATAATAAATTATCCGAAGCCGGCAAAGAATCCACTTTAAAGAATTTCAATGATCCTGCAAT
Organism: Phyto melanocephala; assembly: GCA_941918925.1. Taxonomy (NCBI): domain Eukaryota; kingdom Metazoa; phylum Arthropoda; class Insecta; order Diptera; family Rhinophoridae; genus Phyto; species Phyto melanocephala. Next base: position 56,593,761 of record OW799234.1, read on the forward strand.
TGCTGATGCTAAAATTGTTATCGATTTAGTTGATGCTCTTAAAGCTGGCAGCATAAATTACGAATTAGTGAGAACAAGTGGCACAGAGGAGGTAAGTTTCACTTTACTTTAAATTAAATAAATACTTTAGTTTAATAAAATTATAAATTGGTTCAACAAAGCTGATATACATATATTAAAACAAAAAATAAATTTAGTCTTATAAGTCAATAAATTTTTGCTAGTTTTTGACGATTGAAAATAAAAAAAAAACAACAGATGTAAAAGTTGACCCAATTGTAACATTAATATAATTTTTTAAATTTTGTTTGTAAAATATTTCTGGCTTTAAGCTAAATAAAAATTTTATTCTAAACTCATTGGTTACTTCTTAAAATGTCAACGTGAACCTGTTTTTTTTTTATATATTTTTAAGAATAGTTGATAAAGGGCGGATGAATTAGAATATGTTACTGACAAATATTGTTATTCTAATATATTTTCAGGACAATTTAGCTAATGCTAAATATGCAATTTCAATGGCACGTAAAATTGGTGCTCGTGTCTATGCTTTGCCCGAGGATATTACAGAAGTGAAACCCAAAATGGTTATGACCGTATTTGCTTGTATGATGGCTTTAGATTACATACCCAATATGGATAGTGTGGAAAATCAAAATAATATTAATAACAGCAATTAAAATGCCAAATCAACACTTTAACAACGACAAATAATTTTAATAACTACCACCAGATAGACAGTCATAAAATATTGATTGAATGGAAAGGAATTGATAAGAAATACAAACAAAGTAAAGAAATAAGAGTGTTTGTTCTTTTTATTAAACATTTATTTGCAAGCAAATAAATGTATAAAAACAAAAACCAACAACGCCAATTAAGTAATTATATATTTATTTATATACTTTTTTTATAAGCTTGTAATTTATAACAAATTTTATAATGTTAAATTAAAGCTTTTTGGTGATAATTTAACGTTACTTTGTAATCATGTTTTTTTTTAATTGACTTGATTTTTTTTATTTAATTTAATTTTTTATTATATTTTAAAAAAGTAACTATTTTGTTGAATTTAAAATTTTTATGTAGAAAGCAAACAAAAAAAACAACCTTATTTTATAAATAAAGGTTAAGCTTATGAAAACAAAAAACAATGTAAAACAAAACAAAAAAAAAACATAAAATTGTATTATGTACTATATAATTATGAAAGAGTAAAAACAAAGTATAAAGTTAACTGCATTTACATAAAATTAAAATATAAAGAAAACATATATTTTTAATATAAAAAAGGAATTTTCTTATTAAAAAAAATATTTAAGTTAAATTGGTATGCTCCACACATATGTATTTACAAATACATATATACACACATACATTTATAAGGTATGATTGAATATGGGAACAGTTCCTTCTTATTTTTTTTTTTTTTTTTTTGAATTTTCGCAAAATATTAAGTGAAGAAGGCAACAAAAAAAAAAAAGAAAGCAACAAAAGGCAAAAAAAGAAGGCAACAAAAAAAAATAAGGAAACAGCACAAATAATTAACAATGAAATTTTTGTAGTTGTTTAACGCACATTACTTCTTTAGCAACAGCAACTGTTGTTAACAAAATTAACAGAAAGTTAATTTTGATTTTAATCAAGAAAATCTTCAACAACATCGTCTATTACTTACTACATATTCTCTAAATAATGGAAGATCTCGATTTCCATTCAAAGAAGAAAGTTTGTTTGAATAAAAATAAAATAAAGAAATATAGAAACTAAGCTGAAATGCAATGGTGCACGTACATACTTTATGACTAGAAAAGTGAATCCTTTGATCTAGTTAGGGTGTGTGTGCTAGTATGTGAGATTGATTTTTGAATTTAATCTGTTTAGACACTTCTACATATGCGTAAAGAAAATAATACTTCATGTCCATTTTTACACACATGTACAAAGTGAGCAGTATAGTATCGTTATTATGAACATCGAATATCGATTCATATTATAGGCAAACAACGCTGTCGAAATTTTTTCGAAATTTGTGTCCCAAATTTTCTATCGAAAAACATTTGCTATCGATGAATTTTATTATTTTTTTTTTCTATTTGGAAGTAAATCGTATTAGGTTTAAGAAAATGCCCTAACACGTATTCTTTAAGATATTGAGTTTTTCAGTGATTCCAATACATTTCACACAAATACACCTTCATAAAAAAAGGTAATTCAGTAGTATTAAAAATAACAATTTTGCAAGCAATTTTACAGTTTCTATTACGTTTTAGTTTTCTCCTGTAAAGTTAAAATTATTTGAGTTAGGACCTCTCTACGTGTGGCTAACGATATTTAATATTATGCATAATTTAATCAAATAAAATAACAGTAAGGTATATTTGTCGTAATACCAAATTAAAATTCGTTCGATTAGTTCTTTTGATTACAGTCGAACATTGAACATCACTCAATAATAAGGACCTCAGATTAGGCATAATAGATAAGGTTTATATAGTTGTTAAGTGCAAAATTGTAAACTGTTTACATATTTAGTTAAAATTTATTTCTAACATATTTGTAAATACCTATCAAAAGTACTACGGTCGATTTATTTTCGGCTTTTTATTTTGTCAGTCAAACCTTATCTAAAATCTGGCGCTCATTTGATCGCTATAGAAATTTTACTTGAACGTAGATTTCTGCACTTTTGATATTGAAATTCTCAAGAAAATTTTCTAATTTCGATTGTGTTTGAATTTGTAAATTTGGACCCTAAATAAGCAAAATTAATTTCCATCTTTAATTTTGGCGATATTACGTAATAGTTGATTATAGAAAAAATTTATCATTATCGTTTGTTGGTATGTTTATGATTTTCTTTTGGAATCAATTTGTATAGAATTTGAAATAAGTCCTAAATGAGTTGGTTATACATTTTACAAAATCTTTTTTATTTGTATTGAAATTGTTTAATTTTAAATATAGTTTTTAATTTCGCCAAACATTTTCTATTCGAAATTAAACAAAAAAAAAAACATTTTTTGTAATAAAACAGTTTTAAAATTAAGAAAATTTTTCCCTTTTAAAGAAAATATTACGAATTTTAAAAAACTACTATTAATATATACATAAATATAAATAATACCTAAACCCGGACCACACTGCTGGTCACAAAATAAATATTTAATATTTCGGTTGTACATACAAACAATGAACAGTGAACTTTTGGTTCATAAATATAGAATTTGATGAAAAAAAACCTAGGGGTGGCCCCAAAGCTATGGTAAAAATTTCATACCTCTTACGATTAATGAGATCATACAATACATAAAAAATTCCTAATCGATTTATATAGATTATACATTGGAAGAATAAATTAGTTTATTTTTATAAATTACTAACCGCCAAGTACGTGCTTTGCTACGTATCATTATAGATTGTTTTAAGAAGAGTAAAACAACGTTTTTACTATTTTCCTATTGTTATCCCTCTTAAAGATAAATGCTGTTCAAAAAAGTACCAAAATTCAGTTTTTACCCGTTTTATCCCTTTAAAACTTAAAATGTCCAAAAAGTACCAGACACCTATCCAATTATTTTTAACAGGCTCTTTTCTGAATTTTTGTGATATCTTTATTAAGCCCGGAGATACTGAGTTACCGATTTTATCCTTTTTTACCCGTAAACCACTCGACGAATTTTGTGCCAACTTCACATAAACGATCAACTAAATAGTCCGAACAAAGCCTTAACATTTGGTTCGGATAGGTGAGTCCGTTCTTGAATTATAAAATTACAACGAAAAGTGGCATTGATTTTTATATGCATAGATTAAAATAAACGAAAAAGTAGTTTTCTTTAAATGTTGTATAATTAAGTACTTACATCTATATCAGAACTAGCATGCAAAGAAAAGGAATAAAAGAACGGCATATTCGTAGATTTTGTTGAATAATTAATGTTTCAACTAAACAGAAAAAAATTAAGGTACTTAATACAAACGATATTCGATGTTCGACAGTGTGTGAAACGGCTAATGGCAAATTACGGCATTCAAACGTGATTGAAATTTAAAACTTCTTATTAAAATCTCTGTACCAAATCACAGCGAACTCGAACGTTTGAGTAAAATTTCGATCGTATTAGAAAGCCAAAAGATTAAATGATTTTCATTTGATATGAAATTTTAAAAAGTTTAAACAAATTTACAAAAGCAATATAATACTTTTCATTAATTTTGAAAATTTGCTTCAATTAAAACTATTTTTTATTACGATTTGTTTTTAAAATTAGAAAATTTAAAAAAAAAAACAGAAAGAAAACTTTCGTTCGACACGCAGCGAATAATATAAAAATATACCTACTTTTGTTGCTTCTACCTGGTAAACGTTTACTTGCAAGAAACAAAAATTGCAAAATTTTGTGTTGACTCACTTCAGAGGAACCGGTGCGATATGTAGAAAATAACATTTCCTACAATGTAATTTATTTATTCAGGAATTCTTAAAAATATTTAGACTATTTTTGATTGACAATCAGCTTTATTGTGAGTGACGTTGTCGTATCTTTTGATACCATGTAACATTTACGGCAGTTTTAAATAAATAAGACTTTGTTGTTTTCGACATGAAAACGACACGATAACGCCTTTCACAATAAGACTGAATATAAATTTGTTTCTGGCTTGAGTTTGTTTTTATTTTCTATTAAGAAATCAAACTCTTATTTATATTAAAAAATTACATTTTCATTTGTAATTGAAAAATAAGGTTAATCCAGACACCAGCCGATTGATGTGCATTTTTGAAAACCACACTTTATTTACGAAATAGAAAAGTTTTATCAATTTGTATATTCATATCTATTTGCTGCCATTGTGACTGAGAACAAATTTGATTTTTTCGGTTTTTGTTATTATTTCCTTTTTATTATAACTTTAAATTTTAGCTTTTAACTATATCGACATTTTTTTTAATCGCCCATTCCGAGTGAAATTTATTTATTCTGAATTGCCATTGCAGTGTTATTGATTATAACAACAAAGCTACGATAAAAAAAAAAACAACTTTCTAAGATAAAAAAGGCAAAAAAAAAACAACTTCCTAAGATAAAATTTATGATGCAATTCTAAATCCATTATAATTTCCAGTAAATATTTTATAATATTCTTATAAAATCCATGGTCCTTTTCGTAACTTTATCCTTGCCTGCATCACGATGGAAAACTTTAACGATAGCATGAAATTATTTTAAATAGAAAACAATGCAGTTAGGTATGCCTTTTTAACTCTAAACGTCATGTTGCAGTGCAGTGATAGTTTACAAACAGGCCCCATTGTGCCATTAAAATTTATTTTTATATATAAAGTAAAAGCTAACAGCTTTAAGATAAGGCAAACAAAATGTAATGTGCAATAATTAATAAAACAAAAAGAAATTAAAGGAAAATAAAAATACCTTTTAATATCATTAACGAATTTTATTTTTATAAATCATAATTTTAAGCTTAAGCCGTGACAAGAAAAATTTAAATGATTTAATAATTTCTAGATTTAAGTTTTAATGATTATTATTATATTTTTATTTTTTTTAAGTTTTAAAAATTATAAGCATCCGTATTTATGTGTATAAAAAGAAGATAATTAATAAAACTGCATCAACATTTTGGAATACAATTAAAAATGTATCTCTCGTCTTTTTTTACCTCTTTAAGAATAAAATGTTTCTGTATTTAAGGTTTATTTACAACAACGGTGTAATTTTGATTGATTTGTTGTTTCTCTATATTGTGTGGCATATTTTCATAGGCGTATGAAATTGTTCTTTTAAAAATTCTTTGGTGTGATTCTTGTAATTTTTTCTTTTCGTTCTTTATTTGGCCTTTCGAGTCAGTCTTTTTTGGCAGTTCTTCTGCATAGCATTTTGTCACCTTTACGCCTTTGCCATTTTGACAAAAATAGCATATTTTATTTTTAATATGTTTTACGGTACAGAACGATAAATCATTTGATTTATTTGGAATTTGTTTTCCTGGTTTTTCTGAAGAGGCGTTATATTTTTCGTCAGATGAATCTTGCTCTGTAGAATCTTCATTTTTATTACTTTTTGGTGTTGTTCGGTACTTTCGGTAGTTATTTTGTTTTTCAAATTCATAACTTTGAGGCTTAGTTTCTTTTTTTAATGAACAACTCTCGGAGTTTACACCGGTTCGAGGGTTTTCACAAATCAAACAATGCTGCTGACCTCGCAAAATTTTTTTACATTTTTCCGCTTGTGTTGTTTTTTTGCTGGCTTCACCCACTGGATCATCATTATCTTCACTAGACATCTGTTCTTCTCCGCTATAAGAATCGGCATCTTGTTGCGTTTCAATATTTTCAGAACTTTCACTGGCAGACAGAGCATCGGTTACAGAGTCACCAAAATATTTCTTTACAAATTCATCGTAAGACTTATCATAATCATATGGAGATTGCTGCATAAAGCTTTCTACCGTTCTGTCACCTATTCTTCTTTGGAATAGTGGTTTATTTAAAGTTCGTTTACTCAATTTTTTTTCCTTTTGTATAGGTGTCAAAGTTTGTTGTGCGGTCGATGTAATTTTATCCAAGGATCTTAATAGCTCTCCCGTTTTAGCATTTTCCCAAAAATCTTTTAAGCCATCTTGATATTGTAGCTTTGCAAGAGCCAAGTTGAAATAACAAAATATTGTTAATGCTAATACCTTATTTTCCATTGATGTTTAAATTAGTTTTCTTAACTTCTGTTTCATATTCACAGTTGTCAATGAATTTATACAGATGTCTTATAACGATGTTAAGTGAAGCATTACAGTTTTACATTGTTTTATTAAACCGCAGATTTCGTTATACAGTTAGTTGTAGCATGTTAAATAATAACAAAATATAAATTTGTTATTAACATTAGTGACCAATATTTTTTATTTATTAAGAAAAACGTTTTTTAGCTTCCAATTTCCTGGAGATATAATTTGTATCGTTACTCTTTCGAGGTGTTAAAACAGTTTTTGATAACAAAAATATTAATTAATTTTATATATATGTACATATGTATGTTTATAAAAACAGTGTTTTAGAATAGCTGGAATCTGCTATATAATAAACGTAACAGTAATTATTCGGTTATAGGTAATGGATGCACCAATTTGAGCTTAGTAGAAATTAATAAATATCCCTAGTCTTTTTTAAAGATTTTAGTAAGTTGCTAAAGCCGACAATTTTTTTTTATTTTATTATATAATAATTTATTATGGAACATACCTATATCAAATCCATATATTATACTATACATACATCCAATTCCTTAAAATTCTACAGATAAAAAGTCCTAATTAATAAACAGCACGCACGGGAATTATATCAAAAATTTTACAATATCAATACACTTTTCAATATTGCTGCAAAACAAAATATGTACCAATGAAATAAAAAAAAAAATGAAATAACTAGAAGTTCTACCAATACTAAGAGGCTACTTGAGTGTCATAGAAGCCACTGGTCTGTAAATGATTTGTCATTTGCGGTGATTTGGTACCAGCTTTTTGCCGCATGTTACGCATTTCACGACGTTTCTCACGTATTAATTGTTTAGCTTGTTCAGTGTCCATTTCCTCCCAATCACCAGTGTCCTCATCGACCCAATCTTCTAACTCGGCCTAAAAGCAAAGACAAATAGGTACAGTAAGGTTAAACTAAAACTTTTATATTAAAACTTTTTATATTAATTACATTTAATGCAATGGGCACATCAGTTTTGGCCTCTAAGCGTGAAAAATTCATATTGGCTTGTGAATCAGTGGCTAAGTAATATTTGGGTTGTGGTTTTATATGCGGAGTCAATTCCTTAAAAAATAAAATTATATTAGTTTTGGGCTACAAGTAAGAAATTATTAATTACTTTGAAAAAGTCTGGTTCTTTTTCTTCCGTCTGTGGCGTAGGAGGTTTGGCAATTTGCTGGCGATATTGTTCAATATATTCCTCTACAGTTCGTGGACTATCATCCCAAGAGTTCCAGTCTCTTTCAGCAACCTAAGCATTACAATACTTAAATATTTTTGTTTGATTTTGTGTTCATAAAACCTACCGCAGACTTTTGGGTATTTTGCGGCGACGTCGACAAATTTGGTTGCACCACAACTTTTGTCATGGGTTCTGAATAACTTGGCTTGCGTTTACGGGAAAAACAGCATAATGCCCGTCTTAGTAAACCCACAATACTCAATATGAGCAACTTTATTTGCTGAAAAACCATTTAACCTTAAGGATTTTACAAATTGAAGATTTTTACTAAATTATATCAACAACAAAAAATTGATTTGTTGACATTTGAATGAATTTTACTTATTTGTCGCATATACCAATTTCTTCGTATAACAGATAAGCCAAAAATGAAAATAACAAACAGCGTAGTATAAAATAGTATGATATGTAAAAAATGTATTAAATAAAAAAACGGTTATTTAATAAGTAACAACATTTATTTAAAATTGAAAAAGTATTTACTATTTTTTCTTTTTATTACATTGTTGAACAGTCTACAGAAGCACTAATTTTTGAACGTCTACGGAATTTAACAAATATTATTTCAAGAATCCAAGGAAACGCACATAGGCCCATAAACAAATTTAAACAATGAAAAGTCAAAACATAATCCTGCGTCATATCGCGTAAATAACCCACTACAGGACCTACAGCAAACATTATATTGCCCTGAAGAAACATAAATAAGCCATAGCCACTGGCGAATCTACATACATGTACAAATAATAATAAAAAATATAATATTTAGTACGTTTAAAATCGTTTAAATATTTACCTTTCCTTTGGTAAGTATTCAGCAAATATTAAAGGTAACGGTACGTGTATCCAAGTGCGTAAAAATCCCATTATAGCAGTTATCACTGACATACTTTTAAAATCAAAAGCGTATAGAAAAACTAAAAATAATAAAGCACATACATACATATATTTTCATCAAGTTATACGTTTGGTTTACAATATTTCTCATGATTTATGTTGTTTTTAAGTAAAAAACTAACTTTAATTTTAACCGTTTATGAAAAACAGTACACAATAACTTTTTATAGCTGTGATTAGATTTTATGATGATTGTTTAGATGATATCAGTATTCTTAATATGAAATTTAATTGGTTATTCTATAAAAATTAAAACATTTTTTTTTTATCGTAGGAATGTTTTAAAAAATAATAATTAGTAATTAATTATAAATGAATTTCTCGAATATTTGTATTAAAAAACTAGCCTTAACAATATATGTATTAAAGTAATTTACAGAAATTTTTTTATAACCTTCTATGAGTTGAAGATTTATTGCAAATTTTGATTAGTAAGCATTTTCAAAGATCATTTCACAGAATAAAAAATTGTTTATTTTTAATACGAGTATTGTCGTTGCTCTAACAATTTTACTTATGCGATTTCAAAAGAGCAAAAAACAACGTTTTTCTTTTTAGCTTTGCAATATTACACTTGCACATACTTACTATTATTTATTTTTGAACCAATTAATTTTGCTTTGTAGCTTTGCAATATTACATTTACACATTCTTACTATGGTTTGATGGATTATTAGTAAAGGTGCAAAATAGAGCAATAACAAATATTAGTTATATAGAAACATTAAAATTTAAAAAATTCTATTTTAATTTATTATTTAAATTAAAAATATACTTACAAAATCTTGAAATAACGGTGAAAAATGAACCAGCCAAATAGATGTATCTGGAAGGTATTTGTATGAAAATCGCTAAAAATGCTAAACATATACGTGAACCTAAATCTGCTGCAGCGCCTATTGCAATAATATTAGCAGTATCCGGCTGGAATAACGAAAATAAAATCTATGTTGCGAATTTCGAAAATTTTATAAACACAAACCTTATTGAAACCTAATTCAAACATGTACAACGGTTGCAGTGTGAAGAACGCAATATCGGAGTATAAGGCAAATGATATTCCCAAAACTATATTGACATAGATGGGTTTCTTTAAAAGAGTCAAATCCAAAAAGTCGACAATAGTTTGACATATTGTACGGTCATCTTTCTCGTATGCCTGACATACTTGACCCGGTTCAGCAGCTGTCGAAGGTCTACGCGAGCCAATAACATTTAACATTTCTGGTGAGGCGTCTGTAACAACGATTGCGCCATTCCAGTTTCCAAGACTTGTTATACTCGAACAACGACTAGAAATTTTCCCCAACATTTCGCTTGATAATTTTTGTGAATTTGTTTTGTTGTGCATTAGAGGCGAAAGATGATTGGAACCCTCTTCCTGCCTGTTATTGAGATTCGATATTTCCTCCTCTGTTTTGTTATTGTGTTCCACTGAAATTTTCTTTGCAGTAACATGAGAAAGTTCCAAAGTATTTTCAACTTTCTGTGATTCCTCGTCTTTTATTGTCACTCTGCGCATATGCCACTCCACTGGTTGCATGAGTAACATGCCTAATACCGCATGAGAATTTATGGCTGCCAAGACCATTAAGCACCCTCTAAAACCATAAGCTTCTAAAAGTTTTTGCATTAACACCGGATAGAACATAGAACCAATACCAATCAAAGACTGGGCAAAACTCATCCACATTATACGTTTTTTCACAAAATAATTATTGAATGTGGTATAGGAAGTGGGTAATATAAGACCAAAACCAATACCTTGTATTAGGCTAAAGGCCAATATTAGTGTAATTGTAGAGTTAACAAATATCTGTAAAAGGCATCCTATAAAATACAAGATACCACCGAACAAACCCACCGTACGTAAACCAAAACGATTAAATAAAGATCCCGAAAATAAGCCAGCAAAACTGAATGCACAGAAAAATGCACTAGTTATAAAGCCAATTGCACTAGTTTCGGCCCCAATGCTCTTTAGGAAATCGCCAAAAACCAAACCAAACGAAGGCAAGGCAGCTAAACCGCTAATCTATAGGATTATATCATATTAATTTTACCTTAATTTTCTTAATAATTGATTTAGCTTTAAAATAAAATACATACGAATGGCATAGCCATGCCTATGCACACCAAAATACCCCAGCCACCATCAGGTGGTTCTAAACGAGTTTTTGTTTTCATTTTTTTCTCAAAAATTTCCGTTTATCCAACACTTTTGAGATGTACTATTGAAATGAAAGTGTTAAGGTTTTAAACTTTTTAACCAATTCTAATCTAAATATTTACATATGTACATATATGTAAGTAGATAATGGCAGCATCAACTTATTTGTTAACTGGGTGCTAAAAGATAACAAAGATAAGATCTAGTTTTTCACTTAAGATATAGACAGATCTACACAAACACATTTAGCAAAACGTTTTGCAATCGTCAATTTAAGTAGTAGGCATAGTAAATAACTAAGTTCTTGTTATACAAGTAAATTTTAGACAAATATATTTATACCCTTCACCTGTGATGCCTAGGGTATATAGCTTTGTCACTCCATTTGTAATTTCTGCAATATTCATTTCCGATTCCATAAAGTATGTATTTTCTGAAAGATTATGACCAGGGAAGTCAATTAAGCCTCGTCCAGCTGTCCATGTGTTGGTTGAAATCAAATTTTAGAAGCACCACCTGTTACTAAAATCTGTATGATGTATCAATCTTTTCCAAGTATCCGGGAATGAATTGCTGCAATATTAAAATCCAACACCATCGTCCCATAACTTTCTGAGATATGAGTAAGTAAACACGCCTACCTCTGTTCTTTTTCCATATTTTTACCACAAAAATTTAAAATTTTCAGCCCTAGGTTTATTTATAAAGACGTTCGTGACTATTTGTAAGTACGATATGCCTCTAGGGATATTTTTAAAATACTTTGGATAAATCAGTTACTAACCGACAAAGTTTAAGGCGCAAATAATTTTGAAAAGTATATACATACATATATTTATTTAATATATCAAGTTATTAAAGTTCATAAATAATTTTTGTTTAAGATACCAGAATACAAGCCATAGTCAAGATAATTATTGGCGAGAAAAACTGACTGAAAATGGATTTGAAACTAACTGAGATATAAGCACAAAAATACAAATGCTTTGGTGTTTTTTTTTTCTAAAATTTACAAACGAAAATACATTCAGGTATAAACGGTTTGGGTATAAAAACAAAGAATTTACCTAGTAAAATATAATACACTACAAAACAATTTACAATTTAAATCAAAATCAAAGTTGTTATCGGAAAAAATAAAAAAAGGCATATAACATTATATCGAAGCTAAGCGGCACGGCCGAATATAGCATTCTTACTTACATATATCAAGTCAAATCCTTTCAGATGATACCAAAATTGTTTTTTTTGGTTGTCTAGAAGCTGAACAAAAAACGTTTTCGTTTGTAAATTTTTGGAATATAAGTATGTATGTATATTAAAAAAAAAATGGGTAAAGGGTATAAAAATATAATCTTTCAAGCCCCTAAATATTGGTATCAAATGAAAGGCCTTGACCAGTAGAATTCAGTACACAATGAAGTGTAAAATCTGAGATGACGTTCGAAACAAAATGGGGGATAATTATTTTCTGAATACCATTAATGTGGATGTCAAATGAAAGGGCTTAACAAGTAGAACAGTGAACTATGTAGAAATCATAATTAAAGGTGGCGTGGAAAGTAATAAACAATAAAATAATAATAACATTAAAGCTATGCTGGTAATGCGAACTAGATATTTTCTACCCGCATGCGGTATCAAAGTATCAGAAATGCTTAGGAGCAGATCGGTATTGAAAATCAGAAAAATCACCTTACATATTAGGAAAAATCTAAGAAAACCTAGTTTTTTTCACAACACATCCATACTGGATAAAGCGAACCTGGTTTCGAGTCCCGTCTGGGGCCAAACACAATTTTTCTTTATATATTAATACATACATTAATTCATTTTATAATTTTACGATAGGATAAAACCATTATTAAGAGTATCAACATTCAAGCAACATTTTATTTCGTATGAAAAAAGTAATGTTGCTCAACATATTTCACAAATTGAAACAGAGTACCGGGTTAATTTTGTTTGTACGAGTATTTAGTATTTACTTCAAATTTTGTATTCCCTTTTATTAAGGAGTAATATCTGTTGCTCTTTATTTTGTTTTTTTTTTCAAAGGACGATTGCTTATTTGAAACAATTCTTTAGGCATTCTACTATATTTGTTTATTTTTCTATTTTGTTTTATAAAAAAGAAAAATTTAGTTAATAAGTACAAAATACAAAGTTTGAAAAACGTATGTATATCAAGACATAAACGGTGGTCTTGTTGAAATACACTTTTAACAAATTTATGATTTATGTTTAATGCAAAACTATAGAGGGATGCTCAGGCCAGCCCACGCGATATGAAAAAAGATTAATACATAATAATGATGAATAGAGTGTGAGAGGGAAGGAGGAAATATGAGAATAAACAAGTTATAATCTTATATTCGCCTGTACCGGAGTTGCAATACCATTCACCAATTACATAGTGAATATTTGCAAAAAGGTTCAAACATACAAATTTATTTATTAAAAAATGTGTATTAGTACAAAACTTATCGAACAAATTTCATCATAACTATTTTTTTAGTTAAAAAAAACTTTACAAATAGAAGAATTTACTATAAGATGGAAAATTTATCAATTATTGGATGGCAGGATATATGCTCGTAGACATATTAAAGAAAAAAAAATAAATAAATAGAATAATTTAAAATTTCAATTTAATATAAAAATCACAATTAAATATTTAACCTTAGCCCACTAAATCTTTGTTCAGTTAGGAAAAACATTATTGGCCCAGCTGAAAATTCTTTCTAGCCCAGCCTGGTATTCTGTTCAATATTTCATGCGAACTGTTGTCAAACTCCACAAAAAAATCGTTAGAAAATCTTATAGAATAATGTTGTCTAATCAGTACTTTGTTTACAACGTTTAAAATGAAATTAAATTAAATATTTCTGTCAAAATTTTATTTCATATGAAATAATATGAACCAGGGTACACTTATATAAGGTGGCGGTGCCAGCCCAGCTGACTAGTTTTTTGTGTTCTGGAGTATGTCAAACTCCATTTAAAAAAAAATGAATTTAACTCCGGAAATTGTCAAACTCCATAAAAAAGAGAGCCAAAAATTGCTCTCCTTAACGCTATCACCTTACGTAATTACACCATGATATGAACAATATTTATTTCGTTCGAAATTCAAAACAAGAGCTGATTAGTTTTTCTGTTTGCTCGATTACAAATTTATTTTTATTTATGAAATAACTAAAGCTTCTCAACATATTTAACAAATTAAAACAGCGTACTAGGCCTTATATGCTATCAATTTATCAAATATGCTTTTGAGAATTTCGCTATTGAAAATCAGTTATGTGGTTATGTTATATCATGAGCTGAGATATGAGCGAAAGAATACAATTGCATCTGTTTTATACCCAAAGTCAGATTTTTTAGCTCCTATGGAACTTCTTGCAACGTTTGTTACGTATGTATATAAAATATGTACTCTTTACAGAAAATCTTAGTTCCATTCCAAAAATATTGACGAAATAATTTGTTTGAAAAAAAAAAAATATAAAATTTAAATTATTGATTTCCTAAATAAGTTTTGGTTATAAATGCAACATATAATTGTTTGTTATAGTCATTACATGATTGGTTAAACTGTGTGAAGGGCATATAAGATTATTTGTAAAATTCTATTTAGATCTCTTTATTGTTTAATATTAACAAACAAAAAAAAATAAAAAAATATTGTGTTTGTTGTGTATAGGCAATCAAATTAATATATTTATACTGAAGTCTAGTAGATAGCGATATATGGAACTACAAAATCAAAATTTTTACCATGTACATATGTATGTATATCTCTAAAAGTGTTTCAAAAACGCTGGAATTTCCGTTAACCGCTATAACACAAAATTTTATGAGAATGGTATAATTACAAATGATTGAGAGTGAATATTTACGTTGGATATTTTAATAGGTGTGAGTGTCGCACTTATAAGCCGCCCATTTTTTTCAAGTATAATACAGATACACAAATTCCTAAAATGGCAAATAGTAGGGTAAGGCATACCCATAGGATGTGGGCGTTAAATTAGACGTTTCGAAGTAATTTTTGCAATAAATTAAACCTAGATATTGAAACAACATGAGACTTAAAACCTATTCATATAAATAAATATTTGAGACTTAAAACCTATTCATATAAATATATATTTGAAAACGATGAAAGGTATGATGTGTTTTCTAGACGATTTGTCAATCATTTTCAAAATTGTTTTTCAAATCGTTTTTAACAAGTTTCATTTATATTATATTTTATTTTTAGTATGTTTTTTGAAGTTAATAGTGTGAGATTGGTTAAAAAATTATGATCAAAATCTATAGAAATTCATCACACCTTTTCAAAAAGATCGTTTTGAAAACGATTATTTTCCATCTCACATCTCCATCTCACACAAAATTTTTCTTTTTCATTTCACAACAATTTTTCATCATTACGATACTGTTTGTAATTATGAAAAATTGTTTTGTTACAAAAACCATCTGTCGTTCTTTGTTTTCATTTTTCGAAATATAAACAAATTATAAATAAAATAAAGGGTAGTTAAATTTTAGGGGGCGATGTTGAATGTGACCCACACCTAAACGTCAAGTTTTTTTTCTGCATTTCATTTGACATTTCTCAATTTCAGACTAACTCATTTTGAAACATGGAAAGATACACAGTCGCACAACTCGTTAAATTTATTCAGGATTATTATGAAAATGGGCGTTCAAATCAAAATGCATTTTGAGAACTTCGTAATTCTTTTAGTCAACATAATCGTTCAAATTTGCGACAATCGGGAGAATTGTGAAAAATATTTAAATTTCAGCAAAACAGGTCTGTATGAAATGTGAAAGCATCTGTGAATGCTTTCTTAGTTCGTTTACAATGTCATTGAAAATTTGGACCATCGGATGGAGGTGTGCCACCGAGGTCGCGGCAGCCATTTTGCCAATATTTTGTTCCATACTTAATTGAACCATACCAATATTATCATAATAAAATGAAATTACAATTATTTTATAATAATTAATGTTTTATTCCAAATCAACATCGACCCTTTAGAAATAAGCTTTAATTACAAATGAATATTGTGTCTGTAGAAGTAATTGTAATATAAGTATTAACAGCAGAGTTGAGTAAATAATATATGAACATTTAATATGTCCGTTTCTTTACATCAAGGTTAAAGTTCGCTAAAATTAGAATAAACAAAAGTTACTTTCATAAAACACAAAAGTGCACAAATGCTCAAAAGTTAAACTTGAAAATCTTATGACTATTCAATGAAAATAATACAAACTACGTAAGAAAGAAAGTTAAACAACAACAGTTAATATAATTTTAAATTAATAGTATTAAAAATTTAATCATTGACTTTAAGCTTTTTTTCATAGACAAATTTGTTTTTTGGTTTTTAAAATCAACTTTTTCATTTGCAATTGCATAGTTTCCAAACAGCTGTTGGTTTCGTGGAAAAAGATTCAAATTTCTCTTAAAATCACTTTTTCTACCTAGCGTTAAGTACGGAAACAGACGTTGTATAAATATAAAATCTGTGTTTAAGTTTGCTAAATAAATTAAACTACATTAAAAGCTAACTTTGAATTTAGAACTTAATTGTGTCAAATGTTTTGTTTTATTTTAAAAAAAAAACCTAATTCTGTATGATAGTAAACTATGCCCTTAACTATAAAAAAAAAACAAAACTGTAAAGCAAGTTCGCTAATGTTTACCGCATTTATTATTATTATTTTTTTTTTTTTGTTAAAACTTAAAAGGTTTTTAAAAAATATTTAATTCAAGCTTAAATTAATTTTTTTTAAATTAAAAAACAACAATGTTTTTCTTTTTTGTCGAAATATTAAATTAAGTTTTTTTCTTAAGTACAAGTACTGGCAAATAAGTTGTTGGGTAATAAGTAATAAGTCCTAAACTTATATAAATAGAAATAATTAAAAATAGATTTAATTTTAATAGTTTATCATAAGTAAATAAATGTTAGTAAAATATAAATATATATTAAAATATTTAAGCTGATTTAATAGAATTGTTTGCAATTCAAAAGTGATCTTACTGATCACGTATAACAAAAAAATTTTCTTGTCGAATTTTACTTCATATAGTAATTATTAGTTGTTGTTGGTTTTGATCTTTTGAATTATATAATACATTATATTATAATGTTATATAAATATTCGTTATATTTAAGTTAATTAAAATTTCTGAACTATCACATACAAGTTCGTTATTAGTAACTAACTAGAAACTTACAACATAAGAATACCTAGAATAAATACGACATGCATGTAACATACTTGTACATTTATACATACATATGTGTATCAAAAATATATTTATGTACATATAAAATTTAGTGGAAAATAACTTATTTGCCTTTTGCAAATATTTATAAATTTATTTTTATTGTATATTTTTTAAAAAATAAATATATCGAATATACATACATATACATATGTATGTACATATACTTATAAAAATATAATAAAATATATGTATGTATGTATGTATGTATGTATGTATGTATATTTGTAAATGTATTATTGTATGTAAATGTACATATGTATAATTATAAATATGTATTTATATAAAAAAAATTGGTCTAACGTACTTTATTAAATATTATAACAGTTATAAAATAGTAAAACTTAAAAACTAAATCTGCTATTGTTTACAACTAATATCTAATTCAGTATTTTCCATCGTTGAAGTAGTAGCATTTTCTTTTTGAGCCTTTCTTAGTTGTAAGTATTCGATGACATACTCAATCGTCCAGGCCAACCCGCATAATAGAATGCAAACACTTTGAGCATGTATACAAATTGGATAACTTTCGGTAACATCACGTATGAGACCTAAAAGTATATGCACAAAATTAATAAAGATTTTCACTTAGTTGTGACATGTGTGTATGTATATGTATGTAACTTACCGATTAAGGGACCAAAACATATAACAAATACTGCTTTACCAACTAAATGCCAACCAAAGGCTGAAGGTAATTTCTCCAGAGAACAGTACTCAGAAACTGTTAATGTAAAATTACTGAGTGCTGAACCTCTGAAGAAACCACAGATTGACAGCCATATCATAAGTTGACGCCATTCTGTTTGTTCCGCCATAACTTAAAAAAAGAACAAAAAAAATTATATATTCCATTATTCTATACTTATAGTGAGTAAAAAAATATGCATAGTTATAACATAAAAAATAAACTTTTAAATGTTTTTAATCTTTATTTAAGATTTTTTGGAAATTAGTATTTGGATACAATTACAATTTGTACTGGAAAGATTTTTAAATATTTATGCCGTATGCAAAAAAAACTTAATACAGCTTTACAAATCATCAATTCAACTCACAATCCCATTTGTATTGTACCGATACTAATTATTTATGTGCTTACAGTATTGTATGCTTGTAACTTTAATTGAAACACTTTTTTTCTACAATTTTCATTTCCGATCCCATAAAGTATATATTTTCCGAAAGCTTATGAATAGGGGAGGCGATTAAGCAGTGTCAGTCTGTCCGGGTATATGTTAAAACAACTTTTTGAATCTTCCTGTCATCGCACAGTGTGGTAGATCGCAAATCCAACTGGACAAAATTAATAAATTGCATTGGGTTCACTTCATACTTATGAATTAAGTAAAAATTGAGTTCAAACATATAAATGATTATAAAATATAAACTTTTTTAAAAAAGACGATTTTTTTAATAAAATGAAGCAAAAATAAACAGTTATCACTGTCAAGAAACAATACATTTTTAAAATAAAAAATTGGTTTTTTAAATACATCTTCTAAGCTTAATTGTAGTTATATATCTGTGGCTTGGAGCTAAAAGGGCCAATGTCAAAATATTTACTTTTGAGAAAATTGGAATTGAACTTTAACTTTTATAGGTGCTTTCATAGTGACATTGGCCAGCATTTTATGAAGCTGTTCTGGGTTAAGTATGACTTTAGCTGTTTTACCATAATGAAATAGAGCAAGAAAACAAATCTAATGCAATGATTAACTCAAAAGAGCAAAAAGTGACATTAGCCCTTTTAGCTCCAAGCCACAGATATACTAGGTTGAATATAAGATAAGATTTATGGTTAATAAAATTTTTATGCGAGTTTTCAGGTAAGGAGTCGTAGATAATCATTTAAATATTAAACTATTTTTAATAAAGAAAGAGTAGAGGTCATACTGGATTTGTAAAAAAAATGTATGGCGGTCGCAAAAATGCGGCAGATGTTTTTGGTTTACCTTAAAGTGAGCACTTGAAACATAAACCCAAATATAGTTTTACACCGGAACAATCTGAAAGAAACAGCTTTAACTCTACTTGAAAAAAGAAAATATTTTATTTTTTGCACTTTCTGAACTGCTCACAAAAATTTTTTTTAATACTTATAATGGAAATATGTAATATATTTTCCTGAAATGAAGCTTTATAATAATAAAAAAAAATTATGGCAATAAAATCAACGTAGCCTTTTTAATCATAAACCATAGTCACACAAAAAATACGCTTCTCTTTAAAATCTGAATGCAAGAGTTGACAACAACTGACTTTAAAGATTACTTTTTCCCAAGCGAATTCATTATTAGGTGGTGTTGACAACGCAGCTGATCTACTTCTTTATTTGCATAAATGATGGTTGAGTTGTCAAATATTATTTATGTTAACATAGATTACTCTTTCCCGCGCAAAAAAACACAAACAAAAACCATGTAGTTTTTGTCACATCGACGGTCGAAAGCAATCAGAGTTTAAAAAAAAAAAAAAAAAAACATAAATTACAGTTACCTATTGTATTAAGAAGCTCATTAAACGATTAAAAGGAATGTTGGCAGAATTTTTTTTTTAATTTTTTTCAGCTAGATTTGTGATTTACCACAGTGTGCATCGCCTGGACTCTCGTGAGGTATATTAGAAATATTAGGAAGTAGATAGGCATTGAAAATCATAAAAATCCGTACATAAACAACTAAGATATGAAGAACAAACTACGACCACCTAGTTTTTTCACAACAACAACAACAACATGCACATAAACGTGGTTTTTTATATTTATTTTTACTTTTTTATTTTTTTAACAAACATACATACATATGTACATACATAAGCTCAATTTATAATTTTACAATGGGATGTTTTTATATACGTAATAATGTTTTTTATATGTATGTACGTATTTCATATGAGATGGGTGATACAAACAATTGTTATTGCATGACTACACGTTGTCAAGGGTATATAAGATTTGGCACGACCGAATATAGTACTCTTACTTGTTTTTGATTAAATTGTCAACTATTTTTCAAAGAGCCTCCTCTAGTAATCTTTGTATAGGAAGCCGGAATTCCCGAATTCGACACCTCATATAAAAGTTCTGCATGTGGTCAATTGAGACTCCAGGTAAATGTAACTCGGTACAGCTGGAGAGAGGCAAAAAACTCTCCTAGCCAAATGTAAAGGACGGCCTTATTGCCCCTTTTCAACAACGATAGTAACAATGACGCGCGAGTTCTTGACCTGACCAGAGGTGAAACATTTAGTACTAACATTTAAATTTATATGTTAATAAAGTGTTGTATTAAATTCATACATGGATGGAATATGCAAATTTTTTGCAGAATCAAAAAATAATTTTTGTAGTATTTTTTTACTCTTAAAATAATTCATACAATAAATAAAATTAAATATTATTTTACAATATTTTTTTGCAACTCTGCAAAAGTAAAACGATCAACTTTCTTATTCCTGATTCTTTGTATGACTGACGTTTAATATCACTTGACGTTTAACAATGTAACAATACAACCAATACAACAGACATTGGGCCAATTCAAAGTGGTTGCATATCAGTCATATTTGTACTATTTCATATTATTTTATGCATGCATAAAATTTTTGTTAGTAATTTCCATACAAAAAAAATAATATGACTTTACACAATTGTTTTCTATGTATAAGAAATTGTTAACGTTATACTTTTAACCATACTGTCTCTCAGAGAGAATTTCGTCGCTTCTCACCTCTCAGAGAGAATATTTTCTATTTTCTTCTTTCCTGTATACATACAATTTTTAACAGCGTCATCTCTTTGTCTTCTTTCTTGTATTAAATACATAATTGTTAACAAAAGGTGTTCAAAGTCACTAGTCATATTAGTATGAATTATATGACATAGTACAATATGAGAGTCTACTTTGAATTGGCCCATTGTGTTTACAAGTAAATAAACCAAAACTGTATTTAAATAGCCCATACAGAATACAAAAGGGGGTTGTGAATTGAACAATTGTTAAGCAAAAAAACTAAATGTTATTTGCAAAAACTCAAAAGCTTAACACATACCTTTATTTATTACCTTTAAAAAATTTAAAGTAGAAATATACCTATTTTAAAGCTACACTAATGTTTGATCTTATTGTTCTTTCTGTCTTTTTTTTATGTTTTGTGCAGTCAAATGTTGCGAAAAATATTAACAGAAGCAACAAACGGTGTTACTATGTTGAACTAAAAATTTATACTTATATGAAATTTAATTAGAAGAATTCGTAAAATAATGAATAATTAATAAATTAATAAAAAAAATGTGAAACTAATTGTGTTTTGTGAGTTGTGTTTTTTAGTGTTGTATTTAAAATCAAAACAAATAAAAAAGCTCGTTATTCGAATTCAATTTTTGCTTCCAAGGACAACAGTCTTGTTGCCACTTTTTAATTTATTTTTTGTTTGTTTTATTTTACTAAATCTAAGAGAAATATTAAATATATTAAGTTATTTCGTGAACAAATAAAAAAAAAATCTTTTTTAAAGACGTCTTTCCAAAAGAGTTTATATTCGTTTTTATGTATCGTGAACAAAAAAGTGGTAAATGAAGTTGATGGTATTGTTAGTACAAAAATGATATAAATATTTGTTAAAAGTAGTGCAAGTTTAAAAACAGTTTTAGGATACTTTTTCTTAATACAGGCATGTTAGCTTTAAAGTGTTTAATAACTAATATATGTTTGAAAACTACATTAGAGTTTATTTTTGATACGGCCGTAGAAGTTAAAGGGCCATTATCACAACTTTCCGTTAGTAAAAGGCAGGATTTTGTCGCACCGATAAATGGCTTTGCATTATAAATTTATTATACCCTTCACACAGTGAAAAAGGGTATATATAGGTTTGTCATTCCGTGTGAAATTTCTACAATTTTGATTTCCGACCCCATAAAGTATATATTTTCTGAAAGCTTATGAATAGGGGAGTCGATTAAGCGCTGTCAGTCTGTCCGTCTGACCGTCTGTCCGTGTGTATGTTGAAATCAACTTTTTGAAGCCCCCCGACATCGCTTGGACTCGGGTGAGGTATTAAAATATCAGAAATATTCGGGAGTAGATCGCTATTGAAAATCAGAAACATCGGTACATAAACAACTGAGATATGAGCAAAAACCCACGACCACCTCGATTTTTTTTCACAAAAGCAACATTACAACAACAACATACATACATACAAACGTGTATACTGGTTAGAGAAAACGTGGCATCGAATCCCAGCTGAGCCAAAAAATTTTTTTTTTAATTTTTTTTTTAAATTTTTTTTTAAATTTTTTTTTTATTTTTTTTTTATTTTTTTTTTTTATTTTTTATTTAATATATTATTTATATTTTTATTATTATTTTTTTTTTAAATTTTTTTTTTTTTTAATTTTTTTTTTATTTTTTTTTGTTTTGTATATATTATATACATAATAATTTTTTTAAAAAAATTTTTTTTTTTTAAAAATTTTTTTTTTTTTAAATTTTTTTTTTTAAATTTTTTTTTTAAATTTTTTTTTTTTTTTTGTTTTTTTTAACATTCATACGTGAATTTATAATTTTACAATGGGACGTTTTTATATATGTATGTTTTTATATGTATGTACGTATTTCATATGGGATGAATGGTGACACAAACCACTGTTATTGCATGAATTCACGTTGTGAAGGGTATATAAGATTCGGCACGGCCGAATATAGCGGTCTTACTTGTTATTTATTATTTTGTATTATTTTTTTATCCATTTAATATTAATAAAAAAAACAATATAAAGTGTAAGTTGTGATAATGTAAAGGTATTTATTGGCCACAAAAAATTCTACCTTTAACTATCGATAAGTTGTAATAATAGCCCTTAGAGAGTTTAAAATACGATTTAAATTTCCAAAATATTTCGTAAAATAAATTTGTTCTATTTAGATTTTGATCTACTTACTTGATCTTGTTATAGCCACAAATATAATGGATACCAAAAATACAGTCCTCTTTTTAATATTCGTTCTGTCGAATATCGGTGGCAATACAATACGAGCAGCAATATCCGTTATGGCTGTTATGGATAAACAGTAGGCCACATCTGATTTATTGTAACCCAAATTGGCGAAAAAGAAAGGTGTAACCATTTTGAAATTCATTTCGGCAACATAAAATATCGACAAACCAAAGAGTATATTGAGGAACATTTTATCTTTTAACAGATCAACATCCATAAGATCAGCAAATCTTGTCCAAAAGCCAGGTTTCTTTTCAGTTTCTTTATTGGCAGAAATTTCTATAGCCTTTTCTAGTTCGGTGGGCTTCATTTTAATAAACGAATCACGATGAGCATTGCCAAATGCTCCCGTTGCTGTGCTGACTCTCTTAAGCTCACGATCATTTTGTTCGAACTCTTCATCACCCACATTCAAGTGAACTTGTAAAATTGAACCAGTAAAGTCCATATATGACAAATTGGAGGTGACCGATTGTTTGCGATTTCTTAGGGTCATATTAACATCACTATTTGAGGAATAGCCATTAGCAGCAGATTGCACACCAGCCAATGACATGATGCGAGGAAAGGTCGGTCTCTTCGACAGGCCCAACCTAGAGCCAACCATAGTGTTCATATTCATTTCGGAGAAATTCTTTCTCATTTGTTGCTGTTGCTGGTTGTGTTTGTGGAAAAGCAAAGTATTCATTTCGGGTAGAGCATCTTCTTCGGTGCCGTCCTCTTGGATAACTTTGAATTCAGGTGGGGCTGTTGCAGCGATAACCATCATTTCCTCATCGATTTTTTCATCTTTCATATGCCACTTGGCAGGTTGAAGCAAAACCGAACCAACTGTAGCATTTAGGGCCACGCCAGCTAATAATAGTACAGCTCCACGAAAACCAAAAGCTTCCAATAGAACTCTTACTAGCTGGGGCATTATCAACATACCCAATGCTGTACCAGCCATGGACAAGCCCACAGCTTGGCCACGTTTATTTTTAAAATAATGATTTAAAGCAACAAACGCCGCAGAAGTTGCTAAACCCACACCAATGCCATTTACAACACCATACGTCCCTATAATATGCGCCATGCTGGACGCCGGACTTGTGCAGGCCAAGCCCAGACCACATAGTATTGAACCGGCAATGGCAACTTTGCGATAGGAGAACTCTTTCAGTAGGGGCCCCACAAAGAGCCCAGAAAAATTCATACATACATCTAAGGTACTAATAATCACAGCTGCACCAGTGGTACCCACATTGAGATCACGTAATAAATCACCGAACAATAGACCAAACGATGGTTCTATCGAACGTGTGGCCAACTAAAAAAAATTGTAAAATATACGTTCATATGTTTATATATTAAATATGTGGTTTCTTAGAGTTATTTATATAGTTTGTATCTAAAGTTCGGATTTTATAAAGGTTCTTATGTGTGACGGACTTACGACAATTCTGTAATTTAAATTGCCTATTTCAGATTAAATCAATAAATATCAAAATTATGATTCCTTAAAGGTAAATGACAATGTGTTTATTAACTGTTATACATACTTATATTAAATATTTAAATTATTTGGGCTTTAAATTAATTTTTAAAATTTTTTTATACATTTAATTCTGATGATAAAAAAACGAATCGAAAAAACTTTTTAAAAAAGTTCAACAATAAAGAATTAAAAGTATTAATTTTTGTTTATACAAATTTCTTAAGTACAAAGAAATTAAGTGAGAATTACAAAACACTGTGAAATCGAAAATTTCACGATAAGTCCCGAAACGAATTGTCCAATTCGAAAATTAGTCCATTTTGATTGCAGTTTTTAGGATAAAATGTGCAGTGCAGGAAGAAATAATTAAATTTATTAAAATTGTATACATCTTTGTTATTTACGTAATAATTTGGTTAAAATATACTGACAAAAATAAATTGTTAATGAGAAAGGAGTTATATATTTTTTTTTAACTCACAAATAATGGATATATAAGCAATAGAACCAAATTGTTTGGAGTTGCCATTGTAGTGATGTATGTACAATGACATTTAAGAATAATGTAATTTCACTCAGAATAAAATAGAAGCGGTTATCTTTCTTTATATTTTACTACCACTACTATCTTGTCGTATTATGATAATTTTTTTAAATTTTAACAATAATTTGACGTGAGAAAAATGGTTTTAAGTTATAAAATTGCAGTTACACATTTTGACTGGGTTTAACTCAATTTTCTTTTTTATTTGGTATTAATAACCTTAGTCTAGCACAATGCTTCAAATCGTAATTATTTGCTCTGCAGGCAATAATTGAGAAAATACATTTTTTGCAGTTTTTGTTTTAAGACCTTTTTGCCTAACTTCAAAGAATTATTTTTTTCTTAAGCATAAAAATACTAAATTTATTATGCAATATCAAGACAGCTGGCCGGCCTAACGTAGCGAAATCAAACTATTAAATTCGATTTTTAGTTAAAAATACTCTTAACATTTTTTTTAAAAATACCCTTTAATGTAGGTTTGTCATTTCATATATGGATATGTAGGTTTAAAATTTCTATAATACTGATTTGCGAAAGCTTATGATTAGGAAAGTCGATTAAGCATCGTCCGTCTGTCCGTGTGTATGTTGAAATTAATTTTATTATTTAATTATTGATACTGACACTAACATATTTTATAATTTGATGATAACATGTTTTCAAACAGAATAATAATACTTATATACGTATTTCATATTAATAGGAAGAAAATTGTGTAAAAATTTAATCCCCATAAAATTGGTATCAAATGAAAGGGCTTGATGTAAAAATATAAGATCAAATATAACATCAGGAATAATAAAGCAAAACGGCGTATAACATTAAATCAAAAATCTAGGCTAGGTTACACTGTTGATAATATACAACATATGTACTAGATGATAAAGAGCTTCGGCAGGGCCGAATATAGCATGCTTACTTGTTTAAATACATACACAACCCTTATATTCATAATACATTTTAAAAGTTTATCAAACAAAAATCGTTTTATATGTAAATCTTTGACAATTTAAGATTTAATTATGTATGTATATAGACGTTTAAATACAATATCTATTAATACTTTTATATTGTTTTATTTATTTAAATATCTAAATGCTAGTGTTACTAATCACTTAGATCAATTAGAAACACGAGAATGAATTAGTTACAAGTTATGCAATACGTATACCCGCATATTTTTTAAATTTAAATAAATTATTTATTTACTTTTTTTATGTCAAACATATGTATGTATATGACATGATATTACCCCATTGTTTAAACGATCAATGACGTATTTGTAGGGACTTTAGATAGGAAAGTACATGATCACAGTTTTCATTCATAACCATAAAGAAAGTAAAAAATAAAAAAAAACAGATAAAATAATTGTTTTGTCAAAATAAAAAATAATAGTGTACATAAACAACATAATAAACAACAGCAATAAATATTTCATAATTTTTTCAAGTGTAGAATCGTCGTAAGTGTGAGAAGTTGACAAAATTCTTATCAGGAAGCTTGGCGAAAACGATTGTACAAGAAAGCATGAAAGTAAGGAAATATCAGTAAAAACGATAACAAATATTTATGTTTGTACATATGTATGTATGTATGTATTTGATATTCGTTGATTACGCGATTAAATTGTATGACTGAGTGCGAAAGAGTGCACAATTATTGCCATATTAATTGATTGTTATTAATTTTTTTTGTTAAATATTATTATTATGTAAGTGTCTCATTGCAAATTTATAATTTATAAAGAGTTATTGTTATTAGGAAAGTGAATTCATATTTAAGAAGTTTATGTATGTGGATAAGTATTAAATTGTGAACTCTTTAAAATTTGGATGTGTTTAAAAATATGTTATTTTCATATGAGTATGTATGGATTTGAAAAAAATTCTGGCAACGTTACGTTTGCCAGTACGCAGAAGTAAAGAAATGTAAACAGATTTTTAATATTTTTTATCTTATACAGAAAGGACATTCGCGTAACTAGAGTACTCTAGGAGGCATTTCACAAACCAAGGATTAAAAAAATTATTATTTATATTTAACTAGCCAAACCCGGCGCGCGTTGCTACGCCCCTTAATGAATCAAAATGCATGCTGAATTTTAATTGAATATCAAGTGCAAAAACCTAAAAATTATATATTTTTTATGGGCGTGGCACTGCCCACTTTTATAATCACGAAATTGTAAAGTCATAACAGCTCAATATGTGTGCAAAGTTTCAGAAAAATCGGTCCAGTGCAAGTACCCCAAAATGGGACCTTTTTTTATGGGCGTGGCACTGCCCACTTTTCTTATCACGAAATTGTAAAGTCACAATAGTTCAATATGTGTGCAAAGTTTCAGAAAAATCGGCCCTGTGCAAGAACCTCAAAATTATAACTTTTTTTATGGGCGTGGCCCTGCCCACTTTTTTAATCACGAAATTATGAAGTCATCACAGCTCAATATGTGTGCAAAGTTTCAGAAAAATCCGTCCAGTGTAAGTACCTCAAAATAAAAACTTTTTTAGGGGCGTGGCCCCGCCCACTTTTCTGATCACGAAATTATTTAGTCATGACAGCTCGATATGTGTGCAAAGTTTCAGAAATATCGGTCAAGTGCAAGTAGCTAAAAATGATAACTAATTTTTTATGGGCGTGGCCCCGCCCACTTTTTTCCACCCATAAACACTCCCTGGTATGTGTACAACAACTTACCAAAGTTTGAGCCCGATCGGTTTTACAGTTTCGGAGTCTATAGCTAACACACACACACACACACACAGAGTTTCACTTTTATATATATAGATATACATATAAATTTAACTCAGTTTAAAATAGCAAATGAATTATTCCAAAGTCTCCCTTTCCATGCAGAAATAAATAAAAAACATTTCCTGCAAAGGAATTTTCTACTATTTTAAACTGTCTGTCAAGGCGAATTCAAAAAAGGTGAACTTATTAGGTCAGCTGATTATCAGCTGTTGACTACTTCTAGGGACCACTTGTCAAATTTTTGTGTATTTTTGACATATCGTTTTGTTTTACACTAACAAAATACACGTTTGTATTTTTTCACTTTGAAGTTGTTTTAGGGACGAGTTCACCTTATTGAATTCGCCTTGCTGTCTGTAAAATGGCAATTTTGACAGACATATTTAATTAGATATGGATCGCTAAAGTGACAAATAATATGTAAAATACATAACATCTGTACGCAGCTTAATTCAGGCAAAACTGAATACTGGCTTTAAAACAGCACAAATGCTCTCTTAAAGTTTGAATTTATTAAGCATTAATGCTTTATTTATAATTAATACCTTAGTAATAAATGAATGCGAAGACAATTGTGAAGGTGATATTTTACAAATTTTATGTGTGTCCTTCTTTATTCGTACTAGAGAACCGACCCGGTTTTACAGGTGAAATTTACTAATGGTAAATATAGACATTTAGTCATATAGTTTCACAAATATCTCTTTAATATACTTCTAATTTAAACTAAATCTGTAACAAAAATGTAATAAAACTGAAAATTTAAAATTTTTATATGCGAATTGTCATTTAAGTGAAATTTGTTACAATTTTAGCAACCGTAATAAAGTTCAAAATAAGAGTGTAAATGTAATTTGGTATAAGAAATTAACAAAAAAAAAAATGAAATTTTAGACACCAAATAACATTTGAAGTATATTTTCTTTGATTGATTCCACGTCCTATTTTCTTATTGTTTTTTAAATTAATCCTTGCACTGGTAATTACTAAAAAAATAAGTCCAATTGGTAAAACCGTTTTCAATTAATGCTCTTACAAACATAAAGTAATTTCGTACAAAATTTATTTTTTTTTGTATTCGGGATACCATGCCCACTTTTGAATTTTTTCCTTTCATTGTAAAAAAAAGAATTATAAAACAAAACGTGCCGAATCTGATAATACCCTTTACCATCATGTGCATAGGTATAATGATCACATCGTAGCTTATGCTAGATTTTTTATATATGCATATATATAGTTAAAGATCATTTTCTATTAATTCCGACGCCATCTTTGATTTTAATTTTTCTACTAGTATTCTACTAGTCAAGCCCTATCATTTGATACCCATATTGGCTATATGGATGATATAGAAAATAAAAAATTTGATTTTTGTTCCTAAGCAGCTGTATTTTGGTCTTACATCTAAGTTAGTTTTAAGCCGATTTGTTAGACTTACTCAGAAATAATTTCTGAGACCACTTTCAATTTGGTGTCTTTAAAGTGTCCAAAAATTGTTTAGGAATATTGTTTAGGATATATTAAAAGAATATATAAATATTTTGCAAAAACAATTGTTACCTATAACTTAATCAGTTAGTGACTGATTTGTTCAGAATGTTTCTCGAATATTTCTAGAGACATATCATATCTATGAATATTCAAAAGCATGCCTATAAATTATCCTAGAGCTGAACAATTTTTATTTTTTTGTGGTGAAAAAAAAGAAAAAAAAAACAGATCTGCATAGTGTTCTTTTGCTCATATTTCAGAAAGTTATAGGGTGACTATGCTGATTTTCAATACCAATCTGCTCCCGAATATTTTCGATATTTTGATACACGGGTCTTGACGATGACAGCGGGCTTTAAGAAACTGATTTTAACATACACACGGACATACAGACAATGCAAACTCGACTCATAAGCTTTCAGAAACTATATACTTTATGGGGTCGATAATGGAAAAAAATTACACACGGAATGACAAACCTATAAATACCTTTTACACTGTCGTGTGAAGGATATAAAAATAGGTCAATTCGTTGTTAAGTGCTGCTTTTTCACACATACATGCTGCAGTTGTATTTAATATATGTTAGCAAATGTATTTTTTCATACCAACTATGTCCTGTAATTATGAATACAACAACAAAAATCTGTCAAGCCATTCTTTTATGTTATCCTTTTACATATACACGGATGTGCTTTATAAATATATATGTAAGTATGTATAATGAACTGCTTATTAATATGTTTAATAGATTTTAAATGTGCATAAGAGTTTTATTATTTTCGTATCGTAAGGATTGTTTTATTAAATCGTAACTATAAGATAAAAATAATATTTCTATTCAATTTCTTAATTATAGAAAATGTTGTATATATTTATAAAAATAAATTTTTTAATAAATTTCTAATGGACACTTTTTAATAATGCTCACTATTAATAAGAAAGAACTAAAAAAATCTATATTGATGAAAAAATTTTCGGCATTCAATAATTTAATTTTATTTAAAAAAAAAATTACTATAGAAATATATTTGTAAACAATTTGAAATAAACTTTCAATTAAAAGAAAAACATCAAATTACTTTCTTTAAAATAATTTTTTTTATTATTATTTTGTCGATTTCCAAAAACATTACGAATTAAGAGAAATAATTTTGCTGCATCTTGATCAATATGTTATAAAAGACTAAAAAAATATCGCGTGATACTTATTTAACACTCAGAGTGCTAAAATTTTAGCAAAAATTTAATTTTAGAAATTAATTAATTTTTACTTATTATTAGATATGAAATCATTTCATGGATAATTGCTAATTTGTAAAAAAAAATTTTGTATTCCTTGGTCATTTCACAAAGCAAATAAAAGTTTTCCAGATAATAAATTTAAAATATTGAACATTTAAATCTTTTGTAATTTATCTACTTAACTAACACGTGTTATTTATATTAGTTGTTAAAAAATACAATGTTAAAAATAAATCAATATTGTTAATTATGACAGTAAATTAAAACATATTTCTGTATGTTTCAATCTAGTAATTTTCTACTTCTAAATACACACGTAACTAGGTAAATACAATTAAATATTGACATAACGTTTTAAAGTTTTAAATAAAAACTAATATTATTTGCAAAATAAATTAATATAATCGTAACAAAAGAATCGTGTTGGCAAAAGTCAATATTTTTGACGCTTGTGTAAATACTGCAACCCAATAAACAATACAATTACATATGCTCTACAGTAGAATCCCGATAAGTTTTAATCGAAGGAACTGATTTCTTCTTACGAATTACAAGGTTAAAATAAAAAAACACGATTTTAGGGGTTTTTATTTTAAGAAGTTTCCACTAAAAAACAAATGATTTAAAAAGGATGCATAAAAAATATTTTAGGTTTTTTGTATCTTATTTGACAAATTTTTATACAATATATGTCAAATAAGCCTTTGATAAACATAAAAAAATACATTATGAATACGGCAGTTAATGTATAATAAACAACTAAAATAAAACAATTTATAAGTTAGTGCGGTTTAGAGGGGTTTCCTCAGACCTTGAATTACATTTCCAATTAAAGAGTTTTTCTTAAAGAACCAGCAGTTTATTTCGAATTATTGAACTTTTTGAAATAGCATAGTATGAGTTATCATGTTTTGACTGTAGAACATGTACTTTTCAGTTTTTTTAAACATGATTTGACTGTTACTATGTTCCTTTCAAATAAATAATTATTTATTTTATTATTGCAAATATTTTATTTTTGTTGAAATGTTTATTTATTTTAATTTGTATTATTTTTAACAAGTTTACTTCTATTTACTAATTATCACATTTGTGTACACGAAATAAACAAAATTGTGTGATGTGCCAAAATTAAAAAAAGAAAAACACAATTATTTATTAATAAAATCATAAAAATTACAAAAATATACATATATTTTCGAATTCTAAGCTTTTGCAACCGATGTAGGTTAGGTTAGGTAGAACAGGCAGCTGCTGTGCAGCTCACTTGGGTCCATTATATTGATCCCATTGTGATACCTGAATAGAAAAGTAAGAATAGAATAGAAAGGAAGCAGACAAGTCCAGAGTCTCCGGCGGGAATCGAACCCGCAACCCCCAAACTAGCAGAACAGCACACTGCTGACTAGTCCATCGGGGCACCCCTGCAACCGATGTAAGTGGTAAACTAACGGGTTTTAAAATAGGGGCAAGTCGATGTTAGAAAAATAAAATAAGTATAATATATTCCCTTCGCTATTTATTAATTTTCTTAAAATATTTTGGATAAAAGTTTTAAGGGATACAGACATGTGATATGTTATAATGGGATTAAAAATTACGACGCAGTATATAAAACTAAAAAATTCTGGATCAATCCTTAAGCTGGAGTTACATACCATGCGTTCTTGCGTTTGATACTTTTTCACCATTTTATGCGTTTCTAAATTCAAGTTACACACAATGCGTTATACGCATCAACTTTTTTGTTTTAATCAGCTGTTGTGTTGTTGTATTTTTATTAACTAAAAACAATTTTGCCAAAATGGAAAGTGAAATTGACTTTTTAAGGGAATTTATGGAATTAATTTAGTTTATGTACATGATATTTTGTGCTACAAAAAGTTCAAAAATAATACAATCATCAATAAGTATCTCCTCCATTGAACTTGTTTTCTTTTAATAATTAACAAACAGAGATGACACTCAGTACATATTAATTATCGATAAATAGAATAAAAATTTTGGTAATGAAAAGATTGTGTTTAAAATTAGTTTTTATGTATGTTTTTCTTAAAAGTAATTGTAAACTTTATTTCGAATGCTTTTTCTTTTATTAAAAACACTTTTTAATACAAAAAAATGGAAAAAATAAATTCACCACACAATCAGATTTATCGATACCATCCTTGGCTATCAACAACAGCTGACATTTTTTAACCTTTTCTGCGACGGATACAAAAGTAGAAAGTAAACCTACTTTGCTGCGTTGATACGTTTATGCATTCTTTGCGTTTTGGCGTGTAACTTGTCATATACAGTTACACTGATACTACTTTTTGACAGACGCATAAAAAGGAACAACAGATAGAACGCATGGTATGTAACTCCAGCTTTAGTTTTAGGCGGTGATTTGCTTAACTTTTTCTTTTGGGATATTAATGTTCAATTACACACACACACACATGTATGGTAAATATTTATTTGGTAAAAATATTTGAAAGATTTGCGTTGATTTTTTACCAAAATTTACTTAATAAATTTCTTTTAAAAGCTCTAGAAAGTTTGGCTGAATTTTATTTCATTCGGTTTATTAGTTATTCTAGGTGAATATTTCTAACAGACAAGCAAAGCAAGCCGTGCATTTCCGATACTGCTAGGCACAGATCGAAAAATAAAATTCGTAATGACTATGTCACAAAGATCTGGTTAAGATCGGTTTATTGTCGGTTGTTGAATTAGAAATGTGACCTAAAAAATCACCACAAAATACGTATAGCGAGGAGAACGCTTTTGGTGAACAAATTATATTTGAATTGAATAATAAAGTTATATTATTTAAACGTGTTGGTTAATCATGTACTATACTGTCAAGAGCTGGTATTAGCTACTGAAAAATAAACCATGAACTGTTAAGATTAATTTGCCCTTTTTTGAAAAGCCTTTAGTATATTTTGATACATAACAATCTTTTGCATAAAAAATCAACAAAATTATAAATAGCTTTATTGGTGTGAATTAAAACTTTGATTATCTTCTTTTTGAAGTATATTAACTATAGTTTAAAATGTTAATATGAATAGTAGTTTGTATTAAGATAAGAAAGGTGTTAAAGAAAATATATTTTTCAATCATAATGGCAAATTAATAACGTGTTAAGGTATTAGTTTAAAATTCCGATAGCAACAAAATTTAAAGAAATTATATTTGTATTTAGTACTAGCTAATAACTTGCTGCCGCAGCAAATGATATACATACTTACTAGTGATACGGAGGCTAAGTCGTTCAGGCCGATCAGTCTTACATCCTTTCTATTGAAGGCAATGGAAAGGGTGTTGGTTGACTACCTGGAGGAGAACACGCTGATGGATAGGCCATTGAGTGGGAGTCAGCACGCTTACAGAGCTGGGAGGTCTACTGAGACAGCCCTGCACGTACTGGTGAGGGTTGCTGAGAGGGAGATTTTCAATGGTGATCTGGCTTTGTCCGTATTTATGGACATAGAAGGTGCTTTTGATAGGATCTCTTTTGATAGACTGGGAAATGCTCTCGATGAGCGAGGGGTTGATTCTGTTGTGGTGAAGTGGATCGGCGCCATGCTCAGATGTAGGGCAGTGAATCTCAGGAGCGGGAGCACCAGGATTCGGGGAAGGGTGGTCAGGGGATGTCCGCAAGGAGGGGTCTTATCACCTCTGCTGTGGAACATAACTGTGGACAGCCTTCTCAGAAGACTGGAGGTAATGGGCATACATACGGTAGGGTATGCGGATGATGTGGCAATTATGGTTGGTGGTAAGTTCATGGAGACCATTTTAGGTTGCATGAGACGGGCGCTCAGAGTAACCGAAGAATGGTGTTGTGAACAGGGACTAACCATAAATGCTGGCAAGTCGGATGCTATGCTCTTCACGCGGAGAAGGAAGGGCATAGAGATTGAATCCTTAATGCTTTTTGGGACTGAGATCAATGTGTCCAGGAAGGTGAA
Source organism: Phyto melanocephala (assembly GCA_941918925.1). Lineage (NCBI taxonomy): Eukaryota > Metazoa > Arthropoda > Insecta > Diptera > Rhinophoridae > Phyto > Phyto melanocephala. Next base: position 56,628,651 of record OW799234.1, read on the forward strand.
ATATCTGGGGGTAACGCTGGATATGAAACTAACCTGGAATGATCATGTTGAGACAAGGGTACAGAAGGCAAAGAGGATTCTGCATCAGTGTAAACGGGTTTGCGGTCGGAAGTGGGGAATCTCACCTAAGGCTGCACACTGGATTTACACAGTGGTGGTGAGACCGGCGATCACTTACGCATCTGTTGTCTGGTGGCCGAAGGCCTCTCAGGCGACGGTTAGGCGGAAGTTGGACGGGGTTCAAAGGATTGCTTGCATTGGTATATGTGGCGCGATACGTACCACACCAACGCAGGCGATGGAGGCAATGCTGGGACTGCTGCCGTTGGACTTATTTGTAAGGGAGACGGCGGCAAGATCGGCGATTCGGATGCGAAGCGATGGCATGTGGTATCGCTTTGGATCGGTTTTGGGGCATAGGAGAATCCTGGACCTCGTGGATAAAGAGGTTAGGGAGACTCAGATGCCGATGGAGCGCATGAGTCGGGTAAAAGTGGTCGAAAGGCTACATCACACGCTCATGGCGGATGGATTCATGCACAATGAGTGCATGGAGAATGACATCAGTATCTTTACTGATGGGTCCTTTATGGACGGTAGGGCAGGTGCTGATGTGTACTCATCTGAGTTGGACTTATCCTGCACCCTGAGTCTGGGGGAGAACGTGTCGGTCTATCAGGCAGAAATGCTTGGTTTGCTGCATGCGTTGGACCACCTGTTGGAATGTCGAGTGTATGGGAGGAAAATTCTTATTGCACTTGACAACCAGTCGGTTATAAAACGTATGCAGCGGATGGATGTGAACTCCTCCTTGGTGCTTGAGTGTGTTCTGAAGCTCAATAGGTGTACCTCTACAAATGAGGTAACGCTGATGTGGGTCAAGGGACACGTGGGCATAGCTGGGAATGAGGCTGCTGACGAACTTGCGAGGAAGGGGTCTGAGGCTGCATTCTGCGGACCGGAACCCAGAATTGCTCTGGGCAATGGGTTAGTGCGGGCGAGGATCTTTCAATGGGTGAACTCTGTGAACTTGCGAAGGTGGACGGAGGGAACCACGTGTAGACAGGCTCGTATGGTGCTCAGGGAGCCACTTGGCAGGGGTGCAGTGAAGATACTCGGTTTTAATCGGAGTATGATGAGCTGGATCACTGCGTTGATTACAGGACATGGTAACTTCAAATATCATCTGAAGAGGATGCGGATCGTGGATGATGATATTTGTAGAATGTGCCTGGAGGGTGCCGAGACGGCAGCGCATGTGGTATGCGAGTGTCCGGCGTTGGCGAGCGTAAGATTGAGGATCACAGGCAAGCACACGTTGGGTGTGAGTGCGATGGGGGACCTTGGTCTTAAGGAGATGCTGGCGATTACAAAGGACTGTGCGATGAGGATTGTCGACAATCACCAGTCGGCAGTGTGAAATCGTTTTTCTGGTCCAGAGCAAACGCCGGTTGTGGCGCGGGACTCAGTGATTGAAGATATACTGATCGGTAGACACGAAATCACTGAGGAGCGAAGGGGGTCGAAAAGGGACCCGTGATAGTAGTGGTCTGCTTCGATATTCCCCCTACATGTGTATATATATACTAGTGATGTGACGAATATTCGTATTCGCAAAAGTTATGCGAATATTTTAGACGAATATTAGCACACGAAAAAATTCTTAATGTAAATAACATTAGATAAATAAATTTAAATATAAATTTCTAGTAAAATTGTGTTCGCGAAAAACTCAATCCGCTGAAAAAAATGCTCATCATAAAATAAAAAAAACAAGTAAGAGCGCTATATTCGGCCGTGCCGAATCTTATATACCCTTCACACCGTGTAGTCATGCAATAACAGTAGTTAGTATCACCATTCCATATGATATACGTACATACATATAAAAACCATACATATATAAAACAAGTAACAGTGCTATATTCGGCCGTGCCGAATCTTATATACCCTTCACAACGTGTAGTCATGCAATAACAATTGTTTGTATCACCATTCATCCCATATAAAATACGTGCATACGTTAGAATAAATGTGGCATCGAATCCCAGCTGAGCCAAAAAAATTTTATTTTATTTTATTTAATATATTATTTATATTTTATTATTTTTTTTATATTTTTTTTAAATTTTTTTAAAAAATTTTTTTTAGAAAAATTTTTAAAAAATTTTTTTAAAATTTTTTTTTTAAATTTTTTTAAAATTTTTTTTTTGTAGTTTTTTTTATTATTTTTTTCTTATTTTTAATATTTTTTTTTTGTAATTTTTTTTGTTTGGTATGTTTTTTACATGTATCTATGTATGTATGTTGTTGTTGTTGTAATTGTGAAAAAAAACGAGGTGGTCGTGGTTTTTTGCTCATATCTCAGAAAGTTATGGGGCGATTGTGCTGAATTTCAATAGCGATTCATTCCTGGATATTTCCAAGAGATTGATACCATGTACAGATCTGAGGAACATATAGTTGCTTCTAGAAGTTGATTTCAACCAACACACGGACAGACGGGCAGACGGACAGACGGACAGACGGTCAGGGCTTAATCGACTCCTCTATTCATAAGCTTTCAGAAAATATATACTTTATGGGGTCGGAAATGAAAATTGTAGAAATTACAAACGGAATGACAAAGCTATATATACCCTTGTGCACCACAGGTGAAGGGTATAAAAATTTGCCAATACCTTAAAATTTATATTCTCTATCACTTATCACTAATGCACACATAAATAAAAAATATATTTTGCACATTTAAATTACGTTTTCAATTACTATTACTTGGCTTTAATGGGCGGTTACACATTCCCTTGAAATATTCAAGACACATAAGTATAGCGTTTAAACTATAAGTGCAAAAAAAGAATTGCAAAGTTTAATTTTGATATAATTACCGGTTTAGCCGAGCATAGAAGAAGAAAAAATAAGAAAAACCAACAAATATTATTTTTTTATGGATACATCTCTATATATGTATATCTCTATCTCTATATATATATTTATATAAAATATATAAAAATTACGTGTATGTTCGTGTACGATAAACTCAAGAACTACTGCACCGATTTTGACCAAACTTTATATGCATGCTCTATGGGCCGTGAGGAGTGTTTTTGTGTAGTTTGAAGTTCGTCCGACAGATGGCGCAATACTTAATTTTGTTGTACTTTGTCCGATAGAGATTAGCGCGATAACCCTATGCTCTGTTTCGCTGGGGCCAGCCACGCGGACTGGGCGCAGCTAGTATGTACATATAAAGGTATAGGTTATATACATAACTATTGATAATTAAGTTAAAAGTTTTATTATTAACGTTATTTTAATTTAAACATAAAAAAGTATATAATTTTTTTTTAATCTTAGCATAAGCAGTATTATTAAAAAATACTATATAAATGAAATATTGCTAACAAACTGCATTACCATTTTTAAAAAAGATTATTACGTCAAATTTCAAAGATTAACTTGACAACAAGAGGTGTAAAATTTAGTTTCTATTAATTTAAACACTTGTTAATCTTTTAATATTTACATAATTTTTAGTCTACATACATACATAAATAGTTTAATAACCGCTGTTGGCGTTAACCCATTAAAGAATAAATATTAACAAAAAATTAAAATAAAAAATTATAAATTAAATTAGCTTGAGCGACTACCAACCAAGCAAAACCTTTTTAAAATTCTGTATTTTTATATTTATCTAAATTTAAATTATAATTGGAAAATATAGACCAAGGCATATTAATTCATCAGGTAATTGCAGTTCGGAGAGAAATTTTTTGTTTATATTTTTTATATATTAAGTTAGACATTTGAAATAAATGAGAGAGGAGAAAAAATTGTTTTTTATCTGTAGACTTTGACAGCTGAAATTTAAAATAAGTGAAGAAAAAAATAATCAGCTGACGAAACAAGACTACCTGATGAATAAATGTGCCTTGATATAGACTAACATGGTGTCTTATTTGTCGTATTGTAACAATTTTTCAAAATTTGAAAATGGTTTAAAATTTTTATAGTAACTACTTAAATACTTTTTTTTTATTAAAAAATTGTAACACTTTTTGTAAATTCCCCAATAATGAATTATTTTATACATTTTAATTTATTTAATTAAATTAATTTTTTAAGACTCATTTTAATTAAAAAAAACTTAGTTTGCAATAAAACAAAACAAATTCAATTGAGTAGCAACTAAAGATGCCATACGGGACGGATTTTGCAAATACCGAAATTCGGGATTTTAAAATTTTAAATCCCAGGATTTTTAAATAATTTTAAATTTATCTGTTTAATAAAATAACAAACCACAATAAAAAAATTCATATATTTTATGCAAAGTAATTCTTATACATACATATTAAATATAAAATAAATAGACAAACAATTACTATATATAACAGTTAAGGGATAAAAACTGAAAAAATTTCACATTATTTTTATTGAATAAGAGAATAAATAAAAGAGCTAATCATTTTGAAAATGGTAAATGCAGGAATGCAGTTATTTAGTTTTGCTTAATTCTATAATACACGGCATGTTTTTTACATCTGACTTTAAAATTTGTAAGACACATGTTAATCTACATGTCTGTCAAAATTGTTCTTTTACGCTGACTGCTTTGCAGCAGCAGAGATTTCTGCCAACGACTGATGTCACATGTTTTGACAGAAGGAAATAGAGTGCGCTCTTATTAAAATTTTGTCAGATGTCTCAACACATGTTTTTTTACAGAAGTAATGTTTTAAAGGTAACACACGACATGTTTGTATTAGCAGTGGAAAATTTGACAAGTCAGACGTAAAAAACATGCCGTGTATTAGCTCCTTTAACTGTAAACTACTTAACATATTTTTTTTTTTTGATATTGAAAATTTTTTATATTTTTGACTTTTGACTGAATTGTTTTTGGTTTTACTGAAAAATCGGGATTCAGAAAAGGCATATTCATAAGGTAAATGCATCGCGGCAACAAACACAACAATTAAAAAACACATGCATTTTGTTTTTGTATTAAGGTCTGCATATCTAACACTTTTTTTATTTTTTTCTTTAATTACAATAATTTATAAGAATCATCAATGTAAAAACATTCTACTCTCGGTTTTTATTTTTTAAAGCGTTTTAAACAAACTTAATTATTTATTGTAGAATAAAAATTAAAAAAATTAGTTTGACAAATGCAGACTGACTATTAAAATAAGTTGGTAAGTCTGAAAAATTTTATAAAAAAACAATCATCTGATTGGATATGAGTACCTTATTAGTCTGCCTTGATATGAACCGAATTTAAAATTAGTGTTTTTTTTTATTGATTCGAAATTTGAGTGAAAAAAATTTAACAGAAATCATAAAGTTGTTAATAATAAAGCTAAGTTACGCGAAAAGTCTGTTTTATTATAATAAATAAATTTAATGAAATTGATGTTTTACACTTTTCACTATAAATAAAGTTTGTTATTCCGTTTATTTGTATGTTTTACTAATCGTTACGAAAAACAGCTTTACGTTTCTTCAATGATTAATAAAAGCGTTTAAACATATATTGTTGTTTATTATTTATTTATCTATTTGTATATTATTAAAAATATATTTTTATTGTTACTAATACATTTGTATGTATGTATGTGCCAAAATCAAATAGAAGTCAAACTTAAAGTGTTAAAAAAGAGAGAAAGGAACAAAGTCATGTTATTATTAATGACATGGGAATACATATTTAAGTAGTTGAGCACTAACATGATTTGTTTATTTAACAATTTGTATATATTTATCTGCCAAATATTATTATTTTTTATTTAAAGCTTACCTATTTTACTGCTAATAGAATTTTGCTAACAACAATATGATATAAATTAAAATCTTCTCATTCACGCTCATGTTAAATTGTAAAGAATCAGTAAAATTAACGTTTAAGTGAGTTTAACAGTAATTAAGAAAACTTACGCACACGATAAAAATATTATTACGAAAAAAATTACGAAATATGTATTCTTATTTTCTAAGGAAATTTTTTGATTGTTTTTGTTCTAATAAATGTAAAAAATATTTTGATTGCTTTTGTTGTAATAAAGCTATTACGTTTTTTTGATTTTTCATACCCACCTCGTGTTTTTGAATTGCACGTTAGCATGTATGTCGGGTTTAAGCTAGTTTATATACATTTCACTGGTGCTTAGCCACCCAAATTTTTTAAAAAGTTAAAAATGTTTTTAAATTATTATTAACCAAATAAGAATTCTATAAACTATAAAAAAACTCTTAAAAACCCAATCAAAAATTTTTCTATATTTATTTATTCTTTTTTTTCTAAAAGCAAATAAATATTTTTGAAAAGTTATGGGAGCATATCCTGAATAATTTAGAAAATTATTTATTAAAAAATATAAATAAATATTACAAGCTACTGTCAATATTTGAATAAAGAGGACAATTAACAAATTGAAATGATTTTAACAACTTAATTTTTGCAAAAGTTTAAACAAATAGTATTTAATTATAAGGTAGCCGTAAAAGTTTATTCAAAAATTTTTTTGTTTACCATGGTTTAAGACTTTTATTAAAAATTGTTAATTGTAAACTATGCGTAATACTATTTTTTTCCAATATTCATAATAAATTTTTAAATTTAAAATCTAACAAATCTTTTATAAAAATTTATTTTAAAATCTATTTGAAATTAAAAAAAAAAAATGATTGTGAATATGGGCTTCAATGTAAGTGTATATCTCTTTTTTTATTAAACGAAAAGTTATGACAATTTTTAATTAATTTCGATTAAAAGGTTTTTATACATTTTTATTGTATGTGCGTGATATTGTTCATCCACATTTATGTCTAAGTAAAAAATGGACAGACTGAAAAGACAAAGTTCAAGATTCAATTGTATTCAGTTACTAGGCGCGTGATCATCATGTGATTTATCTAAAACTCAAGAAATAAGTGATATATAAATTGATTTTAAAAGTTTTAGCTAACAGGCAAAAGAGCAAACGCCCTGATTTTGACATTTCAAAAATAAAATAAATAAAAAATTATAAAATCATTGAAGTTAATTACAAAACAAATCAAATACTGGTTAATGGTGCTTTTATGTCTATGAAATTGTTTCAATATTATATTTTACACGTAAAATCATTCAACACTTATATAACAAGTAAGAGTTATATATTTGGCCGTGCCGAATCTGATAATACCCGTTACTATCAACTATATATGTAGGTATAATTACTACATCTAGTATATCCTAGATTTCAGATTTAATGTTATATACCATTTAACTGTATTCTACTAGTCATGTCCTTTCATTATACCCTTCACCTGTGGTGCACAAGGGTATATATACCTTTGTCATTCCGTTTGTAATTTCTACCATTTTCATAAAGTATATATTTTCTGAAAGCTTATGAATAGAGGAGTCGATTAAGCCCAGACTGTATGTCCGTCTGCCCGTGTGTTGATTGAAATGAACTTTTAAAAGCAACTATATGTTCCTCAGATCTGTGTATGGTATCAATCTTTTGGAAATATCCGGGAATGAATCGCTATTGAAATTCAGCACAATCGCCTCATAACTTTCTGAGATATGAGCAAAAACACCGACCACCTCGCTTTTTTCCACAACAACAACATACATACATGCAAACGTGGTATACTGGTTAGAGTAAACGTGACATCGAATCCTAGCTAAGCCAAAAAATTTTTTTTCTATTTATTTTTTATTTTATATAATATTTATATTTTTTTTTTTAATTTTTGTTTGTTGTTTTTTTTATTTTTTTTTTTAATTTTTTTTTTTTTTTAACATATATACGTAAACTTAATTTATAATTTTACAATGGGATGTTGTTATATATGTATGTTTTTTATATGTATGTATGTATTTCAAATGAGATGAATGGTGATACAAACTATTGTTATTGCATGACTACACGTTGTGAAGGGTATATAAGATTCGGCACGGCCGAATATAGAAGTCTTACTTGTTTGATACATATATTGATAGATTTAAAAAAATAAACTATCCGCCATCTTGTTTCGGACGACGAAAAGCAGACAAATATTTATTTTTATGGTAAAAATATGGGAAAAGACAGTCGTGTTTATTTGCTCCTATATAAGAAAGTTTTGGGACATTGGGCAGGTTTCCAATAGCGATTTATTCGCAAATATTTCCAAATGTTTGATGCCACATATAGGTCTGTGCATACCAACACACCGACAGACGGATATTGATCAATCGACTCCTTTTACGAAATATGTATATAAATACTTTATGTGGTCGAAAATAATTATTGTAGGGATAACAAATGGAATGACGAAGCTTCATACTTGGCACCACAGATATACCCTTCAAACAAATATAAAATATTTTCTAATAAATACTTAAACATTGTGTGTTACAGCGTCTGTCATATTTTTTTTTTAACATTAACCCGTTTTTCTTTAACAACTAATTAATGTTAATGACAGTTTATGGAACAAGCATTTTTTATGTGATATGAAAAATCTTTTTTTTTATAAAAACTTTAAGTGAGTTAAAAAAAAACATTATAAATAACTATAGAAAAGCTCTGATTATAGCTCTAATAAGTAATTTGAACAGGACTGTTCCATTTTTAAGTAAATCAGCTGTTTTTTTTTTAGCAATATTTTTTTTTATCGAAAACTTTTTTTACTTTTCATTTTATTACTTTTTTATCTCAATTAAATTTTCGTAAAGAGCAGAAAAATAATTATTAATACTTTTAATTTGTAGCTTTCTTTAAATAATTCTAATTAGTAAAAAAAATACTTTTAACGTACTTCTTAGTTTGTGTAAAGCTAAAATTAAAATTAATTAATGAGCACCACAAAACAGTATTATGTATCTCCATTAAAACTTTGAAAAACTTTTGAAAATTTTTACATAAAGCTCTTGCACAAAATGCGAGTTATTTTCATATAAGTATTATATTTACACTTATAATATACATCACGTGACTAAAGACTTGTATTAAAACAACTTATATGTGCTAAAAATAGAGTAGTTAACTGTAGTCTTTGTATTTTACTTAGTCAATCAGCCAGCAGTTTTGAGTGTAGTTCAACATAATTTAATAAACAATGCAATAGATATATGAAAAGCACAATGTCTTTTTGACAGAAAAGTCAAACTGCAACAAGCATATTGTTTGTGAATTAAATTCTTGAACTTTTAAATGTCAACAAGAAAAATAAAAGCCATACGGATTAAATTAAAAAAGAAAAACTCAAACAGAAATGAAAAATAAAACCAGTTTAAGATAAATGCTTGCAAAAGCACAATAACAAACACATACTAACTATATAATAATATACATATATATGTATGTATGTATTCAAATTAAGATGCGATAAGAACTTAAAACACTTGAACATTGACAAAATTGTTAAAAAAATATTTTTTCAATTTACTGCCCATGATATCATGTAACGTGCATTGAAATTAGGAGTCCCAGACGTACTGTTTTTAGTAGTACACGTACTGGTTTTCTTAAAATGCACTGTTTTATGCACAACATCCAAAACAGTACGTAAATACACTGTTCTTTGTACTTTTTTTATTTGGAATTCCGCCTAATTCCATGTTATTGCTATAATCTACGAAGTGACTGTAAGAGAGTGGCAAATCTACAATAAATGCAACAATATGACAAAAAACAGAGCATTTTATTGTTGATTTTCCGAAAATATACTTAAAACATCAACAAAAAAATTGCTTAGAATAAAAGTAATAACAATTTACGTAAATTATTGTGTTATATTTGATATATAAAACATATTCATATAGAACACAAAAATCTACAAATTCGGCCCTTATGTTAGGGCCACAGCCCAAGAGATTTAAAAATATGGAGAATTATTCAAACAAATTGAAAAAATTTAATTAAATTTGATAATACCTACACACCCAATCAGCAAATTCATCCGGCACGGTCTCTTGGCTTGATTTCTTGCACCAATTAAACCTTGGACGCGTAAAAATGTTTAAATCCGAATGAAAGCTCCTGAACTTTCGGCCACTGCGGATATATTTTCGAGTGAACGGCAAGGACAAGCAAAGGTCTTCTTATTTATTAGCTTAAATTTGGTGTCAAATTTTGCAATTAAACGCCTCATTGTTGATTCATTTGGCAACCGAAAACTTGACGTTATTAGCGAACTATTTCAGCAAAACTTTTATCATTATAACAATGTGTCATATTCTGAAATCGCGTGGAATGTACGTGATAAAAAAAATTTGTACAACTTATATAAACTTTTTGTTTACAAAAACTCTTGTAAACAATAACAACTTTTGACACATCTAGCCTAAAAACTAATAAAGATAACAATAATCGATCCTTAAGTCAGATTTTTTTTGTTGGTTGGACAAATTGCCAAAATAACAGCTGCTTAAAAAGTAAACAATAATAAATTAAATGTTTATCAAAGTTACGACTTTAAAGCTTATGCTTGCGTAAAAAAATGTACTGTTTTTTTTATTTCTAGTGTTTTTTTTTTTTTGACGTGGGAGTACTTTCCGATTTTTAAATCTGCCTGCCCTAATTGCAATACAGTGTTGGTTTATTTACTTGTAAGCAAATGATAACATAAATAACCTTTAAGTAAATAAAGAAGAAAAAATTAATATAAGTTGGGCTAAAAGTTACACCTGTGAGTAAAAATTTTATTTTTTTTTTTTTTTTTATTATAATTTTTTTGATGAACGTGTTAAAAATTTAACGAGAAGCAGCAGATTTTTATTTTTACGAATTTCACTAAACAAATTAGTTCAAGAAATCCAGAATTCAATTGGCATAAGTAAATAAATTAATGCTTTATTCGAAAAGCATAACTTTGATTTAAATGAATTTTAAAAAGATTTTGATTTCCTCCTACCGAAAATTCACATTAGTGAAAAGCTGAAAGACATCTTTTTATTCCTTTAGAAAATTAACAAACTTGTTAGTTTTGTTGCATAAATTTTTTTTAACAAATATAGTCGATATTAAGTAATGCCAAAAAATTGTATATTTTGTACATTTAAACTTTGTCGGTGTAAGTGTTCTTAATACTATATTTATAAAAATGAAACGGTTCATGTAATCGCATCACGTTAGAACGTTTGAAGCGATTTGACTGCATTTTTTTCAAAAGATGGTTTCTAAAAAAAATTTAAAAATTCCTAATAAAACTCGAAAAGTTTAAATTTTTAATATATTGCTTACTATTCACTTCTCTTTGAATGAATAATTGTTTGAATTGTGGATATATGTATGTACATATAATAATGGCCGAACTTATAAGCAATAAATTAAGCAACATTTTTGTAATTTTTTCTTTGCACTGAAACTGTATTTTAATTTTTAATTCTAATTAATTTAGTTTTTAATAAAAAGTAAAAAAAAATAAGAATTTTATAGACAGCATCCTTTTAGTTAGGAATCGTTACGAAATATGTATGTCGTAATATTTCATTTATCTCTAAATATTCACGTAAAAAGTAAATCATGTTAAACGATTGAAAATTATTGCATTTTAAATTGCAGCGTGAAAATTGGTTTTTGTAATTGTAAATTTTTGTGGTAATACTAAAGTTTGTAATTTACGATAGAAAAAAAGGGCTGTCTAAAAAAATTAGTTGTAAAAGATACAAAACTAATAAAATTTGTAACAAATGTTTGAATATTTTCTTATTAATATTTTCAGCATCAATAAATTTTAACGATTTTGTAAGCAACCACTTCAATATTAATAACATGTATACGTACGTATGACATATGTATATGTCAAGAAATTTTACTATTTAATTCTTCTTTTTGCAAAAATTTTTTTCTCAACTGGTCGAGTTAAGTTTTTCCCTGCATCTAAATTTTTTACAAGTTATGTTTTGGACCAGTCATATAACTAGTGCAAAAGTGAAAGATCTTACACGCAACGATTAAAACTAAACAAACTCATCACCGAAAATTAATTTTGTTTTGAAACTAAAATCTAATTAATATTAAAGCAAAATCGTGTTGTAGTTAGAGCGTGAATCTATAAAACTAATAGTTCCTGGTTCTATTCCTGTAAAATGAATATTATTATACCCTTCACACAGTGAAAAAGGGTATATATAAGTTTGTCATTCCGTGTGAAATTTCTACAATTTTCATTTCCGACCCCATAAAGTATATATTTTCTGAAAGCTTTTGAATAGGGGAGTCTAATAAGCTCTGTCAGTCTGTCCTTCTGTACGTGTGTATGTTGAAATCAACTTTTTGAAGCCCCCCGACATTGCTTGGACCCGGGTGAGGTATTAAAATATCAGAAATATTCGGGAGTAGATCGGTATTGAAAAACAAGAGCATCGGTACATAAACAACTGAGATATGAGCAAAAACCCACGACTACCTAGATTTTTTTTTTTACAAAAACAACATTACAACAACAACATACATACATACAAACGTGTATACTGGTTAGAGAAAACGTGGCATGGAATCCCAGCTGAGCCAAAAAAATTCTTTTTTTATTTTTTTTTATTTTTTATTTAATATATTATTTATATTTTTATTATTTTTTTTTATTTTTTGTTTGTTTTATATTTGTTATATATATTTTAATTATTTTTTTTAAGTTTTCTTTTTTTAAATTTTTTTTAAATTTTTTTTTAAATTTTTAAAAAAAAATTTTTTTTTTATATTTTTTTTTTGTTTTTTTTAACATACATACGTGAATTTATAATTTTAAAATGGGATGTTTTTATATATGTATGTTTTTATATGTAGGTACGTATTTCATATGGGATGAATGGTGATACAAACTACTGTTATTGCACTACTACACGTTGTGAAGGGTATATAAGATTCGGTACGGCCGAATATAGCGCTCTTACTTGTTTTTTTTTCAGTATGTGTAAGATGATTACACTAACAAGTATAACAAGTATAAAACTATATAGAAATTAAAAAATAAAATAAATCAATACAAATAAATGTAACTTTTCTATAGTTAAAGCAACTAGTATATTGCAAACCACATACTAGTTACTTTATCTGCAGGGTAACTGAAAATGAGCACGCGTTTGTCACATGCTCGAAACAAACACACATAGATATCATCTTTTATGTTTGAAGTTAAAAAAAAAACTTTTTTTTGCTGTATGTAGCCACTAATCAAATATGATTGTTTTAAGCCAGACTTGGAAATTAATTATCAAAATTGAATTCAGTTTGTATTTTTATTACCCAGCACTAACGTAAATGGGTTTCGCTTAAAGTATAAGATTTCATGACATTCAAATATAAACAAAATTTTGTTTTGGAAGTTTATATTTGTATTGAAGTAATTCAAAAACAGCAAAAAAAACAACTTTTTTTTGCTGTTTTTAAGCAGTTGTTTGAAGAAAAAACAAGTAAGAGCGCTATATTCGGCCGTGTCGAATCTTATATACCCTTCACACCGTGTAGTCATGCAATAACAGTAGTTTGTATCACCATTCCATATGATATACGTACATACATATAAAAACCATACATATATAAAAACATCCACATTGTAAAATTATAAATTTACGTATGTATGTTAAAAAAAACAAAAAAAAAAATATAAAAAAAAAATTTAAAAAAAAATTAAAAAAAAATTAAAAAAAAATTTTAAAAAATTATTAAAATATATATAATAAATATGAAACAAAAAAAATAAAAAAAAAATATTTAAAAAAAAATTAAAAAAAAAATAATAATAAAAATATAAATAATATATTAAATAAAAAATAAAAAAAAAAATAAAAAAAAAATTTAAAAAAAAATTTAAAAAAAAAATAAAAAAATTTTTTTTTGGCTCAGCTGGGATTCAATGCTACGTTTTCTCTAACCAGTATACACGTTTGTATGTATGTATGTTGTTGTTGTAATGTTGTTTTTGTGAAAAAAAAAAATCGACGTGGTCGTGGGTTTTTGCTCATATCTCAGTTGTTTATGTACCGATGTTTCTGATTTTCAAAACCGATCTACTCCCGAATATTTCTGATATTTTAATACCTCACCCGAGTCCAAGCGATGTCGGGGGGCTTCAAAAAGTTGATTTCAACATACACACGGACAGACGGTCAGACGGACAGACTGACAGGGCTTAATCGACTCCCCTATTCATAAGCTTTCAGAAAATATATACTTTATGGGGTCGGAAATCAAAATTGTAGAAATTTCACACGGAATGACAAACCTATATATACCCTTTTTCACTGTGTGAAAGGTATAAAAAACAAGTAACAGTGCTATATTCGGCCGTGCCGAATCTTATATACCCTTCACAACGTGTAGTCATGCAATAACAATTATTTGTATCACCATTCATCCCATATAAAATACGTGCATACGTACACGTTAGAATAAATGTGGCATCGAATCCCAGCTGAGCCAAAAAAAATTTATTTTATTTTATTTTATTTAATATATTATTTATATTTTATTATTTTTTTTTATATTTTTTTTAAATTTTTTTTAAAAATTTTTTTAAATTTTTTTTAAATTTTTTTGTAGTTTTTTTTATTGTTTTTTTTTCTTATTTTTAATATTTTTTTTTTGTAATTTTTTTTGTTTGGTATGTTTTTTACATGTATGTATGTTGTTGTTGTTGTAATTGTGAAAAAAAACGAGGTGGTCGTGGTTTTTTGCTCATATCTCAGAAAGTTATGGGGCGATTGTTCTGAATTTCAATAGCGATTCATTCCTGGATATTTCCAAGAGACTAATACCATATACAGATCTGAGGAACATATAGTTGCTTCTAAAAGTTGATTTCAACCAACACACGGACAGACGGGCAGACGGACAGACGGTCAGGGCTTAATCGACTCCTCTATTCATAAGCTTTCAGAAAATATATACTTTATGGGGTCGGAAATGAAAATTGTAGAAATGACAAACGGAATGACAAAGCTATATATACCCTTGTGCACCACAGGTGAAGGGTATAAAAAACAACAGTAAAACCTGAATTTAAACATCTTTAGCTAGATTTTAAACACTATACAAATAAAATTTTTATTGAATAGTATTTAGAGGGTTTTAAACAATTTATTTTAATTTAATAAGTGAAATTGGGCGAAATCATAATACTTAAGGGGAATCGTGACTAATTTACTTGTCAATGTTACATAAATATACTCACTCAAAAAATTGAGTTATTCATTCTGTGACAATAAGGGAAAAACTAATTATGTCTGTTTTTATAGTTTTAGGAAAGCACTTTAACATTTTCGAGTTGACTTTTATAATCTGATTCCTTTTAAAATAAAGACTATTATGTGAATTCTGCGCTATACAAATTACAGAGCATATTTATTTTCGTATATTTAGCTGAATTATAATTTACAATATGTTAAATGATATTGTTTTATGAAAAAAGTATGCATTAAGTTTTATTGCCTAATACCATAGACAGACGACACCGTTAATTTGCATTAAAAGTCTTAATTCAAATTAACTTTTGAATTATCCCCATTCCAATGTGTATTAGATTTCACGTAAATGTACTAAATCATATTGCATTTAAACTGAATTAAGCAATTTCAATATGGCAACACGGTCGGCAATCAATCAAGAAATTTAAAATTAAAATAGATCCGATATGTTGAACTTTTTTACATATTTTTTGGAATACCTTTTTGTTTAGGTGTAAGTTTTCCTTAATACTGGTATCGTCCATCGTAAGCACGTCACTCTCCCAAAAAGTGCTGTTACGGTCCTTTAAAAAAATACCATGTACCTACATATGAATTATAACCTCCATGAAAAGATACCATTAAACCTACGAATTTCCATAATTCCCTTTCTCTTATTTTAGAGTGTTCCTCTGCCATCCCAACTTGTAGCAACATGTTCAGATTTGTGATTGCTAGTGCATTTAAAATTTTTACTAAATATTACAGCAAAATTTTAATTTGCATTAGTGAGATTCTGATGCAAATTAACGCTGTCGTCTGTCTATGGTATAACTTTCTGTATTTTTGTCCAAAATAGTTGAAAATTTACCTGAGGGTAGTTTTGAATTTCATAATTGTGATTATCACAATTTCAGCTTAGGTCGACTTAAGCAGTTTTTCCCTTTTGGCACAGAAAGATTATTTATTAATTTTTTCAATGTGGAAAAACGTTATAAAAATGTAAAAATATATTGTAAATTATTTTTATTTCGGCTTAAGTTCATTTATTATTAAATTTCCTAAAACATTTACTAAATTAAATTAAAATGTTTTTAATTTTTTAAAAATATTAAAAAAATGAATTTGAACATGAAGAAAAATGTCACTTAATTGGTAATGAAAAAAATAAACTTGAAAATAAATACTATTGTTTCCTAATTCTAATTTTATTAAATTGTATCATACATAAAAAGTAATTTCGAATTACATACATATACATAAGTATACCGTTAAAAAATGCAGATGATAAAATCGTAGCTGGTTTCGAAAATGCATTTCACTCCGCTAACATCGGAATAATTTTTAAAATATTCATAAAAAAAAATTACAATTTAATTTATTTTGAAAATGTTGTATGAAATTAAAGTCGCGGGCACAAACTAGTAATAAAATAAATGAACTTGATCCAAAATAAAACTTAATTTACAATAAATTTAATATAAAAAGTTCGAATAAAATATTAATATATAATGTCAAAATATTTAAGAAAAAAATATTGGTCACTATTTTTAGAAACCAAAAAAAATAAAAACAGCTGACAGTTTGATGTTAGCAAAAAAAAGAATTGATGAATTTAGGATAAGTAGACTAGTTTTCGGGATACTAAATACACTGGTCGTCCGTTCAAATGATATTAAAAAGACAATGAGTTAACTAGTCTAGTAACATTAATTTGTCATTATGGATAAGAATTCTGATGTTATTTTTTTTCCGCACAAATGTCAGAGATAAATATCTAAAATCGCATCTCATACTAAATGCAAACAATTTATTATGAAGAATAATTGCATATACATAATTAAAAATGTATGCCGCTGTCGTTTATTTATTCAATAAAATTATTTTCAGCAAAGCTTAATAAACATGGTATCGTTTAAGAATACTCAGACAATTATAGCATATAAATTTACAATCATGGTAATTATAAATGGATATTTTATAATTGGTAAGTAATATTTTAAGTTGTTCTTCATTAAACGCCGACAAATCTCAATAAAGAGATACTTTTATTAAAATACAATTAAAAAATCTTTATTTACTACTTAGTGTAAGTACATAATAACTAAGTCTATAAACAGCGTTGTCAACTCGGTGATTTTATCGCTATTTTTAGTGTTTTTTTACAATTTTCGTCGCGGAAAAATTTCGAGTCAGTGCTGGGTGCATTTTTTTCAATTTTTAGTGTTTTTGTTTTTTTTTTTCGGTGACACCATACTAAATTAAAAATTTTTACTGTTAATTGAAACTGATAAGAATTGATAGCACACAATGTGACATAAAGTACCTACTTTTTAAATAATTATATTGTTAGGAGAACTTAATAAGTTGAGCAAAGATTCAAGTTAATCGAACATATTGAATATATAAGATATTACATTGAAATACCTAACGTACTTTTCAGTTTGTATGGAGATGCTAAAACTTTTCCAGTTGTAAAATAAGGTATTCCAGAGGGCAATTGGCAACTAAAAGCTATAAAATAGTGATCATATATGAGGTTAAATAATGTTAAAATTAAAACTTTTAGAAGCGAGAGGAAACTATGATTTTTGTAAAATGCTTATAATTTAAAAAAATCAATTTTATAAAAAATTTTAAACTCATAGCCTTTTTTTGGAAAATTACGCTCTTTTTTCTGTTTTGGTGCTTTTTAAAATTTCAAAGTTGACAACGCTGCCTATAAACGTTTAATGAGACGCTTTCCTTGAATTACAATTGAAAGAAAATCTTTCGTTGCTGCCTAGTGTTAACATGTACTTATATAAAAAATAGTGCCTATAAATGTTGCACGTGCTTTTTGTTTTGTATGTTGTTTTTTTAATTGAATAAAAAAAATATTACTATCATCTTCGCGTTTTTGTATATTTTGATCGCTTCGTAGTGACGAGTATTATTTGTATGCCCTCAACTAACAAAAGTAGTGGAAGTATATGTACCAGCAAACAACAATATAGATAGATAGATAGATAGATAGATAGATTGATAGATAGATAGATTGGGTCGATTTCGCTATGTTTGTATGACCATTCGACGGATGGATATACAAAGTTTTAATAATTTTCAGAGCAATTTCATATTTAAAATAAACTAGACTAAAGTTATGGAACACAAATTAATAACCCTATTAAAAATGTTTGTTTGATTAAAACATTTTTAACTGTATACTTAATGGATTAAAATAAAATTTGCTCAAATGTGTCTTATAAAAAAATAAGTTATATCTTAAGACATTATCAAAATATCAAACTGTTAATTGAAATAAAATACAATTTCTATGACTAATATCAGTCATATATAATACAAATTCAGTGCTCAATTCTGGCGACACGCGCTTTGCACGTAAACTGTGCCATTTTTTCTTTTTTGAGCTGTCAAAACCGGTTTCCGAATAATTTGTAAAATAAATTTTTCGGATTTTTGATTTATTTGAGAAGCTGGTTTAAATGTCTGGGATTATTCGGCAATATTAAATACGTAGGTTTGCCTAAATATATACACATGTCCTTGTCGATATAAACAACTTTTATATTACAATTTTTTAAACTCTATTTAGAAATAATGTTTGTCTCTAACACACTTTACGTTCATTGATTGTTAGTATAGAGTGTATTTTGTTTATATATTCCCATTAAGTATACATACATATATTTGCTAAAGGCTTATATTTAGAAGAGTCGTTTATTGGTTGAAATTAGCTTTTATAAGGCCCGCATATTGTGAATTTTTTTCTTAACCCAAGTAGAACACGGTGATTAATAAACAAAATGACGTATAACGTTAAGTCTGGAATTAAGGCTACAATGAGGTCATTATGCATAGAAATATTATGGTAATGAGTATTATCAGAAGAAATTAAGTCAAAAATATTTTTTCTACTAATTTTTAGTTGTTAATACTAAAATGCTCGCGACACACTGGCAGTTTTTAACATACACTATACAAGTTTATATCGAAACCGTATTGATTTTTACTCATTTTAGAATTTTATGCCCTACACAAACGCACTGCATAGTGCTAGACTGGAGAACTGAACTTGTTAAGTGTAATTTTAATCGATATATTAAATTTAAAGCAACTTTAGTAGGGTATTTAAAATTCGGCATAGCTTTTTATAGTGTTCAAACTTGTTGAAGTTTTCATTTCTTTTCAATCTAGTGATTAATGTTTCTTTTTATTGTTTGAGAATTGAGAAAGCCAATAACAATAAACTCAATTTTAATTTAAAATTAACCGAGTATTTTATTACGAAACACAAATATTTGAACATCTCAGCTTCTTATCAGTAAATCTATTTTTTTTCATTTTTAAAATTTGTAAATACATGCATACATATGTATTTATATAAATACATAAATATTTTTTATTTGTTTTGGCTATCGTTTCATATTTGTCTAAACTATTGAATTAAAAAAATATATATAATATGTACCTATATAGTTCAAACAAATCACGTGTCGTTTTGTTTGTTTTTGCTACGTTCAATAAAAATTCAACTGTGCAGATAAAGTAGCTAAATTAAATAATAATAATAATAAAAAATAACAGTGTTTAATTAAATTCTATATGTTATCAAGTAACCACTAAACAATAAAAAATAAAAATAGTTTTAGACATACATACATATGTATGTACATACCTATGTACCTAATTTTATTATTTAAAAGTGAAAACAGTATATGACAACAGTAAATTAAATAAATTGTCTAAACTATTTTTTATATTTATTTATTGTCTATAGATTATAAATCCTTACAGACTAAAGTATGTAAAATAATAATATAATAAAAAACAAAATAATAATATTATAACTTAATTAGTAAAATTACGTTTTAGTTGGGAGCTGAGAAAAAAAAATAATTTTTATTACATTTCAAAATATGTATCCTAAATTATTTTAGCATTTTAGCATTTAAGAAGAAATAATATGTACCTTATTGTTTATAAGTATTGACTTTCAAATCTTTTGGCAATGTTATTTACATATGTACCTATTAAACGTTAACATATTAGCAAAACTATGTAGGTACATAATACAAAAACATTTTGATGTAAGATAAGTAGAATAAATTTTAAATATTTTGAATATACATATTTGACAGTATTTTTAAGTTTTCTCCTATAAATGTTTAAAAACATAATATTGTTAAAAAGAGGGAATTAAAAAAAACTTCACTTTAATGGATTAACTATTCGAAAATAAACACTCATTAAGTTAGTTTTTTTTTACAAAAAAATTATCATTTCTTTTAAATCACTTTTCAGCCCAACCGCGTACGTATAAGTAACTATTGTTGAATTAATATTTACAAAAATGTTGGCACATGGTCTTCAGAGAAATAAATATATATGGTAAAATGAATGAAAGAATGAGCATTAAAAGCGATAATAAAAATTGTGTTTCTTGTAAGTATGTATTACAAATACTGTGTTTATGTATAGAAACAAAAACAAAAATAAAAAAAACTAAATGTAAATAAGCAATAAACAAACACGAGTTAATTTATTTGTAGTTTGCTAAATGATATGGCAACGATTAACTAACTCATTTTGTCATAACCAAGCAAGAAACATGTGTCAATTGTTTTGGAGGTATTTGTGTCCCGTGGCTATTGAAAGTATAATATACTGATTGGTTAAATAATCTCAAAGAATTTACAAAAAATTTTCTGAAAATCATATTTTTTATACTTCATTATGAGTATCCAACTCAACGTGCGACCATGGCTTTAGCAACAGTAGGTATGTATAATGACATATTTTAAAGTGTTGGATCATAATCCGGTTCATAAGGAAGCAGTCATGTGACTAGTTTTGTATGATTTATCTTTTATCTAGAATATTATGAGAATGTGACAGACAGAGCAAGGACAAGGAAATTTTAATATTTTTTATTAACTGCTAGTAGAAAGCAGACATTAAAAAAATATTTCAGAAAATTTAGAGTCTAAATTCAAGGAACATACAAATATATTCTTTAACTTTGTCTCTTGTAGATAAGCCAGTTGTCATTATTTTATTTATTTTGCTGTCACATTTCTACCTTTACATATGTGTATACAAAAAGAAATACTCAATTACTAACATACGGATTTACTTAAATAAATCATAAACTAGTTGACGTTGCATAAATTTTGGCAAAGCGTCTGAGGCACTACTTTTTTGAATAGTTTTATTTTTAGCTTCACCAAATACTGTGCTTTAATTCAATACTACGCAGTATAGAATATACATATCGTCATCTTAAATGAGAAGCAACGAATTTACTATTCGTTAAATACTTAAGAAAAAATTAATTGTTTGTAAATATCAATGAACTTAAAAGTACATTCTTCATAAAAACAAACTTTTATTCTAAAATATAATCATTGTTGACTGTTTCTTAAGTTAAGATCAAGACAAATTCAATTATCAGGCAGTGGTAACAAATCCAACATAAAACAAAAACAACATGGTTTTTTATTGTTGCTTTAGTTTGCCGAGTGTCAAAATCAAAATGGTTTTCGTTTATGCTTTTTTTTTAATTATGCGCGGGAAAAAGTAAGCAATGTAAACATAAATAACTTTTGGCAATTCAGCAAAACTTGATAAACAGAAAAAATTAGATCACACACAAACTTTTCATTTGATAGTTACATAGAACTAGAATTGATATCCAGCAGTGTAATCAACACCAGTGTTGCCGCCGACCAACTTTTTTTCGCAGTGAAATCGACAAAAAAAACGCAGTGAAGCGCAGTGACGAGAAATAAAAAAATGACGTTTTCGTTTGGACAAAAAAAGGAAATTTTTTTTTCACTTTTTTAACACTTTTTTTCCCTTTTTTAAGAATTGCTTGTTTTTTAATTTTTTTAGTTAATTTTATTCTGCCCTTGTGTTGTTGCCGGGAGTTTCCTTTTCTTTGTATTTGTCTTCTTGTTGGTTTTCTCTTGGCTGCTATAAATAAAGATTATGTAATATTTTCTAGTTATTTTAAACGCCAACTTACCCATTCATTTCGAAACAATATAAAAATTAATTAAATGGACTGAAAAGCAAATATTTTTTTTTTCACGAAATAGTTTGTTTATGTTTTTCTAACGGGATTTTTGACATTTTAATTCAAGACCTAATCAGTCAACTGCAACGTAACGTAACAGCAGAAAATTTTATCTCGTTGTGTTATAGCTTTTACAGACTTACGTGTTAAACACGTTTGAGGTAAATCATGTTAAGGCGTTGTTGATCAAAAAAAGAGGAAAACTACCAAAAACTGAAAAACGCAGTGATATTAAAAAAAAACGCAGTTACGCAGTGACGACGGGCAAATCGCAGTGAAAACGGCAACACTGTTCAACACCACTTGATAATTGAAATATTCTCATTTATAATATTATTTCCATCTCATACATTTAAATGCATAATAAATTGATGTTAGGTTATTTGGCTTTTAGGTGACGATATGCTGAAGTGATTATTATTTAATTTAGTTTTTTTCTTATGTTGTTTTTATTGTTTGAAAAAATATTTTTTATTTCAATGTTAGCACAATTTACTGCGAACTAAAATGCATTTTATATTTCAATTCATAAAATTTTATATTGTAATTTTAAAATAGAATTTTGAAAAAATAAATAATAATTTAGTTAAAGATTTATTGTAGGTACCTACTTATGTAAATAAAAAATATTATAGTACAGCATAGTTTTTCATATAAAACATGAAAACAAATGTAACAACCTCTTTGCTAATACAGTTTGTGTACGGAGAGGTGTGAAAATATTTATTTTTTTATTAAGGCAAATATTTGACGAAACGGACGTAACCAGTAAAACGTACTAGTTTTTTAAAAATTTTTAATAAAATTTAGAAAATCACATAGGTAGGAAGGTAGGTAGATAAGGCTGGTGCAAAGTTACCCTCACACCCTCACCCGGAGACCTTACGGTCCATTGTGACGCCTTAATAGAGAGAAGAATAGAATAAGAATAGAAATATGTAGTTATAATAGAAGAAAAAGAGAAGCAGACCAGTCCAGAGTCTCTGGCGTGAATCGAACCCGCAATCCCCAAACTGGCAGACCAGCACACTACTGACTAGTCCATCGGGGCACCGTGGAAAAAAATAACAATTCCAAATTTTTTTAAAACTAGTGTCCAACTTTTAACGTCCCTATAGATAATTTATTTTTAAATTTTCTTAAAGTAAATTTATTTTTCAATGTTTGAAAACATTATTTTTAAATTCTAAAAGTTAGAATATTATTTGCCCTAACAGGCTGAATTTGAAAATAATTTTTACCAATATTGAACAATTTCAAAAGATAAAATATAATGTACTATTTATTTATTTTATTTATTTAATAAATTTTCGAAATCTTTGACAGCAGACTCATGAGTGTCGTACCCGATAATAAAATATCATGTCAAGTTCGTTATCTAAAAACAATACATTATATCATTAATTTAAAAATAAAATAAAAATGTAAGAGACTAAATTCGCGCCGAAAGAAATTGTTGCGATAGTAACGGATAAATGTTTTTGATCTTTTTCT
Source organism: Phyto melanocephala (assembly GCA_941918925.1). Taxonomy (NCBI): domain Eukaryota; kingdom Metazoa; phylum Arthropoda; class Insecta; order Diptera; family Rhinophoridae; genus Phyto; species Phyto melanocephala. The sequence goes on from OW799234.1 coordinate 56,652,374, forward strand.
TTTCTTTCCGAACCTGGGGACAACCTTTTTAAGTTTTTTTGAGATCAGTGGATTTTGAGCAAAACGTTAACAAAGATAATGGAAAAAAGGGTTCAGAGTCTACCCCTACGTTTGGCTACATATATCTTAATTATTTGAAGAATAACTTTGCTAATATCATGTTATTTTCCCATTCTTAGTATATACATAAGTAGGGTGAGTTCTCCTAAGTTCGGCATGCACCAATAGTCGGCATTTTTGACTTCAAAGTTAAATAAATAAGAATAACAATAATTTTATATAAAAGTAAGATGTAGATTTAGTTAAAAATACACTCATTTTTCTTTATGTAATTTTTACATTTGATTGAGATGAGTATTTCAACCTATTTTTTACCTCGTTCTGTGACTATCTCTCAACACGTGCGGTAGAGCCTGTTATTTTAAAAATTTGTTAGTGATAGCGCCAACTTAAACAAGTATTTTAGCATGTAATTTTAATTAATTTTTTTACCAAAGTGGGTTTTAAAGGTAATGGTTTATTTAAATATTGCTTCAGATATGAAAATTTTTATAAAAAATAATTTTTTGGCTTATTTTGATGGCTGCCGACATTAGGAACAATAATTTTTAAGATTTTTAATAGTCGGCATATAATGCCGACTTCAGGAAAATTGATGTTTTTGCATATTAAGCTCAAATTATAGAAAATTGTTTAATACTCACCTCTCTTTACAATAGTTATAAAGAAAATGAGTTTAAAATAAGTTTACCTAATAGTCGGCACAATTTATATTGAGTATCTTACGGACTGCCGAGTATTGGGAACATAGAATTCTGAAGTCGGCAGCATTTTTATTTGTCTGGATATAGCAAAATAAAGTTATTTATTAAGATTCATTAGAAAAGAAGGTGACAACCGAAATTATAGATAGTTTAATTCTTAAAAAAAACAGTCGCAAGTCCTCTTAAAGTTTCTGCAGAAACAGAAAACATCATTGAAAAATACGCCATGAATCTTAAATTTAAAGAAGGTTTAACGCATACGATCCAAAGACGAACAGGAGATCGTTCAATTTTTAAAATCCCCGCGAAAAATCAAGTCTTAAGTCCACTTAAAGTTTTAGCAGACTGAAAACAAGCAACTTTTTACGCGAATGATAGCGCCTTTAGTTGTCTCAATTGCGATAATTAGAAGAATTAAAAATTATCTTAGATTAGCCCGTAAATAAGTCAGTGAAAATAAAACTCAAGCTATTACATTTCCATCAACAAATCACGAAAACGCTTTCCTACTAGATGTCTATCGGCTAGGAGAATAATTATCCTATTTAAGGCCGAAATTAAATATTTAGGAGTTATCCTTGAAAAAACTTTTATTACGTTAATTACATTTATGAAGAGGTAATTAAGTGTAGCCGTGCCTTATATCCCTTAATTAACCGAAGATCTAAACTTAATATAAAGATTATCACCTATGATTATCAAGTCTGGTCCCAATAGACTGAAAATTGCGAATTATTCAAAATATATATTAAAAAATAATAAACATCTACCTTTTAGATATTCCACTTCTCTTCTACATAGAAACTGAAGACTTAAAAATGTTTAACCCATTGACAAGGGAACTGACTCTGTCTTTTAATCAAAACTGCAGAATGTCAAATTTTGAGTTAATAAGAAATTTTATGAACAACTTGAGGGTCTTTTGTTTAAAAGACACATTATAATGATTAATTTAAATTTTTTTATATCTTCTAAGTTGATACGAGGTTTTTTATGAACAACTTTACCTTAAAATTGTGATATTAGTAGTTTACGAATTAAGAATTTGATCCCAATTTAGAAAATTTTCATTTTATTTTTAATCATGTTTAAGTTCTTACTTAATTTTTAGTCATATGATGACTATGTAGAATTATGATATTATTGTATGTGAATATTTAATGATCACGAAGGCTAACTTAATGATTGTGTAACATCACATTATAATAAATTTCAAATATTTTGTTGTTTTGTTGTATCATATTATGATCATATAAAATTAAATTATAAATTTATGATTATGTGGGATTATTTAATTATCATTTCCGATCCCAACATGATTATTACATGATACTTTCATTAAACTTATAATGAGTACTTGCAATCATTGTATGTTTTATCGTAGTATGTTGCTCATAGATTATAATGACCTCAACCATATAACGGTTTACACAGTTTGTCATTCCTTTTGTAATTTCTTTAATATAAATTTTCGGCACTATAAAGTATATATATTCTGAATCCTTATAGATACAGGAATTGATTTAGCTAAGTCCGTTTGTCTGTATGTATGTTGACATCAAATTTTTTGAATCCACTTCTATGGTACAAATTTATCATATATGCTTTCTAGAAATTTGCTATTGAAAATCAGTTATGTGAGCACATTACGAGCTGAAATAACACAATTTTTAAACAATTTAACCCAAATTTTGCAGGTCATAGGGAACTTCTTAAAGCGTTTGTTACGTATATATAAAATATGTACCTTTGGTAACGTAAGTTGAAAATCTTGGTTTAAGAGTCAATTAACGACAAAGACATTTTTAGAAAAAATTAAAATTAAAAGTTCAGATTATTAAGTACATATGTATGTATATATGATGGTACAAACTGTGTGAAGGGTATATAAAATTCTTCACAGCCAAAAATAGCGCTCTAAATTGTTTCTTTATATGTTTATTAACATATTAAACATACAATATTTCAAATGGCTTGCTTTTTGAATAAAAAAACAACTTTAATCCTTGTAAGATCCTATTCTTTCCTTAGTAAAAATGCAATGCCGACAATTGGGTAAAAAAGTGCCGAAATTATGCAAACGGGTGCCGACTATTGGCAAAAATGGTACATTTTAGAAAAAACGGAAATAACTCAAATTAAATAAAAACATTTTTAAAAATAGTTAATTGAGTCTAAAACTATACCAATCACTTAGCAACAAAAATTCGTTGACAACCCAATATCATGTCCTCACTCATAAGAGCATCAGTTTAAAAATGAAAAAAAAGTTAAAGTGCCGACTACTGGAGAACTCACCCTATACAACATTTAAATTTAAATGTAAACTCATTTTTTAATAAAGTAAAAGTTTTAACAAAAAGATCTTAACAAGTCTGAAAATTAACTTAAGGTTAAAATTATCTTTTTTTGGTTAAAAACTCTTATAATGTCCCAGTTGTCCATGGACCAATAATAATACCAAGATTATCTTGAATATATAAAACTATACCTTCACCCACACTTCACATCGTTCTGTAGGATCAAAAAAACTTGACTTTAACCAATACACAGGCATTGAGAAATCGACTATTCTATTTATAAGAAATCAGATTTTATGTATTTTATTAAATCCTAAATTAATCATAAAATGAAAACCTTTTCATGGTAAAGGGTGTACTAAATTTTAACTCAAAAGACAATGTACATTTTACTTTTTTCAACACGAATTGATATATTCAAAGTTTCACCTTCTTATTTTAAATCTTAAGTACTTGTGTGTCAGAACATATTAATAATGATCAACTGACTGATTGTCATACATATGTATTATATTGTTGCGAATTTAAAATCAAAATACTTGAGTTTGACCGTGAATAAAATAGATGTTATATCGATTTTTTTGGTTTAAGTCTTTTTTCTACTTGCGCAAAAAAATAAAATGATTAAAAATACTTATTCAGACATAAAATGAAACGTTAATTTGTATAGAAACAGAGAAATATGGTTAAAATTAAAATAATACGTCAACTAAGTAATATAGTTTTCTTTGATTTTTATCCCCCTTTTAATAAAATTCGTAATAGCTGTATTTTTATACCCTTCACCTGTGGTGCACAAGGGTATATATAGCTTTGTCATTCCGTTGGTAATTTCTACAATTTTCATTTCCGACCTCATAAAGTATATATTTTCTGAAGGCTTATGAATAGAGGAGTCGATTAAACCCTGACCATCTAACCGTCTGTCCGTGAGTTGATTGAAATCAACTTTTAGAAGTAACTATATGTTCCTCAGTTCTGTGTAAGGTATCAATCTCTTGGAAATATCCGGGATTGAATCGCTATTGAAATTCAGCACAATCGCCTATAACTTTCTGAGATATGAGCAAAAAACCATGACCACCTCGTTTTATTTCACAATTACAACAACAACATACATATATACTGGTTAGAGTAAACGTGCCATCGAATTCCAGCTCAGCCAAACAAATTTTTTTTTTAATTTTTTTAAACATAATACGTTAACTCAATTTTTAATTTTACAATGGTATGTTTTTTATATGTATGTATGTTTTTTACATGTACATATGTACGTATTTTATATGAGATGAATGGTGATACAAACATTTGTTATTGCATGAATACACGTTGTGAAGGGTATCTAAGATTCAGCACGGCCGAATATAGCACTGTTGCTTGTTTTATTTCGAAATACTACATAAATACATACATATGTCGTGAGAATTATTACATACATCATCACATAATGAAGACACTTATAGTGAACAATATCCCATATAATTTTTTAACAATTTTATTTACTTCTATTCTGCAGTTAGTTACCTTAAATGGTACATTTTAAGATATGTAATTTTTAGTTTGTAGTTATGTGTGTAGATGTGTAATTTTTTTGATTTTGGTTACTTTTCACTAAAATTTTAATATGTATATATAAGTTATAAGTTTATTTATTACTTTTCATTTAACTTTGTATAAATTTATTTTAACACAAAAATCTTTGTCTTAATAGTTTGAATATTGATTTTACATTGATTAAATAAAATACAAAATTTGTTGCTTATAACAAAAAGCAGTCCTCATATTTCTTAGTTTTGTTTTGTTTTATTTCTTTTGACACAAATTATTGCAGACATAATGTCAGCATAAATTGTGTTAAAATTTGGAACATTAATATTTATTTATTGCAGACCGGACGTTGCAATTAATAAAAGAAAAAAATCATAATAATAAAAAAATGAGCAAAAAGGTTAACAACATTTGTGTCGTTAACTTATATATGTACATTATTTATTTTAAATGCCAATTTTTCAAAACGCGCTTTAAGACTTTCAAAATTTATTTTAGGCAGAGATATAAGTATTGGTGAGTTTTGGGATAAAGTGTCCAAACATAAAAATGCAATGAACGAAAAGTGCTTAGAAGAACTTATTTATTTTGTTCAACACATAATGTCTTTGCCACATAGCTCAGCTGCTGCAGAAAGCATTTTTTCACAGCTTAGTTTGATTAAAAACAAATTTGGAAATAAGCTTGATTTTCAAACAATTAACAATATTATGCAATCAAAAGAATTGTACATAAATTAAATTGATTCCCATTATGTCTGGTCTGCTAAAACTTTGTTTTTAAAACTTTGTAAAAAAAACCAATATAATAATATTAAAATAATTTTTAATTTTGGTTATTTTTTCCATATTTGGTTACATTTTTAAGGAAATTTGGTTGATTGTGGCAACACTGTACGTAATAGGCAAAGTGCTAGACAATGATGACAACAATGAATGTTACTACTTACGAGTATAAATAACACAATGAGACATACTAATGTTATAATAATTAGGAATAGTGACATAGTAGCTTATGCCTGCGACTTTGTCTGCGTAGATGTCGCAGACATCACTTGTGTGCCAGTTTAGTTGAGCTATTTTTGCGTGATTAAGTAACAAAGATCTTAACATACAAATATTTGCAATTTTATATTCTTTGAAAATTGTTGGTGTCATGCCCTCCTTCTCATCATCATAGAACGTAAAAAATTTGGGAAACCATAAAATCTATGTTTTGTTTTTAATAGCTTAGCCAAAAACTTAAGAGATATGAATTGTGGACGTAACGTAATGCCAATTTTTATCAGAGCAATAATGTCAAGAACTTTAAAATATTATTCGAGTTACTTGTTGTTAATTATTTTGGTGAAATATTGAAATAGGAAAGTGAATAGTGAAGATAGGTGTAGGTTTTCAAAATAATAGAAAAGGTGTATTTAGGACTTCCAAAATAATGTTATATGAAGTCTACTCAAAGTGTTGTCACAAATTTACTTAGCCACGTAAACAAAACAAAATATACTGATTTAGATACACCGAAACACAACCCAAGGTCTATCTAGTTCCATATATAAATTTATTCAGTATAATGTATGTCTCAGTGGAGTAGTCAGTAGTGTGCTAGAGTTCGATTCCCTCTAGAGACTCTGCTCTTACATTATAACGGCCAAATGGTCATCGTTACTCCGATGGGTCAATAAAATTCAACAATAAGTTAAATTTTAAATAAAGAATTGGTTTCAACAACAAAATTTGAATATAAAAAATATACATATATGTATGTATGTTCGTATGTACGTACTTATAAAAATTTATTATGAATATGAGGGTAATTGCATACATATGTATGTATATACTCTATAAAAATAAATAAATAAAAATGTTTATTTCATAATATGTATGTAGGTATATTGTACATACATCCATACATAGTCTGGTATTATTTATTTCGTCATAGCTGATAAAATTTTGTGATCAATTTTACGCTAGAAATAAATCAAAATTCTTAAAAATTTTCCACTGCAAAAACAAAAATCCAGCTTTTATTTCAAAACTAAAAAACGTTTTTGGTGCCTAAGTACATTTGTTTATGTTTTATGTTGTATTTTATTATTCCTTTTTTGTTATGTGTGTTCTTGTTATCGTGGAGAATAAACATTTGGTATATTCACAAAAAGTCTTAAGTTTCGTATTGTTATAATGTCATAATTTTAAATTTTTTTTTATATTATTATGATAACACTAAACTTAGGACACCTTGTGAATTCACTAATTTTGTGTGTTTGTTTAAGACTGTGTGTGTTCGGAAGGAAGGCAGGCAAGCCTTTGTAACCAGCAACAAATTGTTGGCAGGGAGTCATATAACGTGTTTACTTTTTGTATGTTTATTCTCTTTTTTTGTGACGATCAGTTTATTTTTTTTACACAAGTTTTTATCATTATTTTTTTTTTGTTTTTTTCACATCTTTTGTTGTTCTTTTATGACACACAAAATCTACAGAGACAAAGAGCAAATTAAACAAGAGTGCTATGTTTGGCTGTGCCGAATCTTATAATACCCTTTACCATCATGTACATAAGTATTAATACCACAGCAGCCTAGTGTAGCCCAGATTTCAGATTCAATGTTGTATGCCATTTTTATTTATTATTTCAGATGTTTTCATTGTTTTTTAGTAGCCAAGCCTTTCATCTGATACCCATATTGATGGGTTTTTTCTCCATTTTGTTTCCGACACCATTTTGAATTTTACACCTTTTCACATTTTACTTTACTCTATAGGTCAATCTCGTTTATTTGATTTTAATATTGATACCATATACAGATCTGTGCGACATTCGGGAGCTTCTTAAAGTTGATGTCAACCATCACATGGACAAATGAACAGACAATCGACTCTCCTATTGACAAGCTTTCAAAAAATTTATATACTTTATGGGGTCGCAAATGAATATTGAAGATATAACAAACGCAATGACTAAGCTATATATGCTATTGGTACCATAGGTGAAGGGTATAACAAAAAAAAAAAAAAAAAAAGTTTGTAGGAATGATGGAAGCAAAACGTAAGATTTTAAACACAACTACATATTTTTTACAGAATAAATGTATGAATACTTGGGTTTCAATTTGAGCAAAAATTATTCGACTAATCGAAAAAAAAATGTTTTTTGTCGAGCAAAAAAAAAAATTAAAAGAATATTTAAAACAGTTTTTTAACAACCTGCTTCACTGTTATGGCATACTGAAATTAATTTTGTTTGAGATTATTGAGAATATTATCAAAATCTTTGGGCAAAATTTCTTTCAAAATTGGCCAAAAGTAAAAAAAAATCAAGCTAAAATGAGATTATAAATATATTATAAGTAACAGTAATTGTAGAGAAATATAATAAAATAAATTACTAGCAGTCCTTTGTATCCATATGAAAGTAAGAGATTTACCTTTTGTTTATAGTAGACGCTTAAAAAAGGTAAGTAATCGGATTTTTTACAGATTAAAATATTAAATACGGTAGGTATGCACAAAACGTGTGGTTAAGATGAGCTTTGTAAAATAAGTAAGTATATGTGTTATTTATTTATTTGTTCATATGAAAATAATTTGAATTTAAATTCGAAAAACAACATTAACAACTTGGAGGTCCTAAACTCTGTGTTGCTTATTAAACGTTTGTTTTACGATATAAGGCTTAAAATTATATCTATTACAATTTAATTTAGAAAAAGTGGGTCTTTGTATTACTAATTTCATTTTATATAATTTATATAATCTTGAATGTGTCATTTTTTAAAACTTCCTTTACATAAATTTATGTGTCTACATAAATTAAAGTATTGCAAAAGTAAGATGTCGTGTGGGTATTGGGGAGGTTTTCGGTTGTAGGAAGGATGAAAAGATATTTCCTCCCTAAAACAAATAAAATAATGGTTTACTTTCGATAAGATAAAATTTTATAGAAATAATACAAACAAATAATATTAAAGTTGACCAAAAATTAACGCCAGAAATCAAAGTGTTAGCAGCCCTAAAAAAATTCGACAGCTGATAGTTTAGGGTTAGTATAAATAGAGGGTTACACGAAAGAACAAAAAACAAAATTTAAAAAAAAAGAAAAGCTGTGCGGCCGCAGTTCCTAATAAATAAGATCGGAATAGTATTTTAACTTAGTCAACTGTAAAGATATTAATTGAAAAATTCAAAGAGACTGAATCCGTTGAGGCGCCAAGCATACTGGTCGTCCAAAAACAATAAAACCAGCCAGGAACCTTAATTCGGCGTCGTGGATAAGAATTGCAAATTTCAAGATGCTCTCTACAGCTTTTATTATTTTTGAAATATGGGTCAATAATAGAGACATACATATTATTATATTGTGTGACGCTTCATATTTACTAACCCATAACTCTCAGCTGGCGCATTGATTTTTTAGGGTTGCCAAAATTTTACTACACAAATGGCGAAAAGTTCAAATCTTGCGTTCATTTTGGAACACCCTTTATTTTATGACAAACTTAAATCCATTTAAAATTTTAAATACATAATATAGTTATTATCATTTGAATTTTAATATTTTATCGCATTTTTATTCGGAAATTAATAAAACTCGAATTTATGACAACTCCAATTAATACATACATACATGGTATTGGTGTATATGTGTGCAGAGAGAAGCAGGAATAGGGTATCACGTTTTTAGAGCATGATCATAACAACACAGCGCAGCAAAAGAATGAAATTGTAAAAACAATGCTGAGTTAAAATTAAGCCTAACAACAAAGTTAAAAATTTCAAGTTGATAAATACATACAGTATCTAAACAAAATTGTCTACAATTTAAATTTGTTTGTTTTTATGATTTTCTTGCAAGTTTCAACCCTTATTCTTGAGTGTGTTTAATCAATCAGTAACAGTACTGTCGAATTTAATATCTGCGTAATATTTATTTTTTTCATTATTCTAAGCGATTTTTTATAACATGAATGATTTTGTTTTATTCATGGCTAAAGATAAAAAAGCCGTTTCACCATTTTTTACTACTTTGCAGGAGAGGAAAAAAATTTAATAAAATTAAAAAGGATAAAATAAGTTAGAGGTTTTTGATATGGCTCTTAGTCCGTTATTTTCAACCATAGCTTAACTACAAAAATTTTTAGGTATGATGTGTTTGTATGTGGACTATCAGAAATTGTGATTTCGTTATAAACTATTAAGCCATCGATGTACATATGTACATACATATATAATTTTTTTTTTTTTCAAAAAATATAGTGAAAATAAAAACTAAAAATACTTATGTTAAATACTTACATATATAGTATTTTTGTGTTTAATGCCTATTTATGTGGTGAGGAGTAAGTTGTTCATATATGTATATTGCTAGGAGACACATTTTTCTAAAAATGAGTAATTTTTAAAATGTAATAACAAGTTTTTTCAAATACAGCTCATATACAAATATTACAAGCGGGACTGAAATTATAAAAAGCTGCCAATATGATCTCAAAATAATATTGTGAACTGTAAGAGTACTCTATATAATAATATATCTGAAGCCCTGAAAATACTTGTATCTTAAAACTTGTAATCGAAATGGGTTAATTGTGGTTTTCAAACAATGAGATTGAGGTTATTAAATGACTTGCATATTACCCATACTTGAAAAAATTAAACTCAACAACTTAAAGTGTTTTTAGAAAGAACGTATTTTACATATGACTTGTCAAATTTTTCGCTGCGAATTTGATACATGTCGTATAAATGCTTTGAAATATTGTTTTTGTGAATTACATATTTAAAAGTCATATGACAATTTTTTTATAATATAATGTTCTATTATGATCTGACAAAGCAAACTAGAACTATGTTTGGCAGCACAACATAAACTAAATTAAATAAAAATAAATAGATTAACAAAAAATTTAGTAACTGTAATAATATTAGCTGAATTCATTTCAAGCAAGAAATCTTAAGTCGGAAATTAAAACTGCTGTTAAAGAGCACGGTACTGTAGATATGTGTGTATGGATTTTCTCGTAAATTTAAACAAAAGGCGATTTTTTTTCATTATTTTTTTTATTTATGGCATTTGCATCACCATTTGTTAATGGATTTCTTTTTAAAGAACATTTGAGTTATTGTTTTGTATATCTGGGACAAATTACAGAAACAGTTGAGTTTTTATTTTATTTATTTTTATTTATTATAACAACAAAAGGTATGTAATATCTTAAGATGCTTTGTTCAATATTATCAGCCGGCGTCTTTCTACGAACGATAGTAAAAAGTATCAATAAGTTTTTCTTGGTTTGGTTATCTTTTTTTGCTTTCGAAAAATCAAATTTGACTTTGTTTTGTTAACAGTCAACAGTGATTTTTCCATTACTTCATAGTATTATGTTATTTACATCTGAGCTATTCTATATTGAAAATTTGTTAAAAATAGTATTGATTTAAAAACTATATTTTGAAAATTTTGTGAAGAGTTTTTTTTTCTTAAAAAATTTTTTATCTTATAAATAAACAAGTAAAAGCGCTATATTCGGCCGTGCCGAATCTTATATACCCTTCACAACGTGTAGTCATGCAATAACAGTAAATTCACGTATGTATGTTAAAAAAAACAAAAAAAAAAAATAAAAAAAAAATTTTAAAAAAAAAAATTTAAAAAAAGAAATTAAAAAAAAAAAATTATTATATACATATATAATATATATAAAACAAAAAAAAAATAAAAAAAAAATTAAAAAAAAAAAAATTAAAAAAAAAAAATAAAAAAAAATAATAATAAAAATATATATAATATATTAAATAAAAAATAAAAAAAAAATTAAAAAAAAAATTTTAAAAAAATTTAAAAAAAAATTTTTTTGCCTCAGCTGGGATTCGATGCCACGTTTTCTCTAACCAGTATACACGTTTGTATGTATGTATGTTGTTGTTGTAATGTTGTTTTTATGAAAAGAAAATCGAGGTGGTCGTGGGTTTTTGCTCATATCTCAGTTGTTTATGTACCGATGTTTCTGATTTTCAATACCGATCTACTCCCGAATATTTCTGATATTTTAATACCTTACCCGGGTCCAACCTATGTCGGGGGGCTTCAAAAAGTTGATTTCAACATACACACGGACAGACGGTCAGACGGACAGACGGACAGACGGTCAGGGCTTAATCGACTCCTCTATTCATAAGCTTTCAGAAAATATATACTTTATGGGGTCGGAAATGAAAATTGTAGAAATTTCACACGGAATGACAAACCTATATATACCCTTTTTCACTGTGTGAAGGGTATAAAAAATTGGTAACTCTTTAAATTTTTTTCCTTGCTTGTTAATCGGGCTCTACATTACTTTGTTCTGAATAATTTTTATGTCATAATTTTGAAATGCATAAAATCTTTTATTTTTGTAAGCATGAATACCCCGGTTTGGTTATTTCAAAATATTAAAATAATAATATTAAAAATAAAAATTGATGTATGATTGATGACAGTTTGATTTGTAATTAAAAGTTTTGAATCCACAACCTATCCAAAAATCATTACATTTATGTATTTCTAAAGAAGTTAATATTTCAATCTGTTATTAATAATAAAATAATAATTGTATAAAAATTTCATAAATAAATATTAATTTAACACATACATATTTACAAAAATACATAATATTTTCCATACAATCTATAAATGAAATGTATTCATACATATTTATATAATAAAATTGTAATTTTAAGTCAAAGAGTAAAAAATTAACAACACGGTAAATCTAAATAGTTTCAAAAAAGATTCAAAGAAAATTTTAATTATTTTTTTTAAGATATCAGCAATATTAAGAAAAAATTAATTCATATCTAATTTTATTGTTTTAGTTGTTTTTATTACCACGATTTTTTATTAAACGTTCATAGACGTTCGACGAGGTCAGTAAATTGACTATTTCTAAATTTTGATCATTAAAACCTTGATTGTATGCAACTTGAATATAATGCGACAACTTGAGTATAGTCTGATAACTAAACGTGTAAAAAATTTGTAGTCGGTCAAACTTAACTGTAATGTACCCTACTATGTGATTTAGTAATTAAACATTATTTATTCAAAGTTTTTAAATATTTTAAGGATTCATGTGATGAGCTTTTAGAGTATTTTCGGAAGCTAACAATATTTTAACTTTTGTGGTAATATAAAACATGTTTCTGTTGATTTTTAGTAAAATTTCAACTTAAATTAGTCCGTTATGAATAGGGTTGCCATTTCTATTTAAAAAAAAGAGGACGCCAGCATAAAAAATGTAGGACATTTGCCCAAAAAAGAGGACACATTTAAAAAAAAATTAAATTTGATAATTTGTAGGACATTTGCCCAAAAAAAGATAAAATTGACGATAAAATTTACGACGCCATTTTAAATACAAAAACAAAATTTGTTTTTACGAAAAAACTTTATTTACAAAAATACAAACTGAACATATCATTCTGATTACATGGTTGAAAATAAAAACAAAAAAACCAAAAGAACAACAAAAATTCATTGCATTCATCATCGGGAATGCACACTTTTAAGAATTTTACATATATTTTTCAACACTTCCAATTTGAGCCAATATATTACCATCGCATCCCTTCAAATATTTGTAAAATTCCTTACTATATTTTTTGTTCAAGACTTTCTTCTATATCTGGAAAACAAACTTGATGAAAAACACACAGCTGACAAGCAGACCCCTTTGCCGAACTTTTTTAAAATAAAAGACAAGTTAAAATAGGCCACTTCAATAAATTGCGACAATTAAGAATAATAAAATTAATTTTGTACAAAGAGAAGTTTTAAAATTTTACTTTACTAATTTTAGTTTTAGTAGGACTGCCCCGGATGCCCTAAAAAAGAGGACAGTGTCCGGGGAAAAGAGGACGGATGGAAACCCTAGTTATGGAAAGCAAAGTTTAAATCTGAAAGGTTATTTGTATGGAAGCCAAGTAAAATCATAAACAGAATAAAATAAAAATCATAAAAATCATTTTTAAATAAGTTTTATATACTTATAGGTATATAAAAATTTAAAAGATATAGAGAATGTACGTTTCTATATATGTAGGTATTTAAATTAATTAAATCAAAGTTATATAATTTTAAGAGAAAATAAAATCGATGTGCGATCCCTTTAATATTTCGGGATTAGCGACAATATCATCATAAATGGATTTATTGCTTTACAAAATATTCTCCATTAAAATCAATATACTTTTGCTTTCATGTAAAACAATTGTCGAAGCATTTCCATTCTAATTGAGGTGTTTTCAAAACATGCATTTTAAGCACATCAACCGCTTTATCAGGTGTCGAAAAACGTTAACCTCAGTATTTATTTTTATGTTCGGGAATAAAAAGTAGTCATTGGGTGCCAAGTCAGAACTATACGACGAATAATTTCTTAAATTGATCAAAAAGTCCTTTGTCTGAGCCGATGTGTGCTCGCATTGCCATGGTGGAAAATGTTCCGTCTTTGGCGGTTGGTTTTTCTTATTTCTTCGAAAACTTCCGGCAAATAAATGAAAGTGTAGAATTTAGAAGTCACCGTTCTACGTTGCACCAATAGTTTTTTTCAATAAAGCAGATGCCTATTTGCTTCGAGCACAAATGACGATTGTGGGGTTAGATCGTCTTGGAAGACCCATACAGTCGGCTGCTGTTTAATTTCGGGCTTATACACGTATATTCAAGATTTGTCACCTGTCACGATGTTATACAAATGTTTTGAAGTACAGCGATCGTATTTTTTGAGCATTTCTTGAGACTAATTGACCCGACCTTTTTTTAAGCGATTGTCAAATTACTTATGTGCTATTAAACAAGAACAATTCTTTTTTACAGTCAAATATTCATTCAATATTGAATGTATGCTGCTTTCACTAATATTAAAACTTGCCTCAATCTCACGATAAGTTACATCACGGTTTTGCAGTATCATTTCACGCACAACATTAATGTTTTTCGGAACAACAACCTATTTGCGATGACATTTACGAAATTCATTGTTTTGCGAAATACGGCAACGATTGAATGCAGTAAAGCATTAATAAATCCTGATCTTTGATGCTGCTTTATCGCTAAAAATCGAATTTAGTTCATCGATAACGACTATATTATTCATTTATTAGCCGGCATTAGTTTTTTAAGTTATTGCAAACAACACAAATATCGTTTCGAGTACGAAATTTTTAATAAATATCAAACTTTACTATGGGAACGTCAGCTACCAGAATGCAGCATTGTAGTTGCCTAATCCAGAAATATATAGCAGGTAACCCTCGTATGCACATACAATAAATGAATATTACTTATATTACGAACGGAATGAAAAGCTTCTTTATATTCCTATTTATGGTAAGGCTGTAAAAAAAATTCAAGAAAATTTGCCTAATACCTATTAAGTATTTTATATATGTAAAAGAACAGGCACACAATAAGAACCTTTTTAATTGATTCCACAACAAATAAAGGACTATAGTAGTAAATAAATAATTTTAAAATATAGAGAGAGAGTACTTACATTGACTAAGCTGACACCAAAACAAGCCACCCATCCCCAGCCGCCATCGGGAGCAACTTTTTTTGGTTGTGGTTTCATATTGATAAATTATTTAGAATTTGTATTTGGTTTTTTTTAGTTAAATTTGGCACGTATATAATAACTTTGGTAATAAAATACTTTGTTGCAAAAATTAACACAAAAATTACTTTATTTTTTATATGTACCTACTCACACAGAAAATTTATTTTTAAACAATATTTAAATTTTTTCTGTTTAATCGCGTTTTTTATTTGTTAAACATTTTTTGTTTTGTTTATTTTAGCAATAATTTTTAACAAATTTGATTGAGCTAAGGAGGTCGGACAATACTTGTCACTTTCTTTGTATATCACTGTTCACTTCCGTTCTGTGTATGCGAGTGAGCGAGAGTAAAAGAGTGTATGTGTGTTTGGGCGTATGATATTAACAAAAGCTGGCCTTGAATTTCCTTTTAAACTGCAAACGAAATGAATAAATTTAATAGCGCGGTTTAAATAAAATAAAAAACGATCTACAGTATTTTCCGATTAAAAATGTAACAAATTTATGGAGAACATTGTCGTCTATCGATGCTGTTGATAAAATGTGATGATGTCACTTATTAGATACATTGTTTTTATTTTAGTAGGTATTTTGAATTCGATACCGCTAAAAGTTATTGTCGATCATTAAATTCACTGTAAAAATGTTAGCAGCTGTTATTGTAGTATTTTTTTAAAACTTCTTTAAGTGCTGTTTCCATTCCAAATACAAGAACGTGTACTTAATTATCTACACAAAACATTTAATTTAGAGTCTTGTATTTATTTATTTTGTTATGTTCTCTTTTTTTTTTGTTGTTACATACATATATTTCTTTCTTCTCTGATTAAACTTTGTTGTTAAACATTTTTTCCTTAAACATTGTTCTAGTTATGTTTATTTTAGTACTTGTGTATTATTTATTTATTATATTGTGACAAATTTGTGAGTTATGCGTCAGTCTTGTTTCCATATAAGACTGGCACTTCAAATAAGTTAACCAGGCAAACAACCAGCTGATGCGATCTGCACAATCCACAAATGGTAAAAAAATCGTACACGAATACGTAAGCAGTAAATAAAGGAGCACAATGCACGAGAGCTTTGTGAAGAATATACAAACTATGTTGCCAGGTCTTTTTCTCTCTAAAAATATGAACATAAAATCCCAAAACTAAGACCTAAAAGAGCCCTTAAATTAGGTTTTGTAACATACACGAAATCAAAAAATTGTTTGACAAAAATTTTTGTCTTCTGTCTTCAAACTTTTTTGTTATCTTTGATTCAAGGCATACTTGTTATACAAGATGGTCTTGAAAGAAAAAATCCCCTAAAATTTTGCTTTGTTGTATCAATTCGCCGTTGCATATACCTGTATGAATATGCCTTGGTAAATGTATATAAAAAAAAACAGTCAGCTGATTGGATACGAGTACCTTATGGATATGCCTTGCTTTGATTGTTTTATAATATTTTTTCGCATATTTCAGAAAACTTATTACATATTATAAGGGACTATTATACTTTAAACTTTTTTCAATAAAAATCAAAATTTAATTGTTCTCTTTTAGCAAAAATAATTATTTTTTGATTTTTAATGGCTAATAATTGTAATTTTTTGTTCTCATGTTTTTCGAGAAATAACTATTTTTTTTATTTTTATTATTATTTTTTTGGCAGAAATAATAATTTGTCTGATTTTTTTTATTGTAGTAAAATAACGTCGATTTAAAATTATTCACAAATTGAATGTATTTGTATAAAAAATAATAAAATAAAAATCAAAGAATAAATATTATTTAAAAAAAAAGAATTAAATATATAAAGAACATATGATTTTTTTTTGAAATATAGTAAGAATTAAATGGTGTGCCTTATGTTGTTCTCCAAAATTGTTTTCTGACTGCATGTCTTTTTTAAAAACTCAAAAAAAAAAATATGTATATATATAATACATACCTATCCCTGCATATTATTAAATAACTTCATTATTAAAATATATGTACATATGTAAATTTTACAAAATATACAATTATGTACTTAAAAAATTAAATGTTTTTGTTTTCTGTTCATTTACTTTTTAGGCTTCTTAATTCAAACCTAAATGTAGAAATCCGCAAAATCTTGGGGAAAATCGTATAATCTGACAACACTGTATATAAACTAAAAGCAAAACAGACCCCAAATGAGAGCGAAATGTTTTGATGAGTGTGGTTGCAAAAAAAAAATAGTAAAATATACTGAGTGAAATACATTTGTACATAGTAAAAACAAAAACAGTACTAAGTAATTAAATTTGTTATGTTTTTGTTAAATCAACATATAAATACTTAGTAATGCCAGACTAAAAGAAATAAAAAATTTAAATTTAAAATTATACCTTCTAGCAAAACCTCGATGCGCTTCGCTACCAAGAATATAAGCTGAGGTTTTGTTTACAGATAGGGTTTAATAAAATTTAAGAAATATTTATTTCAAGTTCACAAGTATAATTGATTGAACTATTTAAATAAAGCACAATTTTAAATTTAAAGATTCTTACTGTTATAGTTTCCCAAACACCTATGTAGCAATAAGTATTTATGTTGGATGGAAGGCGTGATAATCTACAGAATATGCTGATGATTTATTTTGTATTGTTTCTTACCAATTTATTCATGAATTGCTAACAACTTTCAATTCATTTCATAATAATATAATGGATACATTTGTTATAAGAAAGAGTGAAAATTTTTTTAATTAGTACCAGAAACCCACGTCTCCTGGAAGAATTATAAATTATTATTAAAAACACCCAAAGAGAATTACTATTAATACAGCAAGAAATTTAATTGAAAGGTTTTTGAAGATTAGCGATAAAGTATTTCATAAAAAGAATATAGAGATTATTAAAAATATTATACGTGATAATAGTTATCAGATCCAGTTGATTTGTAGATTGATAGGTCAATATAAAAATATACATATAGGTAACTACCTAAAGGTAAAAATTATATTTAAAAATAATTTTTTCAATACAGTAGACTCGCGGTAACGTGAACTATTAAAAACCGAGCGTGTTCACGTTTGCGAAGTTGTTCATGTTAACGAAGGTGTAACTCTTTCTAAATAAATTAGACATGTGATTTAACTCAAATTCATATATTTTTTTTTGTATTTCGGATTGTTAAATTCTCTCAAAAAGGCTAATGGGATGTCCTCTTCACAGACTTCTTCATCTCCTATAGAGCTAAAAATTTTATTCACCATTTTGCTATTGTTTTCTTTTCAAGACGTTGCCAAGTTGTCCATTAATAGTTAAACAAATTTTCAAAAATGGCAGCTGTTATCCATTACGATTTGGAGCAATTGTAGTCCACAGGAGATTCAAAATTTCTAATCACAATAAATTTAACTTAAGAATTTTGGTAGTTTTTTGTGACATTTTTCACGAAAAACTTTAGTTTATATCATGCTAAATTAGCAGCGCGCACTTAACTAAACCTGTACAATAATTTACGGGCATACCCCTTGTTATGAAAACAATTTAGATAACCGACAAATTTGTTCACGTTATAAGGCTTACTCACTGTGTTCACGCTGCAGAGTAATCAGTATAAAAAAAATTATGTTCATCTTATCCGGTGTTCACGTAAGGCAGTGTTTTTGTTACCGCGAGTCTACTGTATAACTTTGGTTGACTATTTAATATTAAATGTAGTTTAAAACTAATTTAAAAACTTATTTGTTTACTTTTTTTTTAGCTATCCTAGTTAAAACAAAAAAAATATCTATAAAAATTTTGACTTCTGGCAACACTGCTCGTTAAAGAAATGCAAAACGTCAACGCAATACATATTCTTATATGTAATTATATTACAACAAATCAATGTCAATGTTTAATTACTAAAACAATGAACTTTAAAATGTACACTATTTAACAGCTGATATAATTTTTTTAGGTTAAATTTAATTTAAACACTTTACGTTTTATTCCTTTTTACTCACTACAACTTTTATTATTACATGTTTTTTAGTTATTACCTACTAATTAAAAATGTTTACGCAAACAAAAATATATATTAAAAAAAGGAAACGTTTAACTAAACAACAATCTCAACTTATTTAACCACCTGTTGTTAGGTTCCTTCAACGCGTTTAATAGAACTGAATAAAAAATTGTAGTTACCATCAACCAGCTAACCAAAAAACCAACAACCATCATCATACAACAGCAACAAAAACTCTCTTTCTTTTTTGCTTTTGAAATGAAGAAAACAACAAAAAATCACCTACACATTCTTATACTCATTAATACAGATGCTTAAAAGTGTAGAAACAACAGCAACAAAATTACATAAATGTGTTTGTATATCTATAAAAATCTTGTTACTATAAGTATTCGTTTCGTTAGAATTTTAAAAACAAATATATTAAAATATACCTACATAGAAGCGAACAGAAAACTGCATTAAAGTTATAAATACACAAGAAAATGAGCATATAGAGTAAATGTAAAATACAATTAGTTTTTGTTTGTTGTTAATACCCCCAACCGACAGAAAGAAAACACTATTTTACTTTTAAAAATTATTTTTTTATTTTCACTCATTTTAGTTTCTCACTGATACTCATCTTGCTCTTTTTCTCTTTTTCTCAATCTCAAAAACTCAATTTTACTCAATATATTGATTTTAAGTTAAATGTTAATTTTCACACATATAATTTATTTTGCAAATAAATCAGCTGTTTGTATACATATGAATTCATGTACACACACACATATCAATGTCAATGCAAACACTTATTGAATTTTATTAAATTATGGAAAGAGGAATACAGTGTAAGGCAAAATTATTTTGAAAGAGGTTTTTAAAATATTGATATTTCAAGAAATGACAACATTATAAATTATTCAGTGTGATATACTAATTTATACTAGTTGAACACGAACCGCTTTGCTGGTCCCTATTAAGCTGTATGTCATTTCTAAAAATTGCTGGATCAGGATAAACATTTTTCAATTTAAAGTATTGGAAACTGTAAACACCAAATAAAAAAAAAAATAATCAAAACATCTTTTAAATTGAGTTTAAGTTGTTACTCACGCGTTTTTTTTTTTGTATCAACACCTATTACCTATGTTTATTTATTTGTCATTTTATTACACACATATGATTTGCGCATGTGTTAGTAGCAACTTTAATCGAAATTGGTTGTAAAATGTGAGCGTAAACTGCGTAACAAAATATCAACTTGCCTAATAATATAGGTATAAGATATATAGGAATTCTAAGAAGTGTTTTTAGAATTAACTATGCATTAATTTTTTTACATATATGTATTTTTATTGGAAATTTTTTTTTTTTTTACACTGTACATTGTTTTTGTTATAAATAGAAAGTTGTAACAAATAAAATACCCACAAAAATTGTAAACATGTTGATATGTTGACAAGTTGATAAAATAGTAAGAAAATTTTTAAAAGGACAAATAAATTCTTAAATAATTCATATTCTCAAATTAACAAAACCAATATAAATGTTTTTAATTCAATATAAAAAAAATATAAAAATATATGTATTAAAATTCATGATAAAAATAAAAATGTGTTTACTTAAATATGTCTGTAAACATCTCTCAAATATTATAGATATAATTAACAATTTATAGAAAAAAAAAAATATTCATTTAAAAATATAAGTACATTTGTATGTATGTGTCATATCTTTAACTTTATTTTAAAACTTAGCGTCTAACGGTTAAAAAAACGTGCAGGAGAATACAAAAAACTATGTCAAACCATTGTAAATAAACCAGCCTGCAATTTTAAATTATTGAAAAAAATTTGGGAGGGCTAGTGCATTTAAATTTTTTTATAGTTTTTAAGTCTGTTATTATTTTTTTTATTATATTATTTTAAATGTTAGATACAGGTATTTTAGATTAAAGCAACGATATGTTACAAAAATTTACATATAACGAAAACAAACGTTTTCTATTAGCTATTGTTTAATATAGCTGTTTACAGAATACAAAAGAACACATTAATATCTTATTTTTATAATTCCAGCGAGCTTTATGGGTGAAAATTTTACATAAGTTTTTTTTGTACCAAACAGGAAATATAAGCAAGGTATTCACTCAAAACGTTCGTCTGAATTGTAAAAACAAGACAATTGTGTATGCAAGTTTTTCACTTGTATTTTTAAATGCTATTTACAGAATACAATATGACTACAAAACAAGTAAGAGCACTATATTCGGCTGTGCCGAATCTTTTATACCCACCACCAATTTTGTGTACATTTAAAGCACAATATTTATTATTTTGTTACTCATTATGGAATAATCTTTTTATAATAAAATATGTATCACTTTCTTTGTAGAGGGTGGTTAAATTTTAAGGGCCCATGCTGAAGGTGAACTACAGCCAGTCTTTAAATTAGTTTTCTGCATTTCATTTGACATTTCTCAATCTCAAACTTACTCAATTTGATCCGTGGAAAGATACGCAAATGAGCAACGCTTTAAAGTTATTTAGGTTTTTTATGAAAATGGGCGTTCAGTTCAAAATGCATTTTGTGCACTTCGTAATTCTTTTGATCAACATAATCATTCAAATTCATCCACAATCGGGAAAATTGTAAAAAATATTTAAATTTCTGCAAAGCAGGTCTGTATAAAATGTTAGAAAATCTGTGAATGCCTTCTTAGTTCGTTGAATGGGAACCATTGCTGTTTTTTGCGATAGTGTGGCAAAAGAGCAGTCAACCTCGACTCATCATCGTGCCCAACAATTGAGCATCAACATTGTCATTGAAAATTTGGACCATCAGATAGGAGAGTGGCGCCAAGGATGGGGGCGGGGGCATTTGGCCGATATTTTGTTAAATACATAATTTAACCGTACAAATATTATCATTACAAAAAGAAATAATAATAATTTCCTAAATAATTTGTTTTTTATTTAAATTCAACATCGGCCCTTAAAATTTAACCACCCTTAATAACTTCGATATGCTACTAAAATGCTTTTGTAAATGTAGTCTTTCAATGAAAGTGGGCGTTAAAGTAGGCGTGTCAATAAAGTTTCTGCTAATAAATACAACTTAGATATTTCACAATAGTCCTTTATTTTCCCAAAAACTTTGTCAATAGAGAAATTATATGAATTTAAGATAAACAGTTATATGGGAGGTAGGCGTTAAAGTAGGCGTGTCACTTAAACTTTTTGACACAACAAATACATTGATTAGAAGGATATATGTAGCAAATTTGATCATCATACCTCTAATTTTGGCGGTTTTATGAGCTTTTAAATTTCATTAACGGTAGATAACGTGAAAAGTGGGCGTTGTAGTAGGCGTGTCAAAGTTATTTTTGCGAATGAGTACAACTTAGGTGTTTCAATATAGCCCTTTATTATTCCAAAATATTTACTAGTAGAGAAATTATATGAATTTTAGGTAAAACGTTATATGTTATGGGCGTAAAAGTGGTCGTGGCACCTTAATTTTCTGGATTTACGTAGCAAATTTGATCATCATACCTCTAATTTTGGCGGTTTTATGAGCTTTTAAATTTCATTAACGGTAGATAACGTGAAAAGTGGGCGTTGTAGTAGGCGTGTCAAAGTTATTTTTGCTAATAACTACAACTAAGGTTTTTCAATATAGTCCTTTATTATTCCAAAATCTATATTAATAGAGAAATTATATGCACTTTAGGTAAAACGTAATATGGGAAGTGGGCGTAAAAGTGGGCATGGCACCTTAATTTTCTGACACAGTAATGACATTGCCTGGGGGGATATACGTAGCAAATATGATCATCATACCTCTAATTTTGGCGGTTTTATGAGCTTTAACATTTCATTAACGGTAGATAACGTGAAAAGTGTGTGTTACAGTAGGCGTGTCAAAGTTTTTTTTGCGCATGAGTACATTTTAGATGTTTCAATATAGCCTTTTATTATTCCAAAATCTTTATTAATAAAGAATTTATATGAATTTTAGATAAATCGTTATATGGGAGGTGGGCGTAAAAGTGGGCGTGGCACCTTAATTTTTTTGTACAATAATGACACTGCCTAGGGGGATATACGTAGCAAATTTTATCATCATACCTCTAATTTTGTCGGTTTTATGAGCTTTAACATATCATTAACGGTAGATAACGTGAAAAGTGGGCGTTACAGTAGGCGTGTCAAAGTTATTTTTGCGAATGAGTACATTTTAGATGTTTCAATATAGCCTTTTATTATTCCAAAATCTTTTTTAATAGAGAAATTATATGAATTTTAGGTAAAACGTTATATGGGAGGTGGGCGTAAAAGTGGGCGTGGCATCTTAATTTTTTAACACAATAATGACATTGCCTAGGGGGATATACGTAGCAAATTTGATCATCATACCTCTAATTTTGGCGGTTTTATGAGCTTTTAAATTTCATTAACGGTAGATAACGTGAAAAGTGGGCGTTATAGTAGGCGTGTCAAAGTTATTTTTGCGAATGAGTACATTTTAGATGTTTCAATATAGTCCTTTATTATTCCAAAATCTTTATTAATAGAGAAATTATATGAATTTTAGGTAAAACGTTATATGGGAGGTGGGCGTAAAAGTGGGCGTGGCATATTGATTTTCCGTGCCAAAAAAGCGTCTCACCAAAAAGCAAAGTGTGCAAAATTTCAGAGTCGTACATCCAATTTTGTTGCTTTTATGACGTTTTTGTTTTTAAATATACCGAAAAATACACTGTGCGGTATAAATTTTCGTACATTTTGATCGATAACTCCTTTCCTAATGATTAGATTTAAATAATTTTTGGTAAGAGATATTGTTTTGACTCGAGAAATATATATTCGAAGTTTCATGACTGTACGTTAATCCGTTTGGACACAATACCATTTTATTCGATGTTCGTAGGACACGGTTTTTTCGACCTACTCTTGCATTCCGAGCTATAACTCACTTCCTAATATTCCGATATAGCCCATTTTCAATACCAAACAAACCTTGTCTATAAGAAAGATTCTGGCAAAATTTGAGCCTCCTAGCTTTTTCGGTGCGACCTCTATCGTGCTTTCAACAGACGGACAGACGGACAGACGGACAGACGGACGGACATAGCTAGATCGTCATCAAATCAAACCCTGATTCAGAATATATATACTTTATGGGGTCTAAAATGGATATTTCGATGTGTTACAAACGGAATGACAAAATGAATATACCCCCACCATTTTTTTGGTGGCGGGTATAAAAACTATATGTGATTTTATGTAAGCTGTGTGAATTTTTTTTCCTTTTCAACTTAACACATGCATCTACTTTCGCCCCATTTAGATGCTTGAAGCTAAATTAATCTCCTAAAAGTATGTGAAATATTTTGTAGATTTTTAAGAAACAGAATATTCCGCCGCACTATGGTATCGTTGTAATTAGAAATGTTAAAACTGTGACAGTGAACAAATCTTTTTTCGTATCTGTCAAAAATACTGTTTGTTTGAATACTTATATTTAATTTAAGTCATATTATTTTATCTTTTCACTTTGTTGCATTTTGGAAGTAATAATTTAGCCAAAGTTTTTCCCATTGATAAATAGTAATTTAAGAAACCACAAAACAAGAACTTCATTTTATTAAAAACTTTCCATAATTTTTTTAAATTTAAATTAGGTAATCATTTTTTTTAAATACTCCTTCTATATTCTATATTTTTTTGACTTTATGTAGACTTTTTAACCTTTGTTTAAGAAAATTTTTTATGGTTTATGCGACCGTAATTCAGTAGTAAATGATTTTTAAGCTAAAAATATGATTTTATTTTAAATAATTATTTTTATACCCACCAAAAAAATGGTGGTGGTATATTCATTTTGTCATTCCGTCAAATAAAATGGAAACATCGCATAAAATGGAATTGTGTCCAAACGCATAAACGTAGAGCCATGAAACTTGAATAAATATTTCCTGAGTAAAAAAATTTGCTACAAATATCCTTCTAGTCAATGTCATGCCAAAAAATTTAGGTGACACCCCCATTTTACGCCTATCTATAATTTCTCTATGGACAAAGTTTTTGGAAGAATAAAGGACTATATTGAAATATCTCAGTTTTATTTATTAGCAGAAACTATATTTATGAAAACATTTTACTATCATATCGAATTTATACATAGAAAGTGATACATATTTTAGTATAAACAGATTATTACATAGCGATTACTGTTAATAACAAAATCACACAAAATTTGTAGTTTGTATAAAAGATTCGGCACTGCCGAATAAAGAGCTCTTACTTGTTTATTTTTAATTTGTGAATTTCTCTCTAAAAATGTCTTTGTGTGAAAGACTAAATTGTTACCCTTCGTTGTAAGATAATATTTAAAGAGCAGCAAATAAGTAAATAAAAGAATTTGGTATTTTTTAAAATGCACAAACAAATTTTAATCGATACACATTACCTGGTTATGTTTAGGTTCGCTTAAGTATTAGTAGCAATAACTCCCGAAATACTGAAACGATTTTAATTGGATCGAGCAAGAAAATACGTTTTAGATGATATATTTTTCATAAAATCGGATGTATACTGTGAGCGTAAACTGTGACTTGCCCACTGGTACATAAGGGTGGTCCAAAAGTCATGTCTGCGTGTTATCGAATGCAAATTGGAAATCATATACATACTATTAATTTGTTTCGTTGAATGAAAAAAAAAAATTAACAAGTAGAACTATTATTATAACACTAAGAATAAACTCCATATTCTCTTAAATTCTAAAATATAATAAATATAAAAAATATATATTCAATAATATTTTTTTTTTATAATTAGCATATCTTTCCCTCCACGACACAATATCTCCCAGCAAAAAAGACATTGAAAAGAAATAGTGAATGCAAGACTTCAATCGATGATAAAGTGGTTCTTTTTAAGTAAAACTTGCATGATTTTTACATTAACGTGTCAATGGAGAGCATGTGTTTATATGAAAATATTAATAAAATTAAATTAATTCAAATAACCGCATACAACGCATTCATAGTGGATGAGAAGAAACGCATGTTTCATGAGTTAATAATGTTTGTTTACATGAATTGTTTAAGATGTAACTATTTTGTATTTGGAGAAGGCATTCTTAATGCCTCCTTTTTGCGCGTATGAACTAGAAGCCATGAAATATGGTTTTCACATTGAACTAGTTAATTTTTTTGCTGGGCTATAATAGAATTTATTAAAATAAAATTAATTTTTTTTTATTATAAAAAAATGTATAAAATCACAGCATCTTTTTATGCAAACAATTTTATATGATTTGCAATTAATACAAAATATTATTAAGAATTTATTCCTAAGATTAAATAAATAACAAATAGAAAAAAAGATAAGACACTTTAAAATCATGCCGCTTTTAATATTCAATTTCTTTTTTACTATAATAATATACAAAATTTAGCAGTCTTATCACCTCGAAAAGTGTAGAAATAAAAAAGAATATGTGTAAATAGAAGAACATAAAATAATATCGCATTTAATACACACCCACCCTAAAGTTTGGAGTTAAATAACAACATCCTACACATACATATGTAGGTTGAAAAGACATTGCTCGTTTGTTCCAGTAGATATAATCAGCTTAGAATTTCATTTTGTCCTAAATTATCGATGTTCGTCTGTCTATTCATGTTAAACTTGTAATAAGAATAGAAGTCGCCTCCTTTGTAATACTATTTATATAAAGGGTGGTTAAATTTTAAAGGCCCATGTTAAATGTGAACCACACCTAAACGTCAAGTTGTTTTCTGCATTTCATCGACATTTCTCAATTCTCAATTCCAGACTAACTCAATTTGAACCATGGAAAGATACACAATCGAGCAACGCGTTAAAGTTATTCAGGCTTATTATGAAAATAGGCGTTCAAAATACATTTCGTGCACTTCGTGATTCTTTGGTCAACATAACCGTTTAAAATCGCCCACAATCGGGAGAATTGTGAAAAATATTTAAATTTCAGCAAAACAGACCTGTATGAAATGTGATCTGTGAATGCCTTCTTAGTTTGAGGAACGGAAAACATTGCTGTTTTTCGCAACAAAAGAGCAGTTAACCTCGACGCATCATCGTGCCGAACAATTGAACATCAACATTGTTCTTGAAAATTTGAACCATCGGATGGATGTGTGCCGCCGAGATCGCGACCATACCAATACCATTATTATCATAATAAAAAGAAATGACAATAATATAATTTGTATTTTACCGGCACTCTTACTTGTTAATTTATATTCCGCTTAAAAAAAGTTAAAAGAAAAAATATGTATGTAGTAAACTTTATGCATATGGAATTCAAAATTTCGACATGTCAGCCAAAGCAGCTGTTTTCTTTATAAGAACGATTTTCCACCGATGTATTAATGTAAAAAGTAGAAAAAAATTAATAAACAAAAAATTATAAAATATTTTTGTTGATAAACATTATCAATAAATTGTTGTCGTCTTATATGACTAATGCAAAATACAAATTTATATGACTTTGGCGTAGTGTCCACAGGAATTATTTAGTGTAAAGAAACAAACCAGTAAAGTGGTACGATTTTTAAAATAACGGAATATTTAAATTTTATTTCTAAATACGTGAAAAATAAAAATTTTATTTTCAAAAAGAAAACACAATTTTAAATTTAATTATCTTTATAATTAAATGAATTATGCACAAACAAAAAATGCAAAACTTAATAATTGTCAAAGAATTATAATTTTATTAAAATGTTAAACCATTTTGAAATTTAAAATTTTTTTGTCAATTTGACAATACGACAGTTGGTACACCTTTGTATTAATATCGAAATTTATTAAATTAGTAGAATAATTGGAATAATTGGATTCAGCTTCTTTTTTAACAAAAACATTTTTACATCTCGTTATTTCCGATCATGTGTTTGTGCTGTTTTTTTTCCATTAAATTACTTAATAATCGCGCTGCAATTTTCAATATCACTTTTGGGATTTTTAATAAAAAAAAATTATTTATATTTAAGAACCATTATTAATTATTTGTTTTTTTGCTAAACGAATTCATCAAATCATATAGAATATGATTAAAATATTTTAACACTTTTCAAAAGCAAAAAAAAAGATGTTATCACATTTGAAAATCAAAATGTGTGCGAAAAATATTTACACAACCTTTAAAAATTGCTAATAATAAAACAAAAATAAATATTTGTATTGTAATAATATAGAGCTTAATGCTATATAAATAAACAAGTAATGTTTATGTGATTGAATAATTATGAATTTAAACAAAAGCCCTAGTAAATTAAATAATATTTATATTGAAAATACTTACTGTAATGTGAAATAAGTGAAATGGACAAACTTTTACAGAATTGTGAATTGTATAAAGGAAAATCGTATGCATTGAAAGGGTTGCTATTTCCATTAAAAAAAAAAACAAAGAATAGAAGGACATTTTTCAAAAAAAAAAAAAATAAATAAATAAATGAAAAAAAAACAACACTTAAAGATAAACCAATAAAATTATAAATTGTATAAAAATTTTGTTAATAACCATATTTCTTAAACATATTTTGTTTCTTTGTAGTTTAATTCGCAATTTCAAACGTAATTATTGACTTTTGTTTAACTATAATTAATTTATCGAACAGTTTGTAGAATTCTTAATTCAATTGGATTGAAAACTGTATTTATTGTGCAGTACCAGGCAGAACAAGACGTTCAGTACGACGCTATCACGACGTTGATTGAGGTATGCAAACATCAATACAACAT
The DNA here is from genome assembly GCA_941918925.1 of Phyto melanocephala. Taxonomy (NCBI): domain Eukaryota; kingdom Metazoa; phylum Arthropoda; class Insecta; order Diptera; family Rhinophoridae; genus Phyto; species Phyto melanocephala. Next base: position 56,681,347 of record OW799234.1, read on the forward strand.
ACTAACTAGTACACAGCTGTTTGCCGAAAAAAATATAGTATTATGGTCACCATCTGTTGTTTCCTAGAAACAACACCATAATTTCTCTATATTATTGTGTACTAGCCAAACTCGGCGCGCGGGTTTAATGAATCAAAATGCATTCTGAGTTTTAATTAAATATCAAGTGCAAAAACCTAAAAATTATAATTTTTTTTATGGGCGTGGCACAGCCCACTTTTCTAATCACGAAATTGTAAAGTCATGACAGCTCAGTATGCGTGCAAAGTTTCAAAAGAATCGGTCCAGTGCAAGTACCTCAAAATTATAACTTTTTTTTATGGGCGTGGCCCTGCCCACTTTTCTTATCACGAAATTATTAGTCATGACAGCTCAATATGTGTGCAAAGTTTAAGAAAAATCGGTCAAGTGCAAGTAGCTAAAAATGATAACTAGTTTTTTATGGGCGTGGCCCCGCCCGTTTTTTTCACCCATAAACACTCCCTGGAATGTGTACAACAACTTGCCAAAGTTTGAGTCCGATCGGTTTTACAGTTTCGGAGTATATAGCTAACATAAACACACAGAGTTTCACTTTTATATATATAGATTGTTGCGGTTCTGTGCTTTTATGTATGGTTGGATCCTTTGTTACATGTCAGCAATTTTTCCCTGTAGATGGAGCTCCAAACCATACCATGTGAGGCTGACCTTTCTTTGTTGTCAGAAGTGAACTGGTCACCAGAGTAGCAAGCTGTGTCGGTGCGGCTGACGGCTAGCCGCTTAGACGTTTTTTTTTTCAAGCCGCGCCGACACCACTGTATTCGGCTTATCGGCGGCTCTGTTTCAAACCGATTTGTCTCTTTTTTCTTAAAATTTCGGTATAAGTATTCAAAATAAAGTTTTGAATGAAATAGACTACGTTCATGTGAGTTTATTATTCGTTTATATAGAAAAGTTCAATTTAAAAATGTCGTTGAATAAAGAATCGTAGCAATTACTATTTTTTTTATCTCTATTGTTATAAGCAAACCAAATTATGTTTTGGAATTCCAGCCTCTTCCGAGGAATCATTCTCGGTTACTGGAGTTTGAATCTCTGCACAGCTCCTAAGTGGGCTTAAATCACATAAACGAAGAAGCTGTTATTTTTGCACGACAACAACCATTTGGTTGAACCAATTTTGAAAAAATCACCAAACGAAAATATAAGAAACATTTTTCAAAATATATGTATTTAGCTTTTTACTTAAATTTTTCCTATAGTAAAAAAAACAACAAATAACCGCAAATTCGGCTGAGCCAAATTTTTTTTCAGCCGATACAAGACTCGGCGCAAAGCTGATTAGCCGCCAAAGATTCTTGCTTTTTTGGAAAGGGATTGAAGTCTCAGTATTTAAGCGGTACAGGCTTATCGTAAATACGATATTACAAAACTAAATTTGTATATCAAGTATATTGTATTGAAATTTTGTAAATACAACATGTTTTTTTTTGTATCTACAGTACTGTAATGGTACAGCATTTTTGAAAGAGTTAAAAAGAGTAATTTCTGCTTAGGGTTCTTGACTATAAGGTCACTAGGAAAAATGAGAAAGAGACTTAAAGAAAGAACAGAACCTTTTTTATCCAAGAGTCAATCTTTGACTCAGTTAATAAAATACTGCCGACAATAACTTGTTTAATGCGATTTTTAGGAAAGTTTGATATAAATGCAGCCAATAAAAGCAATTTTCGCTGAACTAAAATTATTATTTAAAATTTCATTTTTGCAATCCGTGTTACAACACCAATCCTAAAGCAAAAGCCAATTTTCCGCTTGATAAAAAGCAACAAAATTGTTGGCTAAAAGACTAACTAGCGTTGAAAAGCAGTGCTTTAACGCCAATGCCAGTATTTTTATCGCACCAAAATATTTATTTATTTTTAATTTTAATCATTAAAAAGCATTTAAAACAATTTTTTATCTAAACAACATTAAGTCTACTGACTAGTGTGATTGTTGGTGTTCTATTATTTGACGAATCGATTAATGTGAGCCTGCAGAATTATCATAAATAATTTTTTCAATTAACGATGTTTGTTTTGGGCATTTTCTACTGATAACGATTATTTTATGTAGGCTATGAGTTAAGTGTTATTTATCGCTGCCGTAGATCTGATAGAATACATTCAAAAAATATTTTTATGAAATAAGGTATAAGTATGGGAGACACTTGATAGGCAAATTATTTTTAAAATTATATAAAAAGAAATGAAGAATGAAATTAATTTAATATTGAAAGCTTCTGTGTATAACCGTAATTATCGATTTAACCAGTTTTCGTCATTAATCAAGCGATTCGTTATTAACTCCTTCTTGAGATTATTAATTAGGTCATTAAATGACCTCCTCTGTTTTAGTTTAAACTTATCACAAGTATATTTTATTAAAAACAAAAAATTGCAAATAGATTCCTAACAGCAATGCGGACTATTGTTACATGTAAAGAAAAAACATGGTTGTGGAAATCATAATCGTATAGAAACATTCTATAATTGAACTGTATGATTGTGATTAAAATATATAATGGTTGTCAGTATCGTTATTATGTTTAATAACAGTATCATACAATAATTATATTATTACCAATGCAAAGACAATTTTTGCTCTTTTCTAAATCCAGTTATTGTTTATGATTGCTTTGTAATCATATTGTTGTTTCACATTACATTTTTGAATTATTTGAAATTTTAAATGCTTTTCAATATAATGTTATTTTTGTGTAGACATCGTACTATTTTTGTCATCATAATTTTGTTAACCATACTATTTTTAAAGAACACCCATATCGAAGTTTTCATGAAAAGTCAATAAAAATGATAAAATTAAAACAATTGTTAAATTAGTATAATAAAATATATGATAAAACAATATAAAATTAACTATTACTTGTTTTCGACAACCAAATATTATTATATATTATCGTGATCATGTAGTAACCATGAATTTTCTTTGCGTGTATATCGCTCTGGTTCCAAATTTCCTTTTATTAATATGAGCCTTGTTACGTTTTGCATAGCGTCATAGAAAATTTCATACAATCCAACAAAAAAATTATCTTGTAGTCCAAATAAAATCAGGTATTAGCATTATTTCCAATTTATTATACATATTGTATTTAATATAGAAATGTTGGTCATTCAATATGTTGAAAAGTGCTGAATAACCCAGCAAAAACTTGGTAGTGCCTAGCCTTTACACATTAACACGCAGTTCAATAGCATTTAAATGCCGCCTGTCTCTCTTTTACACTACAACAGACAAAAGATCTGGTAACAAAATAAATTAAAAAAAATCTGAAATTTAAAATAATGAAATTATGGCTTGCGCGGGGTTAACGGCCCAGCATTTGGGAGCTTTTGTTGATGAGTAGTTTTGATGGTCAAATTTTGTAGAAGTAAAAACAGAACGGCAATCAATTAAATATACATTTTATCTCATTGCGTACTTAAAGAGAAAATGCAACCCTAATCAGCGATAAATGTATATTTTTTGTCGTCGTACGACACACAGCACGCTCTAATTAATTTGAAAAAAATCATTTGCAATTATCGTTAGCTGCAAAATTTTTGTTATCTATCTATAAGTATACATGTTGAACACAAGTAGAGTTTTTTTAATTTTGAAATCCCGCAATATTCTAATTTTATAAGATTAAAATCCCGGATATTATATTTTCGATATCGAACTCAATAACAATGTCAATAATTTGTGAGTTTCTGTATGTAGAGTGAAAAAGAGTTGAAAATGGCACTTATTAATTAATTTAGTTTCTCTTTTGGTTAGAGGCATAAATAAACATATTAAATTATTCTGAATATTAATCCATACAATTAAAATCATTTAATTGTTTTATTATACAATTTCAGGGCTTATTCAAAAACAGTGTTTTAATTCTCCTTGTGCGTAACTGTGAAATGAAAAGTTTTTGCTTGTTGTATCATATGGTGCAACAAAAACTTTTCATTTTACAGATTGGTATCTTCATGAATACTGATCCGGAAGCATTAAATGCAAACCTGTTGAATTCACCTTGATTTTATTTGATGACAGAATGTAATAAATTTAATCATAGTTGTTGTTTAGGCATAGGTTTTACAAATAAATATACGTTTTTGCATCAAGCGGTATTAAAATAAAACGAGCATAATAGTATTTCAAAGCGAATCCATAGAATAGGTGTAGCAATGTCGACAAAATTATTCTTTGTATTAATACTAATGCCATTCAGAAAGGTAAAGAGGGTGACCCAACTCTTAAAAAAGTGTTGGTAGCCCTTAAAAAAACAATTCAATAGCACATAATTTAGGGTTGGTAAAATGGAGCGTAATGCGATAGAACAATGTGTTTTCATTATTGAACAATATGTTTGCTGGGTAATCTAACATACTTTATCGATCGATCAGCTGGTTCGAGGTTTTTACATATATAACTATGCCTTGTTTTGTTCCAAGGTTTCAAAATTTTGTTTTGAATTTATAAGTAGTTTTGAATGTCCTATGTATTACACTTTGATTTTTTATCTTAAAAGCTTAATAATAATAGTGTTATCGCTAAAGTGATTTTGTCGACTACATAAAAATATTACAGTTATAATTATTTGCACAAAACCATGGCTAAGGTATCATTTTTAAAAATCAAATCAAAACTATTTTTAATAGTTTATAAAGTGTAGCGATAAAACGCTATTTCAGTAAAACAAGTTAGAGTGCTATATTCGGCCGTGCCGAATCTGACAATACCCTTAACCATCATGCAAATAGGTATAAACCCACATTGTAGCTTAACCTGTATTTTATGTTATACGGCATTTTTCTTTATTTTTTACGACGCCATCCTCGATTTTTAATGTTTACGTAGTTAACTGTATTCTTTTAGTCAAGCCCTTTCATTTGATACCCATATTAATGGGGTTAAAATTAAATTTGTTCCGCCATTTTGTTTTAGACTCCATCTTGGATCTTACATTTTTTAATAATTTACTGTATTCTAATGGTCTACTCTACTTTCATTTGATACCAATATTGAGGGGGTTCAAGAAGTTACATTTTAAAATACAAAATTTGACCCATATATAAATTTATTGTCCGCAATTTTGTAGTGGCGGCCAACATGATTTTTAGGTTTTTTATAGTGCTTATATTGCGCTAGTCAAGTCCCTTCAGATGATACCTATATTGACTCTCTCGGTTGTCTAGAAGCTGAAACCCATTGATTTTAGTGTGTAAATTTTTGGAATATAAATTAAAAAAAAAAATCTTTTGTCTATAACTTTACCGATTTAAGCCCGATTTATCTAAAATTTTTCACGAATATCTCTCGATGCATATTATATCTACAAATAGTAACAAAGGTACCTATAAATTATGGCACAAACATTTCAATTTTGTTAGTAAAATATGGGAAAAAACAGAGGCAGTCTCGTTTATTTGCTCATATCTTAGAAAGTTATGGGGCGATTCATTCCCGGATATTTCCAAAAGATTGATACCGACCTGAGGAACATATGGTTGCTTCTAAAAGATGATTTCAATCAATACACGGAAAGACGGGCAGACGGACAGACGGTCAAAGCTTAAACGACTCCTCTATTCATAAGCTTTTAGAAAATATATATTTTATGGGATCGGAAATAAAAATTGTAAAAATTACAAACGGAATGACAAAGCTATATATACCCTTGTGCACCACAGGTGAAGGGTATAAAAAGACGAACTAATTGTTTGTTAGTTTTGTCTTTTAGTCATAAATGGAAACTTAATCAAAATGCTTACTGCTTCCATAGCTTTTAACACTCTTTTAACACTCTCAACTCAGACAAAACAGTGTGAGTATTACGTTGCGATACTAGTAAGTACAAGAAACAATAACGCATGGATATAAAAATGTTTATTACATTTTAATTTATTAATATGTCTGGTACGCATTTAAAAAACAATAATAACAATATAAATATAAACAAATTCTAATTAATATCTAACTTTATTTTCAGCTGGTAGTTCGAGCAAAAAGTAATGAGATATAACAAACATCTAAAGTATGACAGATAGCGTAATACGTATAACAAAAACGCCTACAAATGGTACTATTGTGATAAAAAAATTTGACACTGGTCAAACAAAGAAATTGACAGCGACTGATAATTCATCTAAACTCATAATACCCGACAGTAAAATAAGCTACATAGATAAAGAATTAAGAACGAAAACGGTTAAAAATAAGCGTAGAGACAAAAGTGATTTGGGTGATAATTTTGTAGCGCCTGATGGCGGCTGGGGTTGGTTTGTGTCTATAGCCAGCGGTGTTAATATAGTAAGTTTAACAAGAACGAAAATAATTCTACATATTACAGCATATTTAAAGAGTTGTTTGTGTAGAAAAAATGTCCATTACAACGAAATATGTAAAAAATACCAGGGTTCACATATCCATGTCAAACTCTTTATAAAAAAATATGAATTTTTTATATAAAGTTTGACCATGATATATTTAAAAAGAAATATGCTTTGCGACAACAAACACAACAATTAAAAAAAGTAAGAGCGCTATATTCGGCCGTGCCGAATCTTATATACCCTTCACAACGTGTAGTCATGCAATAACAGTAAATTCACGTATGTATGTTAAAAAAAACAAAAAAAAAAATAAAAAATAAAAAAAAAATTTAAAAAAAAAAAATTTAAAAAAAAAATTAAAAAAAAAAATTATTATATACATATATAATATATATAAAACAAAAAAAAATAAAAAAAAAATTAAAAAAAAAAAAATAAAAAAAAATGATAAAAATATATATAATATATTAAATAAAAAATAAAAAAATAATTAAAAAAAAAAATTTTAAAAAAATTTAAAAAAAAATTTTTTTGCCTCAGCTGGGATTCGATGCCACGTTTTCTCTAACCAGTATACACGTTTGTATGTATGTATGTTGTTGTTGTAATGTTGTTTTTATGAAAAGAAAATCGAGGTGGTCGTGGGTTTTTGCTCATATCTCAGTTGTTTATGTACCGATGTTTCTGATTTTCAATACCGATCTACTCCCGAATATTTCTGATATTTTAATACCTTACCCGGGTCCAACCTATGTCGGGGGGCTTCAAAAAGTTGATTTCAACATACACACGGACAGACGGTCAGACGGACAGACGGTCAGGGCTTAATCGACTCCTCTATTCATAAGCTTTCAGAAAATATATACTTTATGGGGTCGGAAATGAAAATTGTAGAAATTTCACACGGAATGACAAACCTATATATACCCTTTTTCACTGTGTGAAGGGTATAAAAACACATACATTTTGTTTTCGTATATATGCCCTGCATCTTTTTTCTCTATTAAACTTTAATAATTTTAAAAATCTTTATATTTTTCGTTTGATATTTTTTTAACGTTTTAAACTAACTCTGCAAATACTATTTATTGTAAACAAAAATAAAAAAAACGCCAGATGCATACAAATCAAAAGAAAAAACTTGGCATTACTTCTGAATGGTATAAAAATATAAACAATTCTATTTTGGATACGAGAGAGTGTTTTTAGTCAAATTCGTATATTTAAATAAAAAAAAATTGTAAGTGCTTAAAGACATTTAGATAAAATTTTTGGTATATATCATTGCAATATTTTTAAATATATTGTATGATTTCTGTTTACATAAACTTATGTACCCACTTAATTTAAATAATATTAAAAAATATTCAATTTTCACTTGTAGTTAGTAACATTTGCCTTGGCTCAACAATTTGGTATTATTTTTCGTGATCATATGTTGCAATTGAGTATATCAAGTTCACAATTGACTACTATTATTAATATACAAATTGCCGTATCATCTATAACAGGTGAGTTTAGTGTTCTAGTACAAAAACAATAAATTATTGAATTAAAAACAAGTAAGACTGCTATATTCGGCCGTGCCGAATCTAATAATACCCTCCACAATCATGTAATTATACCTATAATCCCACATCGTAGCTTAACCTATATTTCATGTTATACTTCATTTTTCCTTATTATTTCCGACGCCACCCTTGATTTTGAAATTTTTCGTAGTTAACTGTATTTGATACCCATATTGATGGGGCTAAAAAAATTTGTTTTAGACGCCATCTTGGATTTTAGATTTTTTAATAATTTGCTGTATTCTACTGGTAAATACCTTTTACTTGATACCAATATTGAGGGGGTTCAAAAAGTTACATTTTAAAATACCAGATTTGACCCATATATAAATTTTTTGTCCGCCATTTTGTAGTGGCGGCCAACATAAGTTTTAATTTTTTTATAGTGCTTATATTGCGCTAGCCAAGTTCTTTCAGATGATACCAATATTGACTCGTTGACTCGATTCGTTTGTAAATTTTTGCAATATATATTTTTAAAAAAAAATTTTGCCTATAACTTTATCGATTAGATGCCGCTTTATCCAAAATATTTCTCGAATATCTCTAGAGGCACATTATATCTATAAATAGTAGCAAAGGTACCTATAAATTATTCCATGGCTGAAAATTTTCAATTTTGTTGGTAAAATATGGAAAAAGACGAGGCAGTCGTGTTTATTTGCTCATATTTCAGAAAGTTACGGGGCGATTGTGCTGGATTTCAATAGCGATTCATTCCCGGATATTTCCAAAAGATTGATACCATTCACAGATCTAAGGAACATATAGTTGCTTCTAAAAGTTGATTTCAACCAACACACGGACAGACGGTCAGGGCTCTCTCTATTCATAAGCTCTCAGAATATATATACCTTATGGCGTCGGAAATGAAAATTCTAGAAATTAAAAACGGAATGACATAGCTATATTTACCTTTGTGCACCACAGGTAAAGGGTATAATAAAACGATTAAAATTTCACTCCAAAGAATAAAGAATTTTTTTAGAAGTACTAAGTTAGGAAAATTTAGTGATATTGATAATGGTAGCACTGAACTTAGCACTCCAATCTAACGAAACACACTTGAAAACATAAACTAGAGTGTTGCCGAAAATCTAAAAAGATCAATTCGGCGTCTCTTTCAACAACTTTAAATTTCACGAAGTACTGCGCACCGCATTTTGACAAAAAACCTTTACCTAAATGCTTACTCAAGAGATCAAAAAAACAAACCATGGCAATCTCTGCCTATTCGTTGAACTGGTAATAGGCAAAGTAATGTCAATGGAAATTTTTCGATAAAAGTCATCACCGATGAAGCGGATTTCCATCTGAATGGCTCTCATGAATCCTCATGTAATCCATGAAAAACAAATGCAAACAAATTGGGCTTTGCTTTTTTGAAGATGGTGCCAAAATTTTAGTGACTGTGAACGAAATTTATTACAAAAACATGGTAACGGAGATCTTGTGTTTTTAACTGGTCGGTATGGACCAGTTGACATGTTTTACCAAGACAAGGACACCTATCACACCGCGCAACAAACAATTTATTTATTGCAGCAACAATTTCAAAACAACTTATCTCAAGAAATTTTGGTGTCAAGTGACAAACAAGATCATGCTATTTTAATTTCTTTAGGGGTTTTTGTAAAATCTCGGGTTTATGCAAACAAATAATAGAAATTATTCCTGACTTTAAATCCCAGAACATGTTTTCTTTACAATGAAAACACATTGTTACTGAAACACCGTTTATGTTTAAGTATTTGGTAATAAATTTTGTATATTTTAACTTTCGGTGTTGGGTTCTTTATTATTAATCTTTAAATTAACGGTCTAATTCATAAGTCAAATTGAGATAGAAAATCAGTTTAATAAACCCTTTATAAACCTTTAATAATTTTTATAAATAAGGCAGTTAATCTTTAAGTATCTGCCAATTTCTGGCATTTCTTAAATATCGAAAACTTCAAATTGCAAAATTGATCAAAAACCAAGATTTTAGTCTTTAACTCGTGCAATTTTGGCCCGTTATCCGCATCACTAAGAAGATCGATATTAATTAAGAAAAGGTTTTGGTAGTATGAACACAATAAACATTCTGAAAATTTAATTTAAATAATTTAATTCAAATAAAAAAATGCTTCGAATACATTATAATTTTTTATTGTTGAAACTTATTCATACATTGGGTTTCCTTTCTCTTTTTTACAGGCCTACTGAATGGTCCCTTGTTCCGAAGATTTTCATTTCGACAAGTGGCGCTATTTGGTTCATTCCTTACATTAATAGGTTTGTTTGCTTGTGTATTTGCGAATTCATTTCTATTCTATTGTCTGTCATTTTCATGCTTTTATGGTGAGTTAAAAAGTTGATTTTAAAATATTTCCAAAATCATAATTGTTAAGTTTTATCAAACATTACAGGCTTTGGTCGTGGTTTAACCGTCTCAGCCTCATCGTTAGCTGTTAACACTTATTTCAAGGAAAGAAGACGTACTGCCACCGCTTATCAGTTTGGTGTTGCTGGTTTAGGTCCCATTTGTTTACCCTATGTAGCCACATTTTTTTTGGATTACTTTGGAGTAAAAGGAACAGTATTATTATTTGCTGGTCTGTCGCTGAACACAGTTGCATGTTCTCTAATATACCAGCCTGTTAAATGGCACGTTAAGAAACAACGAAAGGATGCAGAAGCATGTAAAAAACTTGCATTTTATACGGAGGATGATATAATAGCTAATCCGGTGGAACCGGAAACAGCGATATTGCCTCAGGCCAATGATGGCTGGTTTGGTTCGAAAGTGTCACTAAATTCGACATCGAATAGAAATAGATTGGGTTCTTGGGACAAAATGCAGGAGGATGCACAAATGATGGAATTGAAGCATTTAAATAGTCCAGACAATATGAAAAGTAATAAGAATTCAGCCAAATTACGTAGTTTTTCCATTAGCCACAGTATAAAGGAGGACGAGGAGGAGCATGAAGATGGCGAACATAAGGGTGATAATGAAAATACTAAGAATAAAATAGAAAATTATTATCATGCAACACAAACAGAATTGCATTTACCAAGGCAGAAAGAAAAACAAAAGGAAACAAGGCAGATCAAGATCGGAGAGGAGCATGAAAAACACAAAAGTTTGCGTTGGTACATAAAAGTGGTGGTATTTTTCGATTTGGATTTATTGCGGGATTTTACCTATTTAAATTTGGCATTGGGCTTAACACTTATCAATTTCGTTGAAATTAATTTTGCCATTTTAACACCATTTATTTTGTCAGATTTTGGATTTGAAAGACATCAAATTGCTTTGGCCATGTCATTGTTGGGCACTTTTGATTTAATCATACGTTTCCTTATACCCCTAATAACTGCTAAAATAAAATTGAGCAATAAAAACTTCTTTGTGTTGGGGATATTGGGCATGTGTATTGGGCGCATAATTTTATCGTTCACAAGGAACTTCTACATTATGATTGGCATTTTTATATGGTTGGGTTTAAACAAAGCTTTCCGTACGGTATTTTGGGCTTTGATTATACCCAGCTATGTGCCACTTAAAAGGCTACCAGCAGCAGCTGGTTTACAGCTATTAATGTCTGGTTTGTTTTCGCTGGCATTCGGTCCACTAATTGGTAATTTGCTAACACCAGCTATTTTGAAATCTTTATTAATATCATGTCTATTTTGATTTTAGGTCTTATACGTGATAATACAAATTATGCTCTTGCTTTAAACTTCCTGAATGCTTTATGCTTGCTGGCCATTGCCGGTTGGGTTTTAGAAGCTTTTGTTCGCAAATATAGAAATAAATCGAAACAAACATTTCAAGATATGAAGTAAATAAAGCAGTTTATTTATTTTTCTTTGTGTTAAAATCAGCTTTATCCTTTTTACAAAAGGTTTGTTTATAGCTCTACTGCTAAATTTTTTAAAAAATATCTAATGTTTTATATTATAAATTTAAATATATTTTTTAAAATTTAATTTATTACAATTTTTATGTTAAAATTCTATATGTTGTTTTAGTTGAATCTTAAACATAAATTGTTTCGAATTTTTGATTTTGCAAATCGAAAAAATTCGGTATAAACTAGTACAAACTTTTGAGTAATCGAACGAACCTAATGTTAAAAATTTAGTTTGACAAATAGTTTTTATTTTTAAAGTGATAAATAATAAATACTTTTCTCGAAGTGATCCTAAATATGTATAATGTAAGTGAAATACATAGATAAGAAAAACAAATGAATAAAAAATATATTTATTAATATAATGGATTCAATTTTTATTTAAACTGGAATTAGAGGTGAAATTGATAAGCTAAAATATGTATGTATGTATATGTAATCATATTTTTTTTTTGTAAATTGTACATACACATAGCATACACAAGTACGGAATGGATCAAAAGAAAATTTAGGATGTACTTTCAACCAAGTGATAACTTAAACTTAATTTGAACGATGATTTAAAAGTTCTCGACATTGTTTTGTAGACAAAAAGAGCAGAGAAGAAATATAAGTTGAAAAAATATCATGTTTTCTGTTTTTATTTATTTCTATTTACACTCATCTTTTTTATGACTTATTTTTTTATAGAAGTGACAAGAAATAGAAAGCGAAAAATCTACAAAAAAATATTTTTTTTAAAAAGTAAATTTTCTTTATAAAATATAATAATCATTTAAAAAATATTTTGCATTACAAATATTTTTATTTGTATTCCATATTTTTATATTTTTCTAATTACGAGCGAGCAAGTAAAAAAGATTAACCGATTATAAGTAAAAAAAACGTCATAAAAAACCATCGCATTAATGAAAATAGATTTTGGTAGATTCCTTTAAAGAGAATTAAAACAAGTAAGAGCACTATATTCGGCTGTGCCGAATCTTTTATACCCACCACCAATTTTGTGTACATTTAAAGTACATTATTTATTATTTTGTTAATCACTGTGGAATAATCTCTTTAAAATAATATATGTATTACTTTCTTTATAGAGGGTGGTTAATTTTTAGGGGCCCCTGTTGAAGGTGAACCACACATAAGCAACAAGTTTTTTTTTGCATTTCATTTGACATTTCGCAATCTCAGACTAACTTAATTTGAACAGTGGAAAGATACCTAAATGAGCAACGCGCTAAAGTTATTCAGGTTTAATTATTTATTTTATTTGATCTCTTTTTTTAAATTTTCATATTTAAATATCCAATTTTTGTATTTAAATTCTCAATATTTCGCAACTCCTTCGTGTAGCATCTTCAGGAAAATTCATTATCCTGCCTTCTTAGTTCGTTGAATGGGAACCACTGCTGGTTTTTGCGATAGTGTGGCAAAAGAGCAGCCAACATCGCCTCATCATCATGCCCAGCAATTTAGCATCAACATTGTCATTGAAAATTTGGACCATCAGATACTTCGATATGCTACAAAAATGCTTTTGTAAATGTAGTCTTTCAATGAAAGTGGGCGTTAAAGTAGGCGTGTCAATAGAGTTTCTGCTAATAAATACAGCTTAGATATTTCAATATAGTCTTTTATTTTCCCAAAAACTTTGTCAATAGAGAAATTACATGAATTAAAGATAAACCGTTGGGAGGTAGGCGTTAAAGTAAGCCCGTCACCTTAACTTTTTGGCACAACATTACATTGATTAGAAGGAAATACGTAGCAAATTTGATCATCAAACCTCTAAATTTGGCGGTTTTATGAGCTTTTAAATTTCATTAAAGGTAAATAACGTGAAAAGTGGGCGTTATAGTAGGCGAGTCAAAGTTGTATTTGCGAATGAGTACGACTTAGATGTTTCAATATAGCCCTTTATTATTCCAAAATTTTTATTAATAGAGAAATTATATGAATTTTAGGTAAAGCGTTATATGGGAGGTGGGCGTAAAAGTGGGCGTGGCCCCTTAATTTTCTGGCACAGTAATGACATTGCCTAGGGGGCTATACGTAGCAAATTTGATCATCATACCTCTAATTTTGGTGGTTTTATGAACTTTTAAATTTTATTAACGGTAGATAACGTGAAAAGTGGGCGTTATAGTAGGCGTGTCAAAGTTGTTTTTGCAAATGAGTACAGCTAAGATGTTTCAATATAGCCCTTTATTATTCCAAAATTTTTATTAATAGAGAAATTATATGAATTTTAGGTAAAGCGTTATATGGGAGGTGGGCGTAAAAGTGGGCGTGGCACCTTAATTTTCTGGCACAGTAATGACATTGCCTAGGGGGATATACCTAGCGAATTTGATCATCATATCTCTAATATTGGTGGTTTTATGAGCTTTTAAATTTCATTAACGGTGGATAACGTAAAAAGTGGGCGTTATAGTAGGCGTGTCAAAAATATTTTTGCGAATGAGCACAACTTAGGTGTTTCAATATAGCCCTTTATTATTCCAAAATCTTTATTAATAGAGAAATTATATGAATTTTAGCTTAAACGTTATATGGGAGGTGGGCGTAAAAGTGGGCGTGGCATATTTATTTTCCGTTACAAAAAAGCCCCTCACCAAAAAGCAAAGTGTGCAAAATTTCAGAGTCGTATATCCAAGTTTGTTGCTTTTATGACGTTTTTGTTTTTAAAAATACCGAAAAATACACTGTGCGGTATAAATTTTCGTACATTTTGATCGATAACTCCTCTCCTAATGCATAGATTTAGATAATTTTCGGGGAATAATATTGTTTTTACTCAGGAAATATATATTCGAAGTTTCAGGAGTCTACGTTAATCCGTTTGGACACAATTCCATTTTATTCGATGTTCGTAGGACACGGTTTTTTCGACCTACTCTTGCTTTTCGAGCTATAACTCTCTTCCTAATATTCCGATTTAGCCCATTTTCAATACCAAACAAACCTTGTCTATAAGAAAGATTCTGGCAAAATTTGAGCCCCCTAGCTATTTCGGTGCGACCTCTATCGTGCTTTCAACAGACGGACAGACGGACAGACGGACAGACGGACGGACATAGCTAGATCGTCATAAAATCAAACCCTGATTCAGAATATATATACTTTATGGGGTCTAAAATGGATATTTCGATGTGTTACAAACGGAATGACAAAATGAATATACCCCCACCATTTTTTTGGTGGCGGGTATAAAAACACAACAATTTTAAATCATTGTCTGAATTGGATGTTAATTACAACTAATCCTTTACACCACACTAATCAACAGTTGTGGTAAATTTTATATTTCATTAAAATAACTGTTGCCTGCTTTTGGGCTGTTTTAAAAATAGAAAAAATAAATCATTACAAATTTATAACTGCAATAAAAAATATTTCTAAATTAAAAACGTTTAAAATTAACAATATTTCTGCGGCGGGTTTCTCTTTGAACACAAAGCTGAAATTTTAATTTTTAATTTTTTCTGTTTACAAAGTTGTACAACAACGTGTAAATTATTTGATTTAACAACAAATTACATAAAAAAAAAACAGAAAAAATATCACCTATAGAAAATTAGACAGATTTCAAATGTAGAATATTTATAAAAAGAAGTTAGGCATACACACATACATTGAATTGCAACCCAAAACAAAAGCATTTATTTACTTGTAAAAGCAGCAGATGGTTAAAAGATTTAATTGTTTATTATCGTTATAATTGAAAATTTTATATAAATCTGTGGCAAGAAGAAGTTTTGCTTGTGCCTGTTTTTTTATTTTTTTAAAAAAGCATCTTAACATGTTTGAGTTGATTTTTATAAATTGATTTCTTTTTAAACAAGGACTAGTTTATGAATTCCACGCTGTATAAATAAAACATCATATTGGTTTTCGTATATTTAGTTAAGTTAAAAGTAACAAGTAAGAGCACTATATTCGGCTGTGCCGAATCTTTTATACCCACCACCAATTTTGTGTACATTTAAAGTACATTATTTATTATTTTGTTAATCACTGTGGAATAATCTCTTTAAAATAATATATGTATTACTTTCTTTATAGAGGGTGGTTAATTTTTAGGGGCCCCTGTTGAAGGTGAACCACACATAAGCAACAAGTTTTTTTTTGCATTTCATTTGACATTTCGCAATCTCAGACTAACTTAATTTGAACAGTGGAAAGATACCTAAATGAGCAACGCGCTAAAGTTATTCAGGTTTAATTATTTATTTTATTTGATCTCTTTTTTTAAATTTTCATATTTAAATATCCAATTTTTGTATTTAAATTCTCAATATTTCGCAACTCCTTCGTGTAGCATCTTCAGGAAAATTCATTATCCTGCCTTCTTAGTTCGTTGAATGGGAACCACTGCTGGTTTTTGCGATAGTGTGGCAAAAGAGCAGCCAACATCGCCTCATCATCATGCCCAGCAATTTAGCATCAACATTGTCATTGAAAATTTGGACCATCAGATACTTCGATATGCTACAAAAATGCTTTTGTAAATGTAGTCTTTCAATGAAAGTGGGCGTTAAAGTAGGCGTGTCAATAGAGTTTCTGCTAATAAATACAGCTTAGATATTTCAATATAGTCTTTTATTTTCCCAAAAACTTTGTCAAT
Source organism: Phyto melanocephala (assembly GCA_941918925.1). Taxonomy (NCBI): domain Eukaryota; kingdom Metazoa; phylum Arthropoda; class Insecta; order Diptera; family Rhinophoridae; genus Phyto; species Phyto melanocephala. Next base: position 56,697,800 of record OW799234.1, read on the forward strand.
AGAGAAATTACATGAATTAAAGATAAACCGTTGGGAGGTAGGCGTTAAAGTAAGCCCGTCACCTTAACTTTTTGGCACAACATTACATTGATTAGAAGGAAATACGTAGCAAATTTGATCATCAAACCTCTAAATTTGGCGGTTTTATGAGCTTTTAAATTTCATTAAAGGTAAATAACGTGAAAAGTGGGCGTTATAGTAGGCGAGTCAAAGTTGTATTTGCGAATGAGTACGACTTAGATGTTTCAATATAGCCCTTTATTATTCCAAAATTTTTATTAATAGAGAAATTATATGAATTTTAGGTAAAGCGTTATATGGGAGGTGGGCGTAAAAGTGGGCGTGGCCCCTTAATTTTCTGGCACAGTAATGACATTGCCTAGGGGGCTATACGTAGCAAATTTGATCATCATACCTCTAATTTTGGTGGTTTTATGAACTTTTAAATTTTATTAACGGTAGATAACGTGAAAAGTGGGCGTTATAGTAGGCGTGTCAAAGTTGTTTTTGCAAATGAGTACAGCTAAGATGTTTCAATATAGCCCTTTATTATTCCAAAATTTTTATTAATAGAGAAATTATATGAATTTTAGGTAAAGCGTTATATGGGAGGTGGGCGTAAAAGTGGGCGTGGCACCTTAATTTTCTGGCACAGTAATGACATTGCCTAGGGGGATATACCTAGCGAATTTGATCATCATATCTCTAATATTGGTGGTTTTATGAGCTTTTAAATTTCATTAACGGTGGATAACGTAAAAAGTGGGCGTTATAGTAGGCGTGTCAAAAATATTTTTGCGAATGAGCACAACTTAGGTGTTTCAATATAGCCCTTTATTATTCCAAAATCTTTATTAATAGAGAAATTATATGAATTTTAGCTTAAACGTTATATGGGAGGTGGGCGTAAAAGTGGGCGTGGCATATTTATTTTCCGTTACAAAAAAGCCCCTCACCAAAAAGCAAAGTGTGCAAAATTTCAGAGTCGTATATCCAAGTTTGTTGCTTTTATGACGTTTTTGTTTTTAAATATACCGAAAAATACACTGTGCGGTATAAATTTTCGTACATTTTGATCGATAACTCCTCTCCTAATGCATAGATTTAGATAATTTTCGGGGAATAATATTGTTTTTACTCAGGAAATATATATTCGAAGTTTCAGGAGTCTACGTTAATCCGTTTGGACACAATTCCATTTTATTCGATGTTCGTAGGACACGGTTTTTTCGACCTACTCTTGCTTTTCGAGCTATAACTCTCTTCCTAATATTCCGATTTAGCCCATTTTCAATACCAAACAAACCTTGTCTATAAGAAAGATTCTGGCAAAATTTGAGCCCCCTAGCTATTTCGGTGCGACCTCTATCGTGCTTTCAACAGACGGACAGACGGACAGACGGACAGACGGACGGACATAGCTAGATCGTCATAAAATCAAACCCTGATTCAGAATATATATACTTTATGGGGTCTAAAATGGATATTTCGATGTGTTACAAACGGAATGACAAAATGAATATACCCCCACCATTTTTTTGGTGGCGGGTATAAAAAGAAGTTATTTTTCCAAATGATATTGTACGTTACAAAATATAGGCAATACGTTTTTACGCTATAATTTCCTGTAAAATTGTCAGAAATTTCAATTTTCTTTTATGCCGACTTAAACAGTTTTTGCTTTAAGCCACAGAAATAAAGAGTGTGTAAAATTATTTTTCTCATTGAATCATAAAGTACACAGAATAGGGTTATTTGATTGAAATTTTCATTTTCCGTATATAAATAGTATAAATATTTTGAAAATATTTGGGAATGAAAGGCTATTCAAATTCACTACAATCCAAGCAAATAAACCCGACTGCCTTTATTTTCTTCCCACTATATTACTATGTATAAAAATCAAAGTTGTTCCCCCTTAGAATAATTTACAGGCTCGTTTATTACTATTTAAAGAGATGATATGCCGGTCTTCAATTGGCAAAGTTATAGGTGAAAATAATTTTTTTACAAATATATATATTGTTTTAAATTTATCAAGTTACTTGAGCTTCTTATTAATTTTTGGACATTAAAATATATTTGTAGTCTTGAAAACTATAGCTGACAAATCGACATGAAACTAATTAAGATATAAGCACAAAAACACAACTACTTCGGTGTTTTTTGCAAAATTTACAAACGAAAATTTATTTTATCAGATTCTGGACAATAGAGAGGATATGTCTTGGGTATCAAAAGAAAAGCTTGTCAAGAAAAACATAATAAAATATTTAAGATCCAAGATGGCCGCCACTACAAAATGACATACAATAAATTTATATTTGGGTCAAATCTAATATTTCAAAAGGAACATACTTCAATACGTCAATATTAGTTTCTAGCATTCTAATTAAAATTGCGAATATATGGGTCAAATATAGTAATTAGAGCTTTGTCCTTAAATAAAAACGGGCTTGACCAGCATTCCGTAAACAATGAAAAAGTCAAAATCCATGATGGCGCCTTAACAAAAATGGTGGATTATTTTTTCTCAAGCCCATAAATATGGGTATTAAATGAAAGGGCTGGACCATTAGAATACAACTGACTATGTAAAAATTCGAAATCAATGATGGAGTCGGAAAGCAATAAAAACAAAAATGACGTATAACATTAAATCTGAAATCCAGGCTAAGCTACGATGTGGTCTCTATACCTATGTACACGATGATGTAGGGTATTATGAGATTCGGCAAGGCCGAATTACAGTCATTGAAAATATATCAATATTTCGAAATCATTTTAAGAAAGTGACCGCAAAGTTTCATCATTTTTAAAAAAGCTAATGTTGCTGTTTAAGAGTTGGAAATACTTTACTTTGTTATTCATATCGATCTTTTAGTTTAGAAAATCCTTTAATTAAAAAATTTTTAGAATAATAACATATTTAGAAAAATTTTAATTTTTTTTTGAAGAAATTTTAGATTTTTGTAAAATTGAATTTTAATATATCTTTTGACTTGTTTGAATTATAGAATATTTTCTATAAACATTAAATAATTATTTTCTTGCCATAAAACAGGCTCTAGGTCCAAAAAAACTATTTAATTATAATATTTGAATAAAAATCTTTTATTTTTTATTAAATATTATTTTTAAGCTTTACATTATATCTGTGGACAGGCGACAGCTTTACTAAAATCTTGTTCCAGAAGAAGAGCTCCGAAGGGGCTAGAAATATTGAACAAAATTAATAAAAATATAAGGAAAAAAATTTTTTTAAAAATAATATTTAATAAAAAATAAAAGCTTTTTATTTAAATATTGTAATTAAAAAGTTTTTTATGTTTTATGACAAGAAAATAATTCTTTAAACATTATAAGGTCGTAAAGAATATAATTATATAAACATTAAATTTTAGAATTTTTTTTTAATACTTGATTTTATACAAAACTAGCAGACCCGGTCCGTGTTGCTGGCCCTAAGCAAACATGAGTGTTGTATTACCACACGATTTAAATTGAGCTTTAAAGGAATTTACGGCCTTTAAATAAAAATCCATGGGATAACTATCATAATTTTTTTTTACAGAATAACTAACATATGGTGTAGGTATGAGCTCAATCAAAAAATAAACGCATGTATTTAAGGCAAATTGGAAATTATATTTATTTATTTATTACTTCATCTTAAGGCCAGCGGAGAGACAATGCCTTTTGTTTTTTTATTTAGTGTAAAACCGTATAAATTTTTTGGCGTGCCAACTCGAAAGCAAACCACATACAACTCGCCGTGTGAAAAACATGAATTTTCCAAAATTAAGCCAGCAATAGTCAATGATTAGTTTTGTGCTTTGTTGATGGTAATAGCAAAGGCAAGTCGCGAAGGGTATTAGAGCCGCTTGAATTGGAATGGTAAATCGTTGGAAATTATCGGAATTCGTGGAATAAGTACGTCTTCGCCTTTGAATCTGCCACCGATGATTGTTGCCTCGATTAAATTTGGTGAACAGTTTTTAATGGTAAATCTGGTTCCGTTGCAAAAATTCGGTGCGTTTAAGTTGCGAATAAGAAGTACCGATGATCCAACCTTTAATGTTAGTACATGCGGTGGCATTCCGGGTGGTTGCAATTAATTCAAAAATTCAGTAGGAAAATTGATGGCTTGTTCTTCATCCATTACTGTGTCGATCGATTTGTACTTGATTAATTTGCCGGACAGTTTCAATTGAATTTGCTCATTGAGCTGTAAATGTTTAAAAAAAAACCGAAAACTCGGATTTTTGAATGCAACATTTCGAAAGTTTTAAAATGTTGATATTGGATCATTATTAACATAGGTAAATATCTTCGGAACTACATAACCGATTTAAGAGTTTGATATCTCGTTTTAAAAAACATGACAACGGCTTTCACAACAAATAAAAAAAGCAAACAAAATAAATATGTATATATGTCGTTGGTGGTGCAATATGAAAATTGGATTTTGCTACGCCCCTCCGCCCGCAGACCGAAAATCAAGACTTCACAGTGTCACCCGCCTAAATATTCTGAAGATTCCCTGAAAATTTTATTAAAATTGGTCCAGCCGTTTTGGAGTCCATACGTTACATACATACATACATCCTATTTTATATATATAGTTTTATACAAAATTCCTATAGAGATATACTCTGAAAATGTAAAACATTCCTTTATATTCCCTGTCATTCTCAGAAGGTGTGTGTGCATGTATTTACGTATTATAATAAGAAATGTAAAATTTCTATAGAATTAATAAGCGTTTTAGTATTAAGTATTGTCTTTGTTGTTTGTTATACTTTGTATAATGAAATTTAGTTAAATGAATTTGTTTTGTATACAAATTGATAAAATAATTTAATATGCACAACACTATATAACAAATTTACGAGGCAAACAATAATTGTGTTGTTGTTTTTTTCAAGCTAAATATATAGTGGCCACAAACACCAAGCGAGTACAAAAGACGGAGGATGGGATGACTGAATGAATGTCTCAAACCCCACTTAAAGAAAAATACAATTAAGAAAAATGAGAATAATAACAACCTCCCATACAGAAAAAAAGAAAAACAAATAATTAAAAAAAATGTTTTTTTTTTAATTATTAGTCCTTAGTATAAATTTTATCAAATACTCTTAAGACTCAAGTGCATAAACTTGACTGGAATACACTAAATGATAGTGCAATAAAAAAAAACTTTTACACAGATATTGGTTAACATAACATACACACTCTCTACAATATTATTATTCAATGTTTAGAATTTCAGTGCGTGCTGCAATGAAATTGATCACTTAAATTGAGTTCGTAGAGTGGAGAGTAGCAAGCACCGTTTTAATTGAAATTAATTGATTGTAAAACGCTAAACAATGACACATGAAAAATTATTGGTATCTATAAAATATGAAAAATAGAATATCATATAAAAAGTCTTACTTTCCCAGAGAAAAATATGAAATACAAATGTACATACATACATACATACATACATACATACATACATACATACATACATACATACATACATATATACATGTACATATAATAATAAATAATGAATTGAATAAATTAATTAAGTAAATATTTATTGCATTGTAAAGATAAGAAGAACTTTGAAGAAAAAAAAAACAAACTTCACCTTAATTGATTTATAAGATTTATTCAAGTTTTTACAGCCTTCACCAAGAGAGGCGGGGATATACATACATACAAATGTATATAAGTTTGTTATGCTTCCTAAAATTTCCAGAATATTCATTTACCATCCCATAAAGTATAAATATGAGCATGTTAAATTCTTTTATATAGGGGAGTCAATAAGGCAATATCTGTTTGTCTGCATGTTGATTGAAATCAAGCTCCTCGATAGTAGTTTTTATATATCAGATATTTAAAGGATAATTTTAATATCAAAGTTTGGCAAAATCCTAGAAAAAAGCCTAGACTGTTTCTGCCCGGATAACTTTCCTACAAACATGTTACAGAAAGAAACAAATACATATGTAGATAAAGAAAAATATCTTACTGCATATCTAAAGCTAAAGAAAGGGTATATAAGATTCAGCACAACGGAATGAACTATCATTTGTTATTTATTTTTGTATGTATAGGGTTATCAAGTTGTTAAATGAATTCAGTGAAATCTTTAATTTTATAGCGGAGGGGGAATAAACGCAGTTTCGACATATTGTCGGCATTTAAGTGTTTAAATTGGTAGCGTCTGGCTTTTTTTTTGTAATTAACATTAAAGGTTTTTGTTTTATAATATTTATATAGAATAAAAAGTGTTTGATAATATTTTACAATTTTTTATTTTTGTAAACTCGCATATACAATTGGTATATTGTATTTTGATAAAAACATTTGTTTTACCTGATTTTTTTTGAAGTCCAAACAAATCGAATCATAAATTGAAGAATTAAATCTTTTATCGTTATTAAAGTATGAAATTTTAGTTCCACTAAATTTTATCAATAATAGTTTTAAATGCTTAATTGTCATTTTATATTCTAAATTATAAGAATTTTTTTCGCAAAAATTGTCTAAAAACAATTTAGATATTTTTTAAGTTTTCACAAAGCTATTCAGCTGTAGACTGTCCAATTCTTTTTACATAACATTTTTGGAACCTGAGTATCAGTACATTATTATAATTTGCTTTCAAATTTAGCAAAACAAAAAGATATAGCTAATGTGAGCTTAAACTATTTTTCATTATAACAACTTATCTATAAAAAACTTTATTTTTTAAATTAAGCAGAACCAGAGCACATGTAACTGGCGTTATTAAACTAAGTTATAAATAAGCCAGTTCTTAACAATATATATTAACGAGGACGTGATTTACTTTCAACAAACCATCAAACGAATTTTAAAATTTGTTAATAAATATTTGGTGTTTAAATTCGCCTGGTAGAGGAACTTTTGACTCTGTTAAATATCAAATGCCAATTTCGATAAGTTAAAGTTTTTGCATAAAATTACTAACTGCATCCTATAACACGTAAATCACGGATTATTATCTAACCCGCTTCTTCTAAATACCAGACACCCTGGTGGCAAATTTATATTTTTAAATACGATTATTTCAAAAAGTAATGAACAGAGCGGAGGGAGATTGGCGCCGTTCGAATTATCGATTGTGCGGATTTGTCAGTCACGATGTCGCAGTTGTCGAGTGAGCATCGCGTGTTTGCTGTGGAGACATTTTTTTAGAGTAATGATTCTTACGTAATTGCTCGCCATCAATTTTGTTAAAAGTTCGGTATTCGGCAAAAAAGTGATGGACAGACTGTAGATTTAAAATTTTTATGAAACGATGTTGGGGCGTTTTCGCACTCTAAGTCCCAGTTTTTGGAGCGACGAGGCTCATTTAAACGACAAAGTCAACAAGCAAAACTGCCGTTATTGGTCTTCAAGCACCCGCAACCCTCGACTAAAACATCAAAAACCATTGCATTGCCGCAGGATAACTGTTTGGTGTGCCATGATATAATTGGACCACTTTTTTTTAAATTCTCGAGGCTAGGCAAAGAATTTCAACGGTGAAAATTATCGACGCTTAAGTACGGAATTCTTTTTGCCAAACCTGCGAGCTCATTCATCATACTCTTCACACACATAGTTTCAACAGAAGGGGGCGACTGCACACACAGCCAGAGCTTCGATGAATTTGTTTCGTGAAAATTTGGCCCGAAAACTGATCAGTCGCTTTGGGGACATCCCGTGGCCACCGAGGACGCCCGATCTGACAATCCTCAATCTCTTGTGGCTATAAAGGAAAATATTCGTCGAGAAATCAGCTCAATTGAACCGAAATACATCTGGATGACATACTCTTTATAAATAAATAAAATCTGCTTTTACATTCTATCGTTCAATGCTCTAAATAAAACTTTGTGTCAATTATTACGTTTTTTATTTAAGTTTGAAAATATAAATCTGCCACCAGACACTCTATATAAAAAGCGTAAAAGAAATGAAATTATGCTATAAACGCATAGACGACAGCAGACTCCTAACTACAACCTGTCAAAAATTTAATACATGTGTTAATGAAAATGATTATTTTCACGACTACCTATCAACGCGACCAATGCTGTAGCTGTGGCCAGCATAGGCTAATTTCGACTTTCATAAGCTACAAGCAGCTGGGTATCAAATCTCGTTCTGTTTATAGTGCTACCATATCATTTACTGCACAAAACTTTGCATTTTACAGTTTCATAATACGAATATTGAACACTTCACTTGTCAATTATTAAGTGTTACAGAAAGAGGCCGATCGGTTGAAAACCGGAGCTTAGCCGTCGATGATATATTTATGTGTGCTCTACCTGCAGCCGAATTGTGTGGCTAATGGTAGGTACACACTTTGAGCAAAACAAAAAATAAATAAAAAAAATTTCCATTTTCCTAAACGTTATCGGCTACAGTCGGCTGTTAGTTATCGTCGTTTAAATTTTTGCACTGCAGCCGCCGACGTCTCCGCCGATGATGACCATTTCATATCAATGTATTACAATGTTGCTGTCGTATTTAATATTATTGAGAAGTTGACTATACGGCAAGGATTGCAATCAACGACAGTTGTAGGTATGTAGCTGTGTAGCGTGCTATCGTCTATGTGTTTATAGAATAATTCTTTAAAAATCGTTGTTTTTTTTTTCTGTTTTAAAAATTTGGGGACACATTAAGTTTATTTTTTGGACCTAGTTCATTGAGGACTTGGTTCCTGGCCTCAATTTTTTTTGGGAAAAATTATTTGTGTATTTCTGAAGTTTGCAGAAACACGCCGATTAGTTTAAAAATATACATATACTTTAGGAGACAAATAATTTAAAGACATATTATTGTGACTTAAGATTTTTGTCCAAAAGCAACAGCTATTTTTAAATCAGACACAGTAATAATTGCAAAACAAAAATTGCTACTAAACAGCATAAGTAAGTAACTATGCAAGAACTTTTAATCCTTCTCTTTAAGAAACTTTGCTTATATTTTAACATTTAATTATTAAAAATTGGTCAGATATAACACACTCTCTCTAAACTCGCATGCACTGATTTATAGAACCACAAATATATACAAAATTTAATACGAAACGTCCAAGTACAATGTAAGACTTAACTTATTGCCTCTAATATTTAGCGAATAATTTTAAAATACTTATAAACATTGGCATGTTCGAGTAAATAATATGCACAAGTACTAAAAGTGATAAACGTTAAAAAATAACTTTAAGATCATAAAATACTAAACACAGAGCAAATAAATTTGTGAGTAAATAAGTAATATGCTCACATGTAGTAGCTAAAGTTAAATTATTTTATTGTTTATTAATATTTGTATTAATTTAGTGAGAGTATTTTGTTGATTAAATGGCAATAATGTGGTGTTTGAGGAAAGGAATACAATTTGCGGTTGTATGTTTGCATTGTATTAAGTTTATATACAACAATTACTGCTATTATTCCATAAAAGTAGAATATTTTTTTTTGCAAACAATTACAATATTTAAATAAATATACCAGCAAATAGTTTTTTTTTAACGTTATTTTCATTATAAAATTTGCAAAAAAAAATATATAGATTTAAATTTTTTATAAACAAAAAAAATTGTACATTTTCTACTGAAAGATAATTTTCTAAAACCTTAAAAATTTGAAATCTACTTATATATTAAAAGCTGTCTTTGTCTCTAGCCTAGTAAAAGTTGACTTTCTAGTTTAAGTTGCATGATATCTTTAGTTTTGAACTACAAGTTTCGAGAGATTCTTTTCTACATAAAATATTAAATATTTAATATTAAAATACATGTTTACATACTAGGGATATGATTGTAAAAATCCCGGAAAATGCATGTTTTTTAATATGAATTATTTATATACATACATATGTATTTATATTATATAATTTATCATTCTGGCAGTAACGATATCACGATACATCTGACTTGTCAAATTCTCCACTGCTAATACGAACATGTCGTGTGTTACCTTTAAAACATTACTTCTGTAAGAAAACATGTGTTGAGATATCTGACAAAATTTCAATTAGAGCGCGCTCTATTTCCTTCTGTAAAAACATGTGACATCAGCCGTTGGCAGAAATCTCTGCTGCTGGAAGCAGTCAGCGACACGTTGGTTAACATATGTCTCACAAATTTTAAAGTCAGATGTTAAAAAACATGCCGTGTATTAGCTGCTTTATTGAAAAAGTCATAAAAACATCAAAAATGTTTCGAAAGTCGCCAACAAAAAATGAAGTGTAGCAAAACTATGTTACAGAAGAGAAAGCAAAAGAACTGAAACCTATTTTTGATTGCAAAACAAGATGGAACACACTTCTTGATATGTGATAACGATTTTGTGAATTGGGAATACCTATTAAAAAATCATTAACAGGGGCCGAATTACGGCATTCGAACATGATCGAAACTTGAAAATTCTTATTAGAATCTCTATACCTAAAGCTCAGCGAACTCGATCGTTCGAGTAAAATTTCGATCGTAATCGAATACCGTAATTTGGCCCCAGATTTAAGTAACAACAAATGACTAAGTATAAGTCTTGTGCATAGAATTGATAATAAAGAAATAAATGCGGTATTTTTTTATTAACAGATAATAAGTACATTTATGGTACCATCTAAAACTGGATTTTTTTTTGACTAAACATTTTATAAATAAGTTATTTTTACGAAATTTTTATAATTGTTAAAAAATTATTTAATTTATTTTTATTAAACTCATTTCTTTTTATTAACATAAAATATATTGAAAATAGACTATTAAAAAATAGAAAAAAAAAAGTATGAGCATGAGAGCATGAGAATCCTGTCCAATTATTTCCTCATCTCTTATATAATTAGACAAGGCGATTTCTTTTAATATTAAATTGACACTGATGTAAGTTTTACTTACAGCTTTTCAACTGTTTTTTTATTTTTTAAATTTGGTCTGTTTTTGCGTTTGGTCTGTTGTTAATGCGTTTTATAGAATATGGTGGTGGTTCTGCTATATACATACGTTAAGGTACGGTTACACTCGGCAAATATTACCCGAAATGTTACATTATACTGGTCAAAATACTTGTAGATTTAATAAAAAGTTATTAAAAATTTACCATTAATTTGTTTCCTTTTATTTCCTATAACTAAAATATTTTCTATAGTTCTTTTAATAAAGAACCGTCAACATTTCACTGGGATATGAATTTTGTGATGGTGTGCTTTTTTCTTTTTTTTTTTTTTTGAACAAATAATAATTTGCGGCATTATAAAATAAATTTGGCAGAAAATATGATAAATAAATTATCTACCGCAATTAAAAAAAACAGATTGTGTTATTTAAATAAGACATCTGGTTATCTACCGAAAAACTATAAAAAAAAAGAAACCACATTTAAGGGAAATACGTGTTTCGTAGAAGGTGGCAATAAGATGAGTAAGAGTAATAATAATACAAATATGCAAAAAAATTTGCTTAGTAATTCGTGTAATTTGAACAGATAATTTTTTCGTATTTTATAATTTTTTGTAGAAAATGCAAATCACTGAAATCAATTACTCATTGTCATATTGAATTAAACAAAGTTTTTAAAAAAATACAAAAAAACACAAATAATAAATAAATAAATTTGTTATCTTTTTTATTAAAAATATATAAGTATTTGCATCGGTTTGCCGCTCTATCTATTAACGATTTGTAAGTGCTAATATTGAACGGTTTGTTTAATAATTTTATGATAAAAATTATTTCCATTTTTAATAAATTATTATACCCTTCATCTGCAGTGCTAAGGGTAAACATAGCTTTGTCATTTCGTTTGCAGTTTTTATAATATTTATTTCCGACTCCCTAAAGTATATATTTTGTGAAATCTTGTGAATAGGGGAGTAGAATGATCACTGTCCGTCTGTCCATGTATAGGTTAAAAATAACTTTTAGAAGTCCCTATATGTTGCGCAGGCCTGTATGTGGTTTTTATCTTTAGGAAATATTCGGTAATGATTCACTATTGAAATTCACCACAATTACCCCATAAATTCCTGAGATATGAACAAATAAACATGACTTTTTTCCTATATTTTTACAACAAAAATTAAAATTTGTCAATCCTAAAATACTTTATAGACACGTTTGTTACTATTTATTAATATGATATGTCTCTAGGGTTATTCGCTATTCGTCGACTTTTCAGCAAAATTAGCAAAAACTATTTGAAGAAATACATATATTACATAATTCGATTAAATATATAATGCGACTAAAGCCGCAGTCTTGAAAACTATTCTTGAGAAAGAATGAAAAATCGGTAAAAATCTAATTGAGATAAAAATTGATAAAAAAAAACTTAAAATTCATGATGACCGCACTGCAAAATGATATAGAAAAAAATTGTATATAAATCAAATCTTGTTATTAAAAAATTAATATTCAAGATATCCGGGAAAAAATGGCGGATATATGTGTCAAATATAATTACGGCATTGCCCCCTTCATCCTTCACAATATTAGTATTCAAATTAAGAGTTTAAATAGCAGAATAGAGTTAATTTTTAGTAATTAATAATTTAATTAATATAAAAAATAAAATCCAAGATGGCGTTCCAAATAAAATTACGGATTTATAGGACAAATATAGTAATTGCGGCTTTATCCCTATCAACTCGCACAATATTGGTAATAAATGACAGACAACTGTGAAGAAGTGTGAAATACAAGATGGAGGATATATTTTTTTTAACCTCATCAATAAGAGTATCAAAGGAAGGGACTTGACTAGTAGAATACATTTAACTATATAAACATTTAAACTCAAAGATGGCGTCGAAAATAATAAAGCAAAATGGCGTAAATCCAGATTACGCTACGATGTGGTCATTATACCTATGTACATAATGGTGAAGGGTATTATCAGATTCGACACGGCCGAATATAGCACTCTTACTTTTTGTATAGTTACACTTGTTCAAAGTTTTATTTTTTATGTAATTGATATGATTCTTTTTAAAGTGTAAGAAAAACTCATATAACTTAACAAGTTTAAACTCATGTAATAAAAATAATGTACCAAAAAAGACCTGGGGACAAATTACGACATACGAAGCGACCGTAATTTCACTCGAACATTCGAGTATTCTGTGCTTTTGGTATTAAGAATTTTAAAATTTATTATTAAACCCGGCTTATATACAGTAAATATGTACAATGCACGTGATTTTAAATTTTATGACTTAAATACTATCTATACCAAAAAAAAAACTTCACTTAAAGCAGTAATCTAAAGACGTTTTATATATTTATTTAGATAATATATAAAATACTTACAAAATTAATGTTATAGGTGGTCTTTGTCTATTTCAAATTATTGATAATTATATTTTATTATATACTATATTAAATAAAATGCAGAAAAATTGTTGATAACAATTATTTCTATATGTACTTCTCCTTCTGTTTTGTTTTGTCTTTTAATTTATATTATAATAAATATCTAAGTTCAAAAATCCCATAAACAAATTAGCATTTAATTTGGTAATTTTCTACTTTAAGAGAAAAAAATATTGTTAATGCAAGTCATTTATTATAATGTGGAAAGGTAAATTACCAGTTTTTGCAGTTATTGTTTAATACCAAACAAAATAAGAATTTTTCTCAATTATTGCATTTTTTGACTTAAGACCTTTTTGCCTAATGTCAATGAATTTATTTTAATTATTATAATGTAGAGAGGTAAATTACCAGTTTTGCAGTTATTGTTTAATACCAAACAACATAATAATTTTTCTGAATTATTGCATTTTTGGACTTAAGACCTTTTTGCCTAATGTCAATGAATTTATTTTAATTATTATAATATAGAGCGGTAAATTATCAGTTTTTGCAGTTATTGTTTAATACCAAAAAAAATAATATTTTTTCTGAATTATTGCATTTTTGGACTTAAGACCTTTTTGCCTAATGTCAATGAATTAACAGCAATCAATAGAACGTTAGAGGGACCATAAGAGAATAAAGAGAGTTTTTATAAAAATAAATTCAAAATATTATTTAAGATAGATATTAAGATTTAAATATAATTTTAACCGCTGAAAAATAGGCAAATAATTACCCAAAATATCGTATGTAACTGTCCTAACACCAAATAGAATAAAAACATATTGACAATAAATTGAAATTGCATTTGGTTAAAATTTCTAAAATAAGAGTAGAAATTATAAAAAATTATTGTCAAATATTCGTCTAATGTGAATACACCTTAAGTGAATTAAATATTTAAAAACTTCTTTAAATACAGAATTTATAAAAAAATTTGATAGTGAATGAATGATAGCTTTTAAAATGCTGTATACAAAAAACAAAGAATTTCCGGAATATTATAAAATATTTTCTATTTATGGAGAATTATTAAAAAATATTGGAGAATTGTTAAAATTTATAATTTTTTCATAAAAATTATGTAGAATGTACGACGTACGATGTGCTTGTGAATTCATCCATTTTGTAAGAGTAAAAAAAATATATAAAATTTTCTATATTTTAAAAATAGCTTATTCAAGTTTCCTTTGAGTTGGTTAGAAATTTTCTTCAATTATTCAAAATTTATTTGCAAATTCCTTCATATATCAGGGTGTTTGTTTTTAGTATAGGTATATAAATAGGCAGCAGAAAAGTTATTCTTAATTTTAATCCAGATAGGTGGCGCTGCAATAGTGGCGTTTAATTTTTTCCCTTGTTTATAGTACGATTTGACTCAAATTCATAATTAAAATGGTTTAAATAAAAACAAGTTTGTTGATAATATTTGGACCCGCTGGTAGCAGTAATTATTGTATAACTCAGGGTCAATAAATCGAAATTAATTTATTTAAAATGTATGCATTAAAAGTTTTTCATCATTTAGTAATACTATAACCAAAGAACGACCAAACCGATTTGGATAATTCTTTATTTTAATAATCGCTCTCTTGGACCGCAGCAATTGCGGTTGAATGAGCTTTTCTTTTGAAATTTTAAGTAGTCCTGGCACAAAACAAACAGTTTTTAAAGTAAATAACGACTAATTGGAAACAAAAGGGTTTTTAATTACTATGCATTTTAGTAAAAATTTCCCATGAAAAAATATATTTTTTTATTTAAAAAAAAAGAAAATAAAATTTGTAGATTGCATAACACTGTGTGACGAAATTGAATCAAGTAAAAATACCTGGGCATAGATACCTTTTTTTCTAAAATATATTAAGAAATATAACAAGAATTTAGAATTTGTTTTTAGAATTTTCGAAACAGCTGAAAACCGGTTTTTCGTACCCGTAAGCACTTATCAGTCTGTAACTTTGTTGTCCCAATTTTCAAACACAAGCTCGCGTTTTACTCTTAGACAATTATAATTTTAAAACAAATAATAAAAAGTACGTTTCCTATATAAAAATACTGCATAAAAAATTTCCAAAAATTAAAAACTACATCAAAACCGAAAACAATACATCTTGTGAAAAAAATACACACATCTGAAACTAACTTAAATAAGATATATTTCCATTAAAAACAGTAACTCTCTTTTTTTCTTTTTGAAATTCAACGAAGTTACAGGCTGATAAGTGCTTACGGTTTCGATTTTGGAAATGTTTGGAAAATTTCAAAAACAGATTGTTGCCGTACTCGTCAAGCTCTCTTTCAAGCTTATTTTTTGTTTTACAGTGTAATTTGCATGTACACACAAGTATATACATACATATGTGACAGCGTATAGAGAAAGGGACCTAGATAAATAGAATAATCATTTAATCTTTAAAAAGGCTCTCCTGAACAAACCCTGTTTTTACCCTTAGGTCCCTTTCTCTATGCGCTGTCACATATATAGAGTTTTTTTATTTTTATCAAACACTTTATTGAAATCAAATTACTTGCATTATTTAAAATGAATGACGCATTGATAAGAATAGATATAATCCACTTCACTTTTTAATAAAGAAAAAAAAAAGCAAAATTAAGGAATTTGTGTTAAAAAAAAATTGCTAATTATTTTATTAGAAGAACATTAGAAAATTAAACAACAAATGTTTCCAGTTTTACTTACTATGTGTGGTCCTCTGTTTTTGTGTGTGTTTTAAGGAAATTAACTACTGGCGTCACCGTACTAAAACAGATGTTGCACCAAGCGCAAAAACTTCAATGGCTCTGAAGGAAGACCGTAAAGAGAGATAGAAGATAGAAAAAATATAACCGAAAACGCCCATTTTTTTAACAGATATTTTATGCATCAATATGCACACAAATAAACGTGTAAAAATATTAGTTACCTTTTATTGAGAAAACTGCTATCAAGGAAATTTTAGAAAAATATTTTGTGCATCCCCACAAACAATTACGGCGATATTTATAAAAAGAAAATTTATGCTATATAATGAGCTGCTTCATCATCATCAACTGGAATGCCATTTTCTTATTGCAAAAGTCGGTCGAAAGACAACATTCCGTTTTTGTTAAATATACAAAAATAAATATGCATGCATCTTTAGCCCATTATAAAGGATATTTTTAATGAAGCCAAGCACTTTAAATTAAACTAAAACAGAGAAAAATTTTTTTAACATCTATTCCTTTTCGGCATAAAGTGTTTAAAGGGTCCGCCAACTAACGTTTTTCTTTTCTACTAGCGCTTATTTCGTGAATGGTAACACTTAGCTCATGTCTGATTTGACAGATAATTAGTTTTGTCCTTCCGCTGAACCAATATGGTTGTGTATACGCTTGAACAACGCTGGAAAATATTGCGACATTACTTTGGCCGATTTTGTATGTATGTAAACAAGCAAAATTATCGCATTTGGGGCACAGAAAACCCGCACGCATACATTTAAAAGCCGATACACCCAAAACGAGTCACTGTTTGGTGCGGATTTCGGTCCAGAGGCATAATTGGGCCATTTTTCTTCGAAAATGAGCAAGGAGTGGCCGTAGTCAATGGCGATCGTTATCGGGCCATGTTGAATGAATTTTTGTTTACAAGAATTGAAAAGAAGGATATTGGCAACATTTGGTTTCAACGGGACGGCGCTACGTGCCACACAGCCGAAACTACACATTTTTTTATAGCATTTAAAAAAAAAAGTTAGTTGGCGGACCCTTTATATGGTTTCGGGTATGTAAACATCACTACCAGTAAATACATGACGTAACTTAGAGCACACAACAAATTTGTGCTTCGTACGATGCCTGATGGTGTTGTCAAATTAAATTATGATATTTTGTACCATTTGCAAACTTTACTCTAGTGTGAGCCTATTATTGATAAATTGCCAAACACACCAACCTCAACAAAATCGAAAACATCATAGAAAACAGTGATGCCATTGCATAAAATTTTGCCTCTAAACAAACACCCTTTAGTAACTAAAGTAAAATAATACTAATCGAACTTCTATTGCAGCACATATTTTTTAATCCTTTGCTATAAAAAGTATTCATAAAAAGTATTAAAAAAAAGTATTACTTTATAAAACTGATTTTCTGTGAAAATTTTATTTATAAACAACTTGTAAAATTATTTTAATTTTTCCGAATTACACCACTGAAATTTACATCCATGTTATTAATTTCTTTTAGTTTTATCCTTATTCAAATATATCTATTACATAATATTGTTCAAAGGTGTTAAGTGCTTAAATACAAATAATATTCATCAATTTATAATTGAATTTTTTTTTTGTTCAAAATTCGTAAACAATAAAAAAAAATTTGAACGACAACATAAAGAAGTTAGAAAATAGTGACGATTTAGTCACTAAAAAGTAAAATGCAAATTATATTTGTTGACCTTGCAAACGTGTGTGCATCATTTTAAGTGAGTTTGTAAACGATCAAAAGATACATAAGTGTGAAGTTTATTTTAAGGATTTTCCCACTTTAAACAGGATTAACCCATAAAGATAAAATCGGTTAATTTCATTTTTTCCTTGTAAATATAAAATAAAAATTGTTTGAATAAGTAAATCAATATTTAGATACAAATTGAATTTCATCATGAAAAATATTTCATTTGTATAAATATTTAAGAGGAAAATTTTAAGAGGAAAATAGAAAAACGTACTTGTTTACATATGTACTATTTTTCTGAAATGGAAAATAAAAATTTATTTTAAATTTTGAATAAATTATAATTAAAACTTGGCACAAGCAGATAATATATGAAACATTTTTTATATAAAGAGTATATATCGCTTATTTACTTTAATAGAGTCATAACTCAAAATGCGCAGATTTTAAACAGAGGTTACACTATTTAACGTGATGCGATGCTGTTTTATTATTTCGGTTTTTTATGTTTTAATTTTAAAAAACTTTGATTAAAATAAATTATTTTCTTTATAAAAGATTTTTTTTCTTCAAATACGCAATTTATTTTTAAATTATTAAAAGAATGGTAAACTGCCCTAAAACTTTTAAGGCTTTTTTCTTGCAACTTTGACAGCTCTTACACGCACAAAATAAAGTTTGAGAAATAAAAATTTGCAAACTTTATTTTGTGCGTGTAAGAGCTGTTTATGGTTTTCTAATTATGTAACTCTTGAAGTAAATGAAGTAAATGTTTATATGTTATGTGATATTTCTAAATATTTAATTGATTTTTTAGTTAATCTATTATTACCAAGGTTTGTATGCACTTTTATGAGAATCCATTAAAAAAATATATTTTTGCATAAAATCTTGTTTTACAGCTTAAAAACTATAACAACAAAATCCTTCGACAAATTGTACAATTAAATTCAATTAGAATTTTCATTGGTACTTTTAAATGGAGCAGCTTTTTAACTTCAGATGAGTTGGTTTCTTACAGGCCCATCAAAAAGTAGTAAATATATAAACAGTGGCCGTAGATTAGGTTAGATTTAACAAGTAAGAGCACTATATTCGGCTGTGCCGAATCTTTTATACCCACCACCAATTTTGTGTACATTTCAAGCACAATATTTATTATTTTGTTAATTATTATGGAATAATCTATTTATAATAAAATATGTATCACTTTCTTTGTAGAGGGTGCTTAAATTTTAAGGGCTCTGTTTAAGGTGAACTACACCTAGTCTTTAAATTTGTTTTCTGCACTTTACTTGACATTTCTCAATCTCAAACTTACTCAATTTGATCCGTGGAAAGATACGCAAATGAGCAACGCTTTAAAGTTATTCAGGTTTTTTATAAAAATGGGCGTTCAAATCAAAATGCATTTTGTGCACTTCGTGATTATTTTGGTCAACATAATCGTTCAAATTCGTCCACAATCGGGAGAATTGTAAGAAATATTTAAATTTCTGCAAAACAGGTCTGTATAAAATGTTAGAAAATCTGTGAGTGCCGTCTTAGTTCGTTGAATGGGAACTACTGCTGGTTTTTGCGATAGTGTGGCAAAAGAGCAGTCAACCTCGCCTCATCATCATGCTTAACAATTGAGCATTAACATTGTCATTGAAAATTTGGACCATCAGATAGAGGAGTGGCGCCGAGGATGGGGGGGGGGGGGCATTTGGCAGATATTTTGTTAAATACATAATCGAACCATACAAATATTATCATTATAAAAAGAAATGATAATAATATCCTAAATAATTTGTGTTTTATTTAAATTCAATATCGGCCCTTAAAATTTAACCACCCTCTATAACTTCGATATGCTACTAAAATGCTTTTGTAAAAATGTAGTCTTTCAATGAAAGTGGGCGTTAAAGTAATCGTGTCAATAAAGTTTCTGCTAATAAATACAACTTAGATATTTCAATATAGTCCTTTATTTTCCTAAAAACTTTGTCAATAGAGAAATTACATGAATTTAAGATAACCGTTATGGGGGGTGGGCGTTAAAGTGAGCGTGTTACCTAAACTTTTTGGCACAACGACTACATTGATTGGAAGGATATACAAAGCAAATTTGATCGTCATACCTCTAATTTTGGTCGTTTTATGAGCTTTTAAATTTCATTAACGGTAGATAACGTGAAAAGTGGGCGTTATAGTAGGCATGTCAAAGTTGTTTTTGCGAATGAGTACAACTGAGGTGTTTCAATATAACCCTTTATTATTCCAAAATCTCTATTAATAGAGAAATTATATGAATTTTAGGTAAAACGTTATATAGAAGGTGGGCGTAAAAAATGGCGTGGCACCTCAATTTTCTTGCACGGTAATTACATTGCCTAGAGGGATATACGTAGCAAATTTGATCATCACACCTCTAATTTTGGCGGTTTTATGAGCTTTTTAACTTCATTAACGGTAGATAACGTGAAAAGTGGGCGTTATAGTAGGCGTGTCAAAGTTGTTCTTGCTAATGAGTACTACTTAGGTGTTTCAATATAGCCCTTTATTATTCCAAAATCTTTATTAATAGAGAAATTATATGAATTTTAGGTAAAACGTTATATGGGAGGTGGGCGTAAAAGTGGGCGTGGCACATTGGTTTTCCGTTACAAGAAAGCGTCTCACCAAAAAGCAAAGTGTGCAAAATTTCAGAGTCGTACATCCAATTTTGTTGCTTTTATGACGTTTTTGTTTTTAAATATACCGAAAAATACACTGTGCGGTATAAATTTTCGTACATTTTGATCGATAACTCCTCTCCTAATGTATAGATTTAGATAATTTTCGGGGAAAAATATTGTTTTTACTCAGGAAATATATATTCGAAGTTTCATGAGTCTACGTTAGTGTGTTTGGACACAATTCCATTTTATTCGATGTTTGAAGGACACGGTTTTTTCGACCTACTCTTGCTTTTCGAGCTATAACTCCCTTCCTAATATTCCGATTTAGCCCATTTTCAATACCAAACAAACCTTGTCTATAAGAAAGATTCTGGCAAAATTTGAGCCCCCCTAGCTTTTTCGGTGCGACCTCTATCGTGCTTTCAACAGACGGACAGACGGACGGACATAGCTAGATCGTCATCAAATCTAACCCTGATTCAGAATATATATACTTTATGGGGTCTAAAATGGATATTTCGATGTGTTACAAACGGAATGACAAAATGAATATACCCCCACCATTTTTTTGGTGGCGGGTATAAAAAGAAGAGGCATTAAAAGCTCAAGCCCATGACAGGTATACAGGAATGCTTAACTGGCATATTGTGCACTCTAAAGGAATGAAATTCTTCTAATAAATAAAATCACAATTGCGTTAATATTTCGACTAAGTCAAGAGCCCAGTGCCTTCAATGTAATTCCTTAAGGATTTCCAATTTAAATTCCTTAGGTTTTCTAAGTTCGGCATATTATCCACGTTAAAATTTTCGCGTTAATTAACCCAAATGGAGAACATTGAAAAATGTAGTATTCCAAAGTCTCATCTTCTTATTCGCTCGCTCTAAATCTCGTTTCTTTCGACTCAGTTTTAGATTCTCCTTGGATTTCTTAAGATTTGGGTCACTCTATGATAGCAGTGTTTTAACGCTTTCTGATTGTACAAGCTTTAGGTTAATTATTGAACATCTAAAAGGGTTTAGCATTTCCCAAAGTGATGGTATTAAAAAATGATAACATTTTGGATAATTTGTCGGCTTCTTCGTTCTTTTGATTATGCCGTGATGGCCTGGTATCCATATTATCTCTAGACGTTCGCAATTTGCATGCGAGCTTAGTTCAATCTTGCATTGCAGGACATTCCGAGCTTCAACAAGTGAAATGCATTCTCAAAAAATTCTACGATTTCACATCGGCTTATATTGAAAAAAATTTTCTATATTATTAAGTGTTTAATTTAAAAACATTTTAGGAAGTTTTATAATTTCGGAAACTTAACTTAAGTCAGAATAAATGATTTGCAATAAATTTAAATAAGATCGAAAATATATAAAATTGTAATTCTAATAACAACTTATTTTAACTTATTCTATTTCAAAGGGAATCAATTTTAAAGTGCTTTTCTGAAAATATTTAAAAACAAGCATAAGCAGTTTTTAATTATTTTATTTTTATTGTTATTAGATTTTTTAACACATTGTTTTTGGTTAAGAATTTATCGAAAATTGTAAAAGTAAATGATTAATGGATATTCATTAGGTTGTTGGATTTAAGCTGGTAAATATACATTTAACTGGTTCTCAGTAGATATTTTAATGAAATAAATATCATTAAAATGAGCATGTACCCAACAATTAAGTAAATTATTAATAAATGATTTATTTAAACTTTTCGATTTAAAAAGAAATATGGACATTTTTCTACAATAAGAGAGAGAGAGTTTATTGCAAAAAGTTCTGTTAACAGAAAATAATTTCCTTAAATATTGTTGCCCCAATTCAACTCATTCCCAGCCCTTCTGCGATGATTTAATAACGTGTATTTATTATCTTTTAGTTAGACCTTTGACAATATGAAGTACGTAGCTTGTATGAGATAATCAAGAAGCGTTTAACCGGTAATTTAATTCATACTAGCAATAGTCAACTTAAATAACTAAAAGAGCAAATTGAGTTAGTAGAGAGAATTTTTTATTTTTGTTTCTTTCTCTGAGTAACCCAACATGTGTTTTAATGACGCACAGCATAAACTGAAACCAAAATGTATGAGTAAACAGACAAAAAGAAAATCTTTTGGTATAACGACACTACTGACGGGAGCTTCGTTACTTCGCTTTCTTGCCGCAAATGTGTTTTGTAGGCACTTTTTTTTTATTTATTCAGTTGGGCAGTTTGAGTTTCAATACAATTCTTTCAATTGAAATTCTATAAAGTGAGCACACACACAGAGTGTCTGGTTAAGTCTAGCGCCGCACGCGAAACCTACAACACGTTACGGTTTAATTTAAAATTGTTCTTGTTGGTAGAGCGATTCAAATCAAAGAACAATTAAGTGCAATATTAACAAAGATTGAAGAGTGAAAAAATAAATAAAATTTTCATTTGACAACAAATAAGAGAGTGTATTTTATAAAAATAATTTAATTAAAGAGCATAAATAAAATTACAATTAGTACAAATTATAAAAATTAACACAAAACAAAAACCACATTAATCATTCATCCATTGTTTTGTTTGTTTTTAAATTTTCGAATAAGAAAGTATACAAAATAAAACAAAAACAACTGTATTTTGGAACAAAAAATCTGTGATATTTAGTAAGTTGGAAACAACAAAAACAATTAAAAAACCTTATTAAATGTACAGACATACATACACATATACAATATAATTAAAAATGTATACATACTACATTAAAATACATACATATTATATTTCTTTTATTTAAAAATAAAAAAATTAAATAAAAATTAATGATATTGTGTGCCAAATACTTAATTAAAAAAATATAATAAAGAAATTTAATACCTTAAACAGGCGCATTTAAATTTCGTCTTTTTATTGTTTTGATTTGACTTAGTGTTATCATATGATTAAAAAAAAAACTTGTATTTAAATATCAAAATAATAATTATAATAATAATAATCATCGGAGGGTAATAAGAAATAAATGAACGAACTATATTAGGAGTTATTAAAGGTATTTACGTCATTAAGCACAGTCTTGGAAGAATGCGATCGTTAATTTATTACTGTTGAAGTGAGCACAATCTTTCACTAAACAACAATAACAACGAAACTTCAACAATTTTTTGTTTATAATAGTCAAACTAATGCTTGTCTGTTAAATAGTATTAATTTTTTTTTTTAATTTTAGAATGCTAATAATAATTCTTTATACATTTCTTTTTGCCTTACTTAATAATAAACTTTAGATTTTTTTTGTTTTTTGTTACTTACGTTACTTTTTCATGTGATTATTGCAATTAAACATATGTTTAATGAGAGAATGGCACAAGCATAAATGCCATCCCGCGCATTAATTAAAAAATGTCTGCGCATGTATGCAAAGGACGTCATGAACTGTGATATAAATTTTCAAGAATGATAGAAATAACAAATTGTGATTGGCGATAAGGGCACAATTCTACTTCATCTTATCTCTATACCAAAAGCTCAGCGTACTCGAAAGATCGACCAAAATTTTGATCGTGATCGAATGTCGTAATTTGGCCTCAAGTTTTTAAATACAATTTTATATAAACATAATCCGTAATCTGTTTTTTGTTATCTTGTATGATTTACGAGGTTAAAAGTATCTGTTTTGTATGGGCGTTGCATTTTCCACTTTTCAACTCACAAAATTTTCACTGCATTTCCAAGGTTATCAAGCGTCATACTTAAAACAAGTAAAAGATTAATTTCAATGATTGATCGTAATTATGTTTTGGAAATTAACCTACAAAAGCGAATTAATAAAAGAAATTGGTATGCATTTGAAAAAAAATTTGTAGGCCCATTAAAATAGATTGATGACATTATGCTAGGCGCACAATTGGGACGAACGACGAATTTTTCGTCGCGAATATTCATCATCAAAATAAAACACATTTGTGTATATGAGAATGCATACAATTGTGGCGTCAGTCGAAGTTCGCTATACGCGGCGAACTCTGCATTAGATTTATTTCTATTTCTTACGCGGGCGAACGACGAACAAATTGATACAAGGTGACCATTTTTTATTAAATTTAGGTTTACTTCTCAACTTTTTAAGAAAATAAAGTTAGTTTTTACTTTAATAATTGTTTTATTTTTTATTTTAAAACATTTAAAATAAGTATAAAAAAGTTAAGTACAAAAATTTGTTTTTATTTGTGTTTTGGCAAATGTTTATTTAAGTTTATTAAGTGATCTTTTTTTCATATGGTCACACTATTAGCTGTTATACACAAATAAAATTTTTATTATTGTTTAATGCACCAACCCACGACATTCTTTGCAAATTATATTTATTATTTTGTTAAGTTTCACAAAAAATTAATTTCTCCGATAATTTTTGTTTTTTCTTTGCACAAACACTAAACAATTTTATCAACTATAAAAGATGTTACTTTTTCGTCGCTGTTGTGCTTCACACGACGAATTTGCACAACGAATTTTTACCGAAGAGTTCGTCGTGTTGGGCGAAATTCGTCGTTCGTCCCAATTGTGCGCCGAGCATTACTCATGAGTTTTACAGAAGCAATCATTTAAAGTTAACACGTGAAACTTACCAGTGGCAAATTTGACAAACCAGATGTAAAAGACATGCCGTGCGTTAGCTAGTTTATGACACAAAATAACCTGTTAATATAAAATTCACCTTGTATAAATTATATCTAACATAAATAAAGCAAGTAAGAACACAATATTCGACTGTGCCAAATCTCATATACCCTCCACACAGTTTGTTCCATCATACGATGATTATTGCTGACAATTAAACAAATCTATTAAGGACATTGATAATTTTAAATTTAAGCTGACATTATTTTCAAAAATTTTTTTTTGCCGATATCTATGTTGGTTTTAGCTCATTAAGCCAAGATTTTTTGTAAATGTTGTTGATGTTCTTACGCTCATATCTCAAAACTGATTTTTAATAGCAAAATGCTTAAGAGAGTATCTGATAAATTGATGACATATAACATTGTCAAGTATACGTGGGGGCTTCAAAAAGTTGATTTCTAACCCAATTCCTCTATCTATAAGTATTCAGAATATATATACCATATAGAGTCTCAAATGAAAATTGTAGAAACTACAAACGCAATGACAAACTTTTGTAAATATTTTATAATATACACGCTCGTGTGATGGATATAAAAATACATAAAATAAATAAATTTTTTTTTTACTTTTTGAAAATTCAAAAAAAAAAAAACATAAAAAACCTAACATTGATGGTCGGTAGTTTTCTTTTTTAATAGTATTTCTATTAGATATTTAAATTTATTAAAACTTTTATTTGTAAACAATGCAATCAGACATCAAACAGAATCACGTTTGTGCTACTTATTTTGAAAAATCACGACAAAATAAAATTCTTTAATTAATATGAAACTTTTGTGATTTATAACTTAATTTTTATTCAGAGTAAAGTTTTCTTTTTCAATTTTTTACCATAAAGAAATAAAATTTTAATCATAAAAAATACTTTGAAAAAAGTAAGTTTTCCGGCTCTAGTCGATTGGAATGCATTTTCATGGGTACTCTTTGATCAGTGTTGGCACGTATGTATTGGAATTATCTTTTTATTTTACAAATTGTAATGGAAGTGGTATATGGAAATTTATAAATTACGTGCAAAATTTTTGTTGAAAATGACACCCATTATGGCCAATTATTTTCTATAACTTTTATTTATTTAATGCACTTCCTTACTACTCACTTAAAAAAAACTTAAATAAAATAAATAAATTAACAAACTTAAATGTTAAACATTATGACTATTTAAGTTGTACAATTAAACATATGTTTGGTTGCGCAAAAGTAAATAAAAAACTTTTATTTTTTATCGATATTTTCATGTAACACTTGTGTAAGCAATTGTTTTAGTAGTTCTTGGTGTTTTTGAACACAGAATACTTTACACTATTTTCTTACTAATGATTTGACTTTTAAAATATTTCTTTGTGACAGCAGTTTTCTGAAAAAAAAATGCACAGACGGCACATAAAACTGAAAAAGTTTAAGTGAATTTAAGTACAACCTCAATTTAAATAAAATTTAACTAAATAAGTATTTAAATACAAACTGCAGGAATAACTTGCTATTTGTCATTATGCAGATGAAAAGAAATCTTTGCAGGGATATTATTTTAATACTTGAGAATTTTCCGTTAACTGAAACAGAAACTAATGTCTACACGATTATTATTCCGTGTAAAAATAACTTTCACTCTGCATATCGGGCAAGTCGATAGTAAACAGTTGTACAAACATGCCTACAAGCAATTTCATTAAATTTAAAATATATTTTAGCAAGAATATGTGTTTTGCTTTGTAAAAAAAAATAATTTAAAATAAAGTTGAATCAGAACAAAGATAAAATAAAAATTTAAAACTGAAACAGAACATTTGATAGTAGACGTGGTGGACTTGCATTGAGAGAACAAAAACTTTAAAATTTTTATTGTTC